>CM046789.1:34296701-34614520 GCA_025617405.1 Perca schrenkii | reverse complement strand
CTTCTAGCTCCCTGAGCAACTGATACTGACAGCCTATATAGGCCTGTAGCACACCCCTGAAATTGGAACATACCAACAACAAATAAAATACAGGGGTGGCTAAGGCGAACAGATAATAAAAGCTACAAACAGCAAACAATAATAAATCTAGTAGACTAGAAATGAACTGAAGATTTATACATGACTTCACCCAAACATTTCATTAAGCCATAAAATACATTAACAGACAAAATAAATAATTACCCCTATTAGTCACTTCCGGTTACCCCGGATGTAGTAACGGCATTTAAACTCGCCGATCGCGGCAAACTTTCCTTTAACAACAACAACAGAGCAAACGCCGGTAAGCCACAAAGACTACCTGTTATACGGTTACTCTTTTAAACTAAATAAACAGTAAGTTAACAAAAGATGTAAGTGTTGTAAGTGTGATTATTATAAATGATGTTGGTGACAAACGGTATGGTTTTAAACAGAATATGATGTATTGATGGATGTAGCTATAGCCTTTAAATCACCGCAGTATTAGCTGTAAATTTGTGCACAAGAACGCTACGGGATTACTATGTGGAATTAGATGAATGGCAAGTTTAACAGCTGATTTGAAACGGAGCATATAATATGTAACGGAGCATATTGACATGCTAACAAAACATACACAGGCATCATTTACACTCAGTCTTTGTGAGCTAAACTAGGTAGCGCATCGCTACCGTGACGGCAGCTATGCGCCCCGTCACACACCCCCCCCTTAAGAGAGAGCGTCCAGGTCCATCTCAGGACGTGACAGAAAGTCAGCAATGACATTGTCCTTCCCGGCCCTATACCTCACCGTAAACTTGTACGGCTGCAAGGACAGGTGCCAGCGGGTGATCCTGGAATTAAAGTCACGCATGCGGTGTAGCCACTGCAAGGGCCTGTGGTCTGTCTCCAAGACAAACTCTTTGCCGACAAGGTAATATTTCAACGTATCAAGAGCCCACTTGATGGCAAGACACTCCTTTTCAATGGTAGAGTATCGTGTCTCGCGAGGGAACAGTTTGCGGCTCACAAACTGTATGGGTCTCTTGTCTGCCCCCTCACCCTGCAACAACACCGCCCCCAGGCCAATGCCTGAAGCGTTGGTTTGCACAGTGAAGGGCAAGGAGAAGTCGGGACTCCGCAATACAGGTTTGCGGCACATGCTCTCCTTGAGGTCATGGAAAGCGGCCTCACACACAGCAGTCCAGACCACTTTGTTGGGGCTGGTCTTGCGAGTGAGATTGGATAGGGGAGCAGCACGGCTCGAAAAATCGGGGATGAAACGCCTGTACCAGCCGACCAATCCAAGGAAAGACCTCACCCCCTTCTTGGTTGAAGGCGGCTGGGAACTGCGAATGGCGTCCACCTTGCTGACCTGCGGACGTATGGTGCCACCAGCCAGGACATATCCCAGGTAGCTCACCTCAGACCGGGCAAGCTGGCATTTGCTGGCGTTCACCACCAACCCGGCCTGACAAATCCTCTGGAAGACATCACTCAGGTGTCGAAGATGTTCGTCCCACGACGAACTGTGGATAATGACATCATCAATATAAGCTGCGGCGTAGTCCTCGGCTCCCCTCAGCACCTCGTCCATGAGACGCTGGAAAGTCGCTACTGCGCCATGCAGGCCAAAGGGCATAACCCTGAACTGGAACAGACCAGATGGAGCTTTGAAGGCCGTCAGCTCCTGTGCCTGGGGTGCAAGCGGCACCTGCCAGTACCCTTTACACAAATCCAAGGTGCTGAGGAACTCAGCCTTCCCCAGACGCTCCACCAGTTCATCCACACGGGGCATGGGATATGGGTCAAAAGCTGAGATGGCATTCAACTTTGATAAGTCAACACAGAAACGGAGTCCCCCGTCCTTCTTCAGCACCAGGACTACGGGACTGCACCACTCACTGCGTGATCTGTCAATCACCCCCAATCTCCAGCATCGCCAATACCTCCTGCTTCTGCGCGGGGATCAGTCGCGCTGGAACCCTGGTGGCAGTCTGCCGGACGGGGCCTGGAGAAGTCAGTTTGATGTCGTGGGTGATGACGTCCGTTCGCCCTGGCCGATCCTGAAATAGGCCCCTTGGGACGATAGTCAACAGGTCCTCCTGCTGTTCAGCAGTCAAGTGGGTGACGGAGGGGTAGGTCGACTCGCCGCCCGCAGTAGGAAAGTACTGCTCCAACGGTTCCTCTTCCTCTTCCACAGTCCGTGCCCACAGCTGATCTTGAATAGAAGATTGTCGGTCAATCCATCGCTTTAGAAGGTTCACATGGTAGATCTGCTTGGAGCGACGTCTGTCTGGCATCGCGATTTCATAGGTGACCTCGCCGACCCTGCGAAGTACCGTGAAAGGGCCTTGCCACTTCGCCAGCAGACTGCTTTCTGACGACGGCAACAACAGTAGCACCTTCTGTCCGGACACAAAGGAGCGACTGCGTGCTGTTCGGTCATACCACGTCTTTTGCCTCGTCTGAGCCCGGGCCAGGTGTTGGTGGGCCATGGAGCTCAGCTGGTCCAGTTTCTCCCTCATCTTCAGGACATAGCTCGCGATGTTAGTTGGTTGGCAAGGAGCGTCCCCCTCCCAACTCTCTCGGAGGATGTCAAGCGGGCCTCTCACCTCCCGTCCGAACAAGAGTTCGAAAGGAGAGAACCCGGTAGATGCCTGCGGTACTTCTCTGTACGCGAACAACAGGTAAGGAAGCCACTGGTCCCAGTCAGCTCCTGACTCGGACACGAACTTCCGCAGCATCGACTTCAGGGTCTGATTGAATCTCTCAACCATGCCGTCGGTCTGAGGGTGGTAGGGTGTGGTTTTAATGCCCCGAATCCCTAACAGGGAGTACACCTGCCTCAATGTCTTACTGGTGAAGTTAGTACCCTGATCGGTTAAGATTTCCTTGGGGACACCCATACGGGAGAAAAGTTGAAGCAAACTATTGGCCACCTGCCTTGCCTTAGTGTTTCTGAGGGGGGAATGCCTCTGGGTAACGCGTTGCGTAATCGCAAATCACCAAGATGTAGCGGTAACCTGCCCTACTCCTCTCTAAGGGACCAACTACATCCATGGCAATGCGACTAAAAGGTGTGTCAATAATGGGAAGACTGATGAGGGGAGCTTTTAAGCCTCTCTTGGAGCGAGCAGACACCTGGCACTCTGGACATGACCTACAGTATTCTACTATGTCATTGCTGAAACCTGGCCAATAGAATCTTTGCAGGATTCACTTTTCTGTCTTTTCCCTGCCCAGATGTCCTGACCATGGAACACTGTGTCCCAAGTGCAACACTTTGGCCCTAAGAGCCTCAGGAACAACCAACTGCTCTGTGTCTGTACTCACTCGATACAATTTCTCATTATTGACAACAAAACATGTGTCGCCTTCCCTCATGGCTTCCCTAGCCTCATCTGGGTTTTTTGCAGACGAAAAGCACTAGCTAAGAGTAGGGGTCTGCCTGTTGAAGCATCTGGAAGTCCTCACAAAAGGCTTCCGTGCCCTCTAACTGTGGGGAGAACAGACCTTCCTGCATCACTGTACCTGACACTTTAGCTCTGCGCCTCTCTGCTTTAGACTTTCTAGGTTTGCCACCAGGACAACTCTCAAATGGTAACTCTGACCAAACATCAGCGTCTGGACCATCTCTAGCCTGGGCTCTAGTTGTAATATAAGCATCAACTATATCAACACTTTGTAATAGCTCTGTAAGAACTGGGACATCCTGGCCTAGAATCACAGGATAAGGGCATTTATCCAAAATCCCTACAGTTAACAAGTACGTCTGGCCATTAATCTCAATGAGAACCTCGCCTGTTTGGTGCTCAGACTCATCACCATGGATGCAGCGGACCCTCACTGTGCCCACAGGCTGGAAATCAGACTTCAAACAGGACTTACGAATAAACGATACACTACTTCCTGTATCAACTAAAGCATGAACTGTCTTTCCACCTATCTTCACAGGGACTGTTACATCAGAAGAAGTACCAGATAAGTGCTTGCTATGGCCAGGTATGTAACATATTCTGGAATCAGACATTCTCTGCACTGTGCAATTGGGCCTAATGTGACCTGGCTGGCCACAACCATGGCACACAAGTACCCTAGGTGCTCTAGCTGGAGTGGTGCTAACACCGGGGCTATTGGAGGGCTTAAACCCACGACCACTACCACCCACAGACTTACCAGGGAATGTCTTGTCTGGCTCCCGCTGGGCTGCCTGGTAGGGTCTTCTCCATTCCTGTTGTTGCGGGCCCGGGTGATAACCTCGTCTGGATTGCCTGGCGGCCATGAAGGTCTCCACCAGGTCCGCAGCTTGCGCCGATGAGGTAGGGGTGCGCTCTCTCACCCATACCTGAAGCTCAGGGTGCAGCATGTCCAGGAACTGCTCCAACACAATTCGGTCACACACCTCCTCATTGGTCAGCAACTCTGGAACTAGCCATTTCCCCATTAGGTCCTTCAGCCAGGGCTTGAAGTTCTTTCGCCGTCTCACCCGCCACAACGGTCTTGGACCGGAAACGTTGGCGGTAAGTCTCGGCGCTTATGTTGAACTTGTTGAGTACGGCCTGATTCACTTTCATGTAGTCACGGCTATCTGCCAAACTCATGGCTACATAGGCAGATCTGGCCTTACCCTTTAACAATGGCACTAGGTACAATGCCCAAGTCTCAGGGGGCCACTGACTTGCTGCTGCCAATCTTTCAAAGGTGGTCAAATAGTTCACAATGTCTTCGTCCTCTTCATAGGGGGACATCCTAGGGGGTGTCCACCCCCGTTGAAGGAGTGGTGATGCGGCAAGGCCGAAAGCTGTTGAGTCGAGGGAGCTCTGCATCCTGGGCGCTGTGTGCTGACCTGGCTGAGGCTGAGGAGTTGGCACATCCAGAAATGGCATGTTGTAGAGCTGATCGGAGGCTACCGAAGGGCGGGAGTCGGGCGGGTCCCTCTGCTGCAGTCCAGTAAGTGTCCGTCCCGTCTCCTGCGTTGTTACCGACTCGTCTCTCACCAGTTGCTGCAGTTGCCTGAACTGGTGCTCCACTCCTTTCCATCTCCTGTCTTGACGAAGCGCCTCTGCCTCCATCTGGTGCTGCTGACGCCCCTGAGACTCAACCATCGCTCTCACCACTTTCTCCAAGCGATCCGTCCTGTCTTCCCCCTCCGGAGAGGGAGGCCGTGCAGACGCCGTGGATTTGGGCCTGGCCCCCTATCGCCAAACCATCGCTAGGGGTTGCCGTACCCGCTCCTTCTTCACTCATCTTAACCCATAGAGTGCTGCTTGGACACTGCTAACCCGGAAACCACTGCCACCAAATGTTGAAAGTAGATGTAGGAGAGTCGTCGTGAGCAGATATTGACACTCAGGGCAGTCAAAGATGAGGTTTGGAGTGATGGACTTTTATTAATTTCGGTCCAAAATTAAGGAAACAAAAAAAAGAAAAAAAATCAAATACTTTCACGAAAAATAAAATAAATTGACGTGGGAGTCAAAACTTAGGAAATGATACCAAAAATACAAATACAGCTGTATATAAGTTGACTTGTGAAACTAGTCACTAGAGCCTTACACAGACTTACGTCCACCCTCTTCTAGCTCCCTGAGCAACTGATACTGACAGCCTATATAGGCCTGTAGCACACCCCTGAAATTGGAACATACCAACAACAAATAAAATACAGGGGTGGCTAAGGCGAACAGATAATAAAAGCTATAAACAGCAAACAATAATAAATCTAGTAGACTAGAAATGAACTGAAGATTTATACATGACTTCACCCAAACATTTCATTAAGCCATAAAATACATTAACAGACAAAATAAATAATTAGTCACTTCCGGTTACCCCGGATGTAGTAACGGCATTTAAACACGCCGATCGCGGCAAACTTTCCTTTAACAACAACAACAGAGCAGACGCCGGTAAGCCACAAAGACTACCTGTTATACGGTTACTCTTTTAAACTAAATAAACAGTATGTTAACAAAACATGTAAGTGTTGTAAGTGTGATTATTATAAATGATGTTGGTGACAGACGGTATGGTTTTAAACAGAATATGATGTATTGATGGATATAGCTATAGCCTTTAAATCACCGCAGTATTAGCTGTAAATTTGTGCACAAGAACGCTACGGGATTACTATGTTGAATTAGATGAATGGCAAGCTTAACAGCTGATTTGAAACGGAGCATATAATATGTAACAGAGCATATTGACATGCTAACAAAACATACACAGGCATCATTTACACTCAGTCTTTGTGAGCTAAACTAGGTAGCGCATCGCTACCGTGACGGCAGCTATGCGCCCCGTCACAGGCCACTTGTACCCTGGATCTCGTTCTTTCGGTCATGACCCAGCCTTCATGTCCATAGGTGAGGGTAGGAACGAAAACTGACCGGTAGATCGCGAGCTTTGCCTTCTGGCTCAGCTCTCTTTTTGTCACAACGGTGCGATAAATTGAATGTAATATCGCACCTGCTGCGCCGATTCTCCGACCAATCTCCCGCTCCATTGTCCCCTCACTCGCGAACAAGACCCCAAGGTATTTGAACTCCTTCACTTGGGGTAAGGACTCATTCCCTACCTGGAGTATGCACTCCATCGGTTTCCTGCTGAGAACCACGGCCTCAGATTTAGAGGTGCTGATCCTCATCCCAGCCACTTCACACTCGGTAGCGAACCAATCCAGTGAGTGCTGAAGGTCACAGGCCGATGATGCCATCAGGACCACATCATCTGCAAACAGCAGTGATGAGATCCCCAGCCCACCGAACTGCAACCCCTCCCCACCCCGAATACGCCTTGATATCCTGTCCATAAATATTACAAACAGGATTGGTGACAAAGCGCAGCCCTGGCGGAGGCCAACCCTCACCTGAAACGAGTCTGACTTACTGCCGAGAACCCGGACACAGCTCTCGCTTTGGTCATACAGAGATTGGATGGCCCTGAGAAGAGACCCCCTCACCCCATACTCCCCGCAGCACCTCCCACAGTATCTCCCGGGGGACCCGGTCATACGCCTTCTCCAAATCCACGAAACACACGTAGACCGGATGGGCATTCTCCCAGGCTCCCTCCAGGATCCTTGCAAGAGTGAAGATCTGGTCCATTGTTCCACGACCAGGACGGAATCCACATTGTTCCTCTTCAATCTGAGGTTCGACTATCGGCCGAGACTTTACCAGGGATGAGAAGTGTGATGCCCCTGTAATTGGCACACACCCTCTGGTCCCCCTTTTTGAAAAGGGGAACCACCACCCCGGTCTGCCACTCCTTTGGCACTGTCCCAGACTTCCACGCAATGTTGAAGAGGCGTGTCAACTAAGACAGCCCCTCCACACCCAGAGCCTTGAGCATTTCTGGACGGATCTCATCAATCCCCGGGGCTTTGCCACTGTGGAGTTGTTTGACTACATCAGTGACTTCCGCCTGGGAAATTGACAACAATCCCCCATCATCCTCCAGCTCTGACTCTAACATAGAGGGCGTATTAGTCGGATTCAGGAGTTCCTCAAAGTGCTCCTTCCACCGCCCTATTACCTCCTCAGTTGAGGTCAACACTGTCCCATCCTTACTGTACACAGCTTGGATGGTTCCCCGCTTCCCCCTCCTCAGGTGGCGAATCGTTTTCCAGAAGCACCTTGGTGCCGACCGAAAGTCCTTCTCCATGTCTTCTCCAAACTTCTCACACACCCGCTGCTTTGCTTCTTTCACGGCAGAGGCTGCAGCCCTTCAGTACCCTGCAACTGCCTCCCGAGTCCTCCGGGATAACATATCCCGGAAAGACTCCTTCAGTCGGACGGCTTCCCTGACCACCGGTGTCCACCACGGTGTTCGTGGGTTACCGCCCCTTGAGGCACCTAAGACCCTAAGACCACAGCTCCTCGCCGCAGCTTCAGCAATGGAAACTTTGAACATTGTCCACTCAGGTTCATTGCCCCCAGCCTCCACAGGGATGCACGAAAAGCTCCGCCGGAGGTGTGAGTTTAAAGTCTGTTGGACAGGGGCCTCCTCCAGACGTCCCCAATTTACCCGCACTACCCGTTTGGGCTTACCAGATCTGTCCAGAGTCTTCCCCCAACCCCTGACCCAACTCACCACCAGATGGTGATCGGTTGACAGCTCCGCCCCTCTCTTTACCCGAGTGTCCAAAACATACGGCCTCAGATCAGATGAAACGATTATAAAATCGATCATTGACCTTTGGCCTAGGGTGCTCTGGTACCATGTACACTTATGAGCATCCCTATGTTCGAACATGGTGTTTGTTATAGACAATCCATGATTAGCACAGAAGTCCAATAACAAACAACCACTCTGGTTTAGATCAGGGAGGCCTCCCAATCATGCCTATCCATGTGTCTCCATCATTGCCCACGTGCGCGTTGAAGTCCCCCAGCAGAACTATGGAGTCCCCCACTGGAGCCCCATGCAGGACTCCACTCAAGGTCTCCAAGAAGGCAGAATACCCCGAGCTCTTGTTTGGTGCATATGCACAAACAACAGTCAGAGTTTTTCCCCCCCACAACCTGCAGGCGTAGGGAGGCGACCCTCTTGTCCACCGGGGTAAACTACAACGTAGCGGCGCTCAGCCGGGGGCTTGTGAATATCCCCACACCCTGGTCCGTCGAGGCCCCTGACCTTCACTGCCCCCCATATGGCAGCGCAACCGACCCCAGCGGTTCCTCCCACAGGTAGTGGGCCTATGGGCTGGAGAAATAGGTGCCACGTAGCTTTTTCGGGCTGTGCCCGGCCGGGCTCCATGGCAAACCCGGCCACCAGACGCTCGCCGACGAGCCCTCCATCTGGGCCTGGCTCCAGACAGGGTCATAGGGTTTTGAACCATTCTTCGTCTGGCCCCTCACCTGAAACCACTTAGCCTTGGGAGACCCTACCAGGAGCACAAAGCTCCAGACAACACAGCCCTCAGGTTCATAGGGACACACAAACCTCTCCACCACGATAAGGTGATGGTTCAAAATGTATTGTATTAATCACCACATTCAATTTTGGAACGTCACTATGTAAGATCTTTTCTCAAAAAATTCTAAATACATGATTTCAGACTGTTAATGTACCTAACAAGCATGCTGTTGCAGTCCTCAACTGAAGCATACATTCATGCACAAGCTCATATATTAATATAATTCATTGTGATCTACCATATCTTAACTACAAGTTTGTCTTTTACTTTAATTACAAAGGTATCCACACTGGAAACTGAATGGCCAGAGCATTGACCACATCAGAAGTTCTCAAATGTGATCTGATTATAATGATGCCAGAAAAATCATTTTTGGTTCAGCTTCTTCTGCTGAAAGGACAGACCAACTTTTAGCAGTCCTTAAATGTATTGTGTTTGACCTAGTTTCTGCTGTAGTTTGATAGGTGATAGTAGTAACATTAAGTAGTCACCACCTTAACAGGTGAAAGTATTTTTTTGTAATTTCACATAAAAGGCTCTTCAATAGCTGAAGTGCACCCACAAGCAAAATATGAGTCCTGTAATAGATGTGTCTGTCACAGTTAAGGGACTTCGAGGACCCAAACGCAGAGAGCAGGCAGGAGAAAGTTTGAGTTTGAGGATTTATTTGACCAAAAAGACTAAATACTCATCAACAAAGGGAGTCCTGAGAGGAGCAAGCAAAAACTAATCCAGAGTGTAGAAATCAAGAACAGGGAATCAAAAAACAAAGGAAGTACAAAAACCAGCAGGAAATCCAGGAAGCACAGAACTTGACTTGAACTGACGCAGTGAGACACAACAGGAACAAAATGATCTGACACAAGACAAAGGTAACATAGAGGCTAAATACAAGAGGTAACGAGCAAACAATGGACAGGTGATACAGCAGGTGAAACACATCAGGGAGGGGCAGAACAATCAGACAGGCGGGCAAACACAGGAAGTAAAACTAAACAAGACCATACAGAAAACCAGACTACAGGAAACAGAAACCTACACAATCATCACAGAAACATAGTCAATCAACAGGAAACAAAAACCACAGTACTGAGGCCTGTACTACGAAGCAGGATTTGGCGTTAACGAGCTAACTTCAGGCTCAACCCAGGATTTTCTGTACTACGAAGGTGGATCAGTTGTTATCGGGTTCAATCGCCGTGGTAACTCATGCTGAACACCTAACGTGGTCGGGAGCAGGTTAAGTTGGAGATCAGAGATCAACCGGTGTAAAAGCACCGCCTACTGACCAATCAATAGGTCGATTGATAACGGCGTCACCATTCTTAAAGAAGATCAGGCGGAGCTCGGTGCAGAGAGAGAGAGAGAGAGAGGGGGAGAGAGGGGAGCGCTCATAAAAGTTAAAACATTGAGGGACCAACAACCCCGTTAACATGGGTATTTTTATGAAATATAGCCTATATATTTTAATGGGAGGAAATTACATATCGGCTTCTTGAGCCATGTGTCGCCAATGCGCACATCGGTTTGAATTAGGTTTTTATATTTTTTATTTTCTCTCACGGTCGCTTCCCACTGCCAGAGTTGCAACTGAAATAAAAGGCTAAAGCAACGACAGTTTATGGAAAGCACAAGTGTAATTATGGTCAGATCTTGGTCCTGACTGATGAGGAAGTGATATTAATAAGCGTTGTGATTTAAACATCTACAGCGTCGGCTATTTATTTATTTTTTTGCCAGCTTTCCTTCCTGTTTTAGGAAGCAGCGACTGTATTGCGTTTTCCCTGTGAAACCGTGTCTGTGTTCTTCATATTTATGGAGAATTATAATTTGCTGTTCTTATATATAACATGCGGCTCTGGTAGATGTTTGCGATTGGTCTTGGTGCGCAAACACCGCCTCTTTTATGTGAACGTGCGCGTCTCTATATTGGACAAACCTGAGTTGACTGAACTAGTTGATAACCAGCGTCGTAGTACAGGTTATGCGGGACCGCGGTTGTTAGGTTAGGTGAAGCCGAATTACTGAAAGAAATCCA
Organism: Perca schrenkii; assembly: GCA_025617405.1. Classification (NCBI taxonomy): domain Eukaryota; kingdom Metazoa; phylum Chordata; class Actinopteri; order Perciformes; family Percidae; genus Perca; species Perca schrenkii. The sequence goes on along the minus strand of CM046789.1, from coordinate 34,603,538 downwards.
GGACAAGTTGATCTTGCTTCATAGTACAGGCCTCAGGGGTCCGTATCAGGAAGGAGGTTTAACAAACTCGGAGTCTAACCCTGATGTCTGAGTTGATTTACCCTGAGATGGGAAACTCTGAGTGTTCGGTTCCAGAACAGCTGATATGAGTTGGTTCAATCAACTCAGAGTAGGTTCACGAGCGTGCACCACCACAATAAAAAGGCAGCACGAATGGAGCCATGATACTACGATTCACTATGGTAACAACCACAAAGAAACGGGTCGGCGGAAATACTCATGCACACATACAGCAAGTTAAAAAAACAACACAGCGGCTGCTGCAAAAGAGAGAATTTGCGTGGGAGAAAATTAAGAGTAAATGCGTATATTCCAATATAGGCTAGTGTATCATATTTAATCATAAGCATAGCCTAATATTACTGGTGAAATGGTATTCAACCTATAATCTATTTCATTTAAGTGCAATACTTAGGGCGAAAAAGTACTACGCCTACTAATCCCACTGAGGCTGCAGCACCATTGTTAACATAATTATAATTCATAATATTTTATTTCAAAGGGTTTACATCACTCCTTTTTAATGGCTCTTACTGGTTTGTGTCCAGGGAACACTACAAAAATGTTATGTCTTCTGACGGCGCAATACAGTGGCGTTTACTTTAAAGAAAACTGCCGTTTAAAAAAAAAAAAAATGTGACAAATAATCTGCTGGGATGTAGAGCATGCCCAAAACGGGTGACGTTAGGGATGTAAGGATGGATAAGGTTATGTAGCCTAGGCTGCATAACAGACTGGGAAGAAAAACGATACCACTCAAATAGGAAGTTATCTGAAAATTAAAATGTTGGGGCTTCAATATCATCTCCCGACACATAACAGCCTGCGAAGTAGGGATGCACCGATCTGACTTTTTCAGTCCCGCTACTGATACCGATGCCAGGGCTTTGTGTATCTGTCGATACCCAATACCGATCGATACCGTTGCTGAATTAATAATAAACTGTATACCTTCCACCTTATACCTTCCTTCCACCATGTGGAAGAGACTAAAGGCACCAGACTTTCCTAACTAAACATTACTTTCCTAACTTAGACAAAATGACATAGATGTAATGTATTGAATTCTTATTTATGTTATTTAAAAAACAATTGTGCATTCAAATCGAAAATATAATGTAATCAAACTTCTTAAAATACTGCAAATTAGTCAAATAAACTCAAATCGAATGAATAGCCTACACATACAAACAACTTTAACATTAACATTAACAACGACCGGAGCCTCTCCCAGCTTAACTATGCTACCTGGCTAGCTAGGCTAGCAGCTATAATGTTACCCAGCATGCCGTTTGGCAGTGTACATTTGTAAATGTAAAATTATTAGTGTTAGAAACTGTTTAAGTCACAAATTGTTATATGCTATGGTGTTTTATCCTTTTAACGAGAGTTACTTGTGGGTTATTAATTGTTGTGTTATAAAGTTATTACCATGAGTGAGAAGGGTACGCAGTTAACAGAAAAAAATTGTTGTTAATTTTTCTGATCCCCGATCCAGCTATTTTTTCAATATCGGGGCCGATATCCAATCCTAATATCGGATCGGTGCACCCCTACTGCGAAGTAAAGCAGGTTCTTCATCAACCGGATCGTGGACAAAAGGAAAATGCCATGTTTTAGAAAAAAAAATGTTTTATAGTCTGCCTAACATAGTTAATAAACCAACACCATTTTGTTTATTCATGCCAATAACAAACTGCGCTAAAATGCACCTGAAACAGACTGAATGAATGAATGAGGAAATGAGAGAGCGCTGTGGCAGAGGGAGGAGACTGAGAGAAACTCGAGGTTTCTAAAACCTGCTCCCAACCAGGTTAGGTTCACAGGCTCAGTTACCATAGTACAGCCAACGTCAACTGGCGGCCCGCGGGCCACATCCGGCCCCCCAAAGCTTTTAGTCTGGCCGCCGAATAATCATGAATTCACAAAATGTAAAGAGGAAAAAATGCATTCTGTTAATCATCATTTCAAGCATTTAGAGCAAAAACCCAGCCCCCTGTATTTGCATCTCTATTCACATGCTGGGATTCTGTACAGCGATTCCCGAGCTCCACACACACAGCTGAGCTGAGATGTGTGTGCGTTAAAACACGCAGCACCTGGCTGGGAACGATACAGAGAGGATTACCAACGGCCGCTGGTGCAGATGAACTCACACTAGTCTCTTTTCTGTAAATAGGCTACAATTAAACCTTCGTGAGTAAAAAGTCAATACTTATCAATGCACTCACCTGTGTAGACCGGCATAAACATGTAGAAAGCGATATTTCAATCTGCTCTGTCTGCTCAGTCCACTCTTGTCCACCGCGCTGTTTTACGCAAACACAGCTCTACTCTGCAAATAGCGAATTTTTACAAACAAGCTAAAACAAAAGCTGTCGGTTTTTAGTCAAACTGTTTATCTTAGTTTGTTTATCTGGAAATTTGGACAAATTCTTGTAAACCTCATTGCTGGCCGAACAAACCAAACTCTCCGCTGGAGCGGTAAATCTTTGGAGGTATTATAAGACCAAAACAGATGCATGTGGCTACTTAATATGCACGTGAATGACGCGATCGTTATGTTCGAGTTCTTCATTGTTGATGATGCTGATGCTGGTTGTATTATTTTGCAACAGCATCTTTTATTGCAAATGAGGCATACATGACGAGTGCATAGCCTGCTTATCAGTCCATTCATCATTAAAGCTGGGCTTTTCCAGTCAACTTTTCGCTTCAGCCTCTTTGACAGTGACATGTTTACCTGACAACCACCGTTTCTTTCTGCAAGCATTTTCCACCAATCAGGACGCTGCATACTACAACAATGTTTCCATAATCACAGACTTTAACCATCACTCCTCAGTGAAATGCCTCCTAGTCAGAGATCATTTTCTAGTTAAAAAGCCAGTTATCATTATGGAGTTTCCATATTTTTTAGGAGTTTGCTCACACTAATACATGTAAAACAAATGCAAAAGCATTAATTCAGTACGAACATTTCGAACAAGAATAGGCGTATTAGGTATAAATTCATTTTATTTTCTTTATTTGAAAGTCTGGCCCTTCTGCTTAGAAAAATTCTGTCCCTTGGAAAAATGTAGCTGATGACCCTTGCCATAGTAACTGACTCTGAGGTTAAGTTACCTCTCTTTCTGAAACAGAAAGCCCAGAGTTTCCCTCATCTCAGTGTTAACAAAGTCAGAGTTTTCACTAAACCTGCTTTCTGAAATAGGGCCCTAACCTACGAAGAAAGATTTGGCGTTAACGAGGTAACTTCAGGTTCAACCCAGGGTTTTCTGTATTACGAAGGTGGATCACTTGTTACCGGGTTCAATCGCCGTGGTAACTTATGCTGAACACCTAACCTGGTCGGGAGCAGGTTATGTTGGAGATTTGAGATCAACCGGTGTTAAAGCACTGACCAATTGATAACAGCGTCACCGTTCTTATAAAAGATCAGGTGGACCTCGGTGCACAGAGAGAGAGGAAGAGCTAGAGGGGGAGAGGGGTGCGCTCATAAAAGTTAAAACATTTAGAGACCGACAACCCTGTTAACATTCTCTGATGGGTATTTTTATGAAATATATATATTTATTTTAATGGGAGGGAATTACATATCGTCTCTTTGTCGGCTTCTTGAGCCGTGTGTCGCCAATGCGCACAGCGGTTTGAATTATGTTTTTATATGTTTTATTTGCCCTCACGATTGCTTCCACTGCCAGGGTTGCAACTGAAATAATAGGCTAAAGCAACGACAGTTTATGGAAAGCACAAGTGTAATTATGGTCAGATGATAATGATGCCTGACTGATGAGGAAGTGATATTGATAAGCCTTGTGATTTAAGCATTTACATTACATTTTTAGCCAGCTTTCCTTCCTGTTTTAGGAAGCGACTGTATTGTGTTTTGCCTGCAAAACCGTGTCTGTGTTCTTCATATTTATGTAGAATTATAGTTTGCTCTTCTTATGTAAAATACGCGGCTCTGGTAGATGTTTGTCATTGGTCGTGCTGTGCAAACACCGCCTCTTTTATGTGAACGCGCGCGCTGCTGGATTGGGAAACCCTGGGTTGATTGAACTAGTTGTTAACCACCGTCGTGACACAGCTTATGCGGGACCGCGGTTGTTAAGGTTAACTGAAATAAATCCAGAGCATGTTGATCTTGCTTCGTAGTATAGGCCTCTGGTCTGTTAGGCCTGCTGCTCCTAGGTAGCTTTTCTGTCTCTCCTCTCTCCCTCCCTCTGTCTGTCCTAATTGCAGGAGTGGAGTCTGATGTGCGGGAGTCAGGGTTCCAGCTGCCTTTTAACTACCACAATAAACCTCTGCTTCATATACCCAGTCATTCCTTCACTCTGCATCAGATCATAGTCAAGATGACCACAGTTAGTCTTGCTCCTGACAAACCTTGCTATCTGTTGAGTCATTTGTATGTTTGCCTGTCCTTATCCATTCTCTTGTGCCTCAGCTGCCATTGGAACCTGACTCCTGCTACCGCTTCACTCCTGCCATCCACGGGACCAGACAACCACCACTGGACTAGCCGGCTTACTGTCTTCCTCTGACGGACCCACTCCTTCCCGGAAACAACCGGACCTGTTCTCCACCCTGGAAACCTGGACTCGATACTTGAGTACTTTAAATAAACCCTGTTAATTCACACTACTGGCTCTGCGTTCTGTCTGCATTTGGGTTCTGGGGCCTGTTTCACAAAACCAAAATAAGGAATTAAGACGGGATTTCCCAGTTATCCTGGATGAATTTAGCCTTGACTCGGTTTCACAAAAGCAGAGGCACCTAAGTTACCATGGAGATTTATTCTGTGCAGCTAGCCTGCTCCCGACCAGGCTAACAGCCAGGATTTATCTAATTTATCTAAGCCTTTTCTGTTCAACCAGCAGTGGTTTTACCCTATTGTTATCAACCTGGATTAAAATACAACAGGTGCATATTGCTGTTTTTTAAGTACTGTTATTATTTAAAGTTGTGACCATTATTTTTTTTATTTTTTTATAATTATTCATGTGACCATCATTGCTACTGTTATATTGCTGTATGAAGACTGCTGTTCACATATTGTTGTTAGAAGTTTGATGAATATATTATGGCAGTTGTTGAGATAATTAGAAAAGGTTGATAACATTTCAAATGTGTTTTAAATGAAGTCTGTTACTAAGGGCAATACATACAATGCTGTATCCACTTCCATGTGCATTGTATTTGGCATTCTTAGCACACAATTTGTGTTGTCCAGTAAACTGGGACTATAATTTGGGAGGATTGATTTAAGAACATATCCTAATTATCCAATCCTCCCTAATTATAGTCTTAGTTCGCTGGACCAGTAACTATCTAGTGATGTATGCTACTGTACATTCATGAAACAACAGGAAGAGGACAACTCAATGGTTATTTATTTATATTATTTATTCATATTTAGCTGGGCAGAAATAACTGATGAATATACTCTGTTCCATTCATGTTTACAGTGTGCATGGAATTTATCACGTAATTATCTTTATAGTTTCTAAATTTTAGAGTGTCTTTATTTTCTATGTCCATATACACGAGGGAGCAAGGCATATAATATGTAGAGAAGGAAACTCGTCCTCTATATAAAAAATAGAAAACGTGAGAAAAAGCGTGGCAGATAATAGTGGACAGAGTGAATGATACATTTATGAACTACTGCTCTTAACTGAAACCATTCAATGAGTCACTTGTCATTTGCAAAAACGTTGTACACTTTGCATTAAAAGCGAGCAGTGGAAGTTAATATGACTTAGGAAATTTATATTTTAGCCCATGAGAGAGAGGGAGGAACATGGTGAAAGAGATATTTATGCATCATGTTCTAGCATTGTAGAAAATTGATCTTCATGGTAAATTTCCTGAGTAACATTATTTTCTGCTCACTTTTATGGCACAAAGTACAACTGTTAATTTGTGCAATTCAGAGCAGTGGTCAGTTAATGTATATGTTTATGCTACTTAGGCAATCAGTCAGTCCGCGATCGTCTGCCACGCTTTCTCTCGCTGTTTCATTACAGCGGCCGCATTTCTTTTCTTTTTATACAAATAATGTGTTTCACGTCATCATACTTCCACAAGAAGCTGCTGCTCACTCTGTTTAAAGTATGTACGTACCTGAGAGGCCAGATAATTTCACATATATCTTATAATAAAAAGCAAGCTAATCAAAAATTGTCAGACATAACTGCCCGAATCTCACAATTAGAACTGGCATACACAAGCTCCCCCTCACCTGACTTATTGAAGGAGCTTCTGCTTGAGAAAAATAAATTTGACACCTTATCAACCAGTGTAGCAGAGAACATGCTCTGGAGATCCAGACATACATATTATGAATTTGGCGACAGAGCTAGTAAGATTCTTGCCCATCAACTTAAACAAGCAGCTGCCTCACAATTTATCACAAAGATTGAAACAAATGAGGGTTAAACATATGATAATAAAATAATAAATGATATGTTCAGGGATTTCTATTGTTCAGTTTATTCTTCTGAGCATGATTCTTGTCCCACATTTGACAGTTTTTTCCAAAATGTGAACATGCCCACTATTAGTGAAGAGTCCAAGAACATATTAGAAAATCCTATTACTGCTGAAGAAACTAAATGTGGCAATTAAAACACTTCAGAATGGCAAGAGTCTGGGGCTGGAGGGTTTCCATCTGAGTTCTTTAAGAAATTTTCCACCCACCTAATCCCTCACATGCTAAACATGTACAATGAGTCCCTTGAGTTAGGTGTACTACCCCAATCATTAAAAGAGGCATCTATATCCTTAATCTTGAAAAAGAATAATGACCCTATCCATTGTGTATCTTACCGTCCAATCTCACTGCTGAATGTAGATATCAAGATTTTAGCCAAGGTGTTAGCACTGAGATTAGAGAGGTTTTTACCCCAGATAATTTCCCCTGATCAAACATTATTTATAAAAAACAGATTTTCTTTTTTTAATATCAGGCGACTCTTAAATATAATTTATCATGTTTCAGATCCTACCTATCAGTTTACATATTTAGAGGTGCAAATTACAAACGGTATAGGCAGACTCTTCAAGGAAAATTTCAACCCACTAGTAACTAAGGTAGAGCAGAATCTTAAACGTTGGAGCCTCTATATCTGTCACTTGCTTGTAGAATAAATGCTATAAAAATGAATGTGTTGCCCAAATTTGGATATCTTTTTCAATGTCTCCCAGTGTATATCCCCATGTCATTCTTTAAACGCCTAGATGCACTTATATCCAGCTTCGTCTGGAATAATAAAAGTCCGCAACTGAGCAGAGCCTATTTACAATGTCCAAATTTGCTAGGTGGTATGGCTCTGCCCAATTTTCAGTTGTATCATTGGGCTGCTAATATTCAACCTATTCGTTTAAAGGTATAATATCTAACCTATATAGTGCACTTTCATCCCAACAAACCCTGTCCCTTGCCACTATTAGACATAGATGGGAGCAGGATATAGGTGAGATCATACATGATGAAACTTGAGATGCAATACTAAAAAGTAATAAACAAAGTTAAAAAAAAAAAGAATGTATTCTCCATTTTGGCATCAGTAAATCTGGGATCAACCTTTTGAGGAAAGCCGTGGATGCGCATCTATCTGAATTACTTAAGCCTGGCTTGACCTAGTCGCTACTCCTCAGCCTGGCTTGGCCTTCGTGAAACGCACCAAGCCAGGCTGCACAGATTAGACTAGGTCAAGCATCGCTTTATCAGTTATCCTGGATTTATATATTCTGCTTTTGTGAGACAGGCCCCTGTTCACCATCCAAACCTAACAGTTACCACTTTAGAAGTATGTATTAGGCATATATTTTATGCATTTAGGATTAAACTGTTTAGAATTATATATTGACATTGCATGTCCTTGTATGGTTTTTAGTTTTCATACTTTAAAAATGTCAGTGCAGTAAATATCAGGTACATTTGATTTAATCATTACCTTCAATTACATTGAATAAGTTGTTTATTTTTCCTTTTGTTATAATGAATGGACAATAACCCTACACAGATTAAACAGCACTTAGTGCATTTTCAATTACCTACTAAACACTTGACTACATATTTCAAAATTAACTATATGCCTATAAATTAATCTAAAAGTGTTTTCATGGTGATTGAAATTGACAAGTACATAATGTTATTATAGTACAAAGTATTAAAGTACAAAATTATATTTATGTTGAATAAAGCCAAAATAGACACTTTTAATCAGTTACAAATTATATAAAATGACCAATGTCTTGTATGACTACAAAACTGTATGTTCCTATATTTACTTCAGAAAAACAACAAATGTAGCTTTAGAAAGACCTTTATTTCACATTGAAATGGACATTAACTTCAAAAATTACATAAACCACAAAACAGCACTGGCAATATGTTTAAGATTATGTTGAAAATTGATGAATTAAATAATGTAGTTCACCTTTTACAATCCTGTGTAAATTCCACACAAAACACTGCTGTGGGTCAAGGTAAAAGCAAACTTAACTGTCACAAGAGATGTTTGCATAATAAAAAGAGGTAGTTGAATCTCTAGTGCCACATTGTTAATTAAAGTAGAAATGGTTGACATTACAAACCACAATATAAAAATATAGCTTAACATATAAAGCTTAAAGCACTTGTGCAGCACTCTGTTCATTGAAGTCCAAATGCCTGGGTCAAGAAATAAAAGCTGCCTTTACAATTAAAGTGAGCATAGTGTGACAGTCTGTTAGTTGTCTGTAATGTGCAGTGGAAAAAGGTACTAAAAAGTCCAGAAGCAATTATTCATCATGAGTCCTTGTGTGTGAGACATTTCATATGTTGCAGGCTCATATTCTGGTGAAAAAACATTTCTGAAGTGTATTTATGTTAACAGTTTCTTGGTTTACTTGGCCAATATTGGTAAAAAAGGCAACCTGGTTAAGTGTAGAAATGTTAATTAGTCCCAGTAACAACCTCTATAAGTATGTAATGCTCGTGGAACAGCACACTGATACTAACTATAATAACGAGGCACTATGAATGCTAATGTTTTAAACTATTTACAATGTTCTACATTATTTACAATGTTATCCAACTACGTCTGACAGGGGGGAAGAGAGTGTCAAAGACCAAGGTTGTCCCCCATGGTCTTTGCCGCTCTCTCTGCCCCACGCCCGACGTAGCTGTCTCCAATGACCCAGACTGGTGCTGGATGGAAAAACACATTGTAATAGTGAGAAATGTATCATATTTTAGGCTATAGAGAAAAGGGATTAATGAACAGCACTCTTAATTACACACAGTTAATTGAAAATGCATTATTACCTCGGCTTAGTTGTACAAAACAAGTCTGCTAAAAGTTTAATGTTGTACAATAAATAGCAAAACAAAAGTAACTATTACTAACTATTACTTACTTCTGGGGCATTGGGTGGGTGCACATGCCATCATGGCTCTCCGCATTCCTGACTGTTTCTGAAAGAAAGAAAGAATCATCAATTTCCATTTGAGCCCCTCATAGTTAAATATATAGGCACACTAGCATGTAACTGTACTTCATTAATATATCTGGGAGAATACGCATGAATCAAAAACAGTCTATTGTTCTTTAGTGTAACATTAACTTAGTTAAATGAGCTTATTTCTGCTAATGTTAGCTCTTAAAAGCATGTCAAGACTACATGCATAGACTGATGGCGCGAACAGTAGCAAGACATTATCGGTCCATAATGGTTATTACAGTTAACCAAACATTCTAAGAAACTTGGGTATACATTTGCTAATAGTTAGCGTTATATAATGATAAGCATCGACAATCCCCGTTCTGCATTTCGCTGACACTACGTTTAAATTAGGAAAACATAAACTTTGATTTGCAGAAAATTATTGTTAGCATTTTTTACCATAAGTGGCAAGCTAACGTTACAGACAAATTACATGGTAACTTCAAATACATTTACTTTACAATGTGACTCCTCTTATATGTAATATAACTATGGGACAAAGATATATTTAAAACCTAACAAAGCAAAATCTTACCTTGAATTATGTAGGCTAGCTTTCAGCAGCAGTTGCATCCAGATTGCCAGTGAAAGTGTGTGTAACGTAACGTAGAGTGTAAGCAGCGTTGCCAACTGTCAGCTAACGTCACAGTCAGATACTCTCGTCTAAAATCGTCACATCAGCAACCAAGATGGCTGCGCCCGTAATGGCAAACTCAACGACGGCTAGCAGATCTCCACAAACCAATGGGTGACGTCACACATGCTCTGTCCGTTAATAATATACAGTCTATGATTCAGCCATAGTTAAAGATTCATTTATCCATTCATAAATATCCATACATGTAGTTATAAATGTGCATTAATTCCTCCTTTAATATCCATACATACATTCAGTCACAGATATACATTAATTAATTCATAGTCATACGTTCATCACTGCTCATGAGCTTGACTGAGAGAGGAACAAATGAGTGCTTATACCTGTTATATTTGCACGGAGGAACCCTGCACCTCTTTCCTGAGTTCAATAGCTCAAACTCTGAAGACAATACTTGAGACTTATCAGATAGAATGGTCTTAGCCTGCCTGATTGTTGCCTGATCAAAAAGCTCCTGCGGGTTGAGAGGTGCAGGTGTTTTTTGCCTGCCGTTTTAACCAGATTTAAAATCTGAGTTTTGGATTTGACTGTCAAATTCCCAAACCAGCTGGTAATACCATACCGAAGAATTGACTCTATTGTTGCTCTATAGAAGATTAACATATTTTTACAGACCCCAAACACTCATTGTGCAAAAAGTGGAGACGCTGATGAGTTCTGGCAAAGACATTTGTGTGCGTCAACTCAGGTCATTATCAATATAAACTCCTAGATATTTAAAGGAAGACACCTGCTTGATGTCTTGACCATGGATGGCCACAGGGCTCTGGGCCCAGTTTTTCAAAAAATGTAATCTGGATCAAATTGATCTGGATTTGGAAATCCCATGTTTTGCTATCCAGGATCACCTGATCCATCTTACTTTTATGCCAGTTTTTTAAAGGAACATTGGATTGGATCACTGTGATCCAAATACCAAATTTCAGGACTACCAAATCCTGTTTACCAGAGCTTAGAACCAACAGTGTAGCCTACTGACTTAGCAAAGAACAGCAGGTAGGCAAAATACCAGTGGCCACAAATATGTAAAAAATGTATTACTGCATGTAATCAATGACAAAATGATACTGTGTGGCAGAAAGCAAGCTGTATTACGGTTACTAACTATTGTTCTTTCTGTGACATTGTTGTATTTACGATTACTCTCAAACATATCATCTGGGTGCCCGTGTTTTGACGGAAGTTAGAGTAACTAGAGGGGTCAAAGGTTTTATGACGCCAAATGAAATGTCCCGTGTCATTAAAATAAAAGAACAGATTTATCTGGGTTTGAACATTGTGGGATTTAAGATAGTATAAGTACACAACTCAACAAAAATATATAACATAGGTATAATCGTTTTTAGACATTTTAATGCAGAAATGTTACATATTGTACCTTTAACATCACATACGATTCATTAGCTCCTCCTCCTCTCCTCATAATGTGCTACGTTTTTTGTGCTGGGGCAAGCAATCTGTTGCCCACTAGTTTCTTCCTTTCGCACAAATACCCAAGCAGGTACTTTGCCAGCATTACATGTTACAATTACACCAAACTTTTTTACTGCACCATTTAGTGCATTTGTCCTTCCTTGCCAAATTTTGAGTGAGATAGTAAAATTTGACGGGGCCATCAAGTTTTTTTTATACGCCAGTTCAAATTTGAGGACATTATGTAAATTAAGCTATATTCCCCTTTCATTTTCTTCAAAACTGTATAGTAAAATGTTTAAATTTGATGTGCTTAGTTTTTTGTGTGATTTTACTAAGATTCTATGTTCTTGTTTATTAAGGGGAGATTATTTATCCTACAGATTTCCCTATATCATCTATTGCATGGCTCTTGTTGTCTTATTCAGGTATCGGGCTACATTCTATTGTCAAATATATAATAAGTAGTAGTAGTTTGAGTAGTTTGAATTGAGACAGAAATAGTTTAGTCAGTTTAAACGCAATAAGACGTTGAAAATTAACGTGTAAACACAGAGACAATTTCCACTTGTTAGACAATGAAAGCTTATGTGCAAAGGTGTCTTAATGATAACACACAAGAAACTGTGACTTTGGTCACTTGGCTTGCGACAGAACAGTGGCCTCTAAAAAGAGATTGTTGAAAAGAGACTTACCAGTCAGAGAAACATCCAGCTTTTTGTCGCTGCTTTTGTGTTGTATTGTAAAGACAAGTTACAAAGGGAGGAAGTTTGGAAGCTGATGAATCTGGGTTGAGTTTAGGCTGGTGCATTGTGTTTTGCTCTTTTATTGTCCTACAATGTAGCTAGTTGATGACTCATCCATCTTGCCAGGGACTGTATGCTGTGACAGTTGTTAGGTTGTCATGTGCTACTTTGTCGGCATCATGTGTCACCAGTAAGAGCAGGTTGGTGCTCTGATGTGATGTGCTCTATCTGGAAGTAGTTGTAAAGATTAAGGAAACAATTTCCGTGGTAGATAAGATTAGAGTTTTTCTACTTAAATGCAGCTCCTGTAGTTGATGTGTGTTTTGACACAAATTTTGGTTGGCACAACATGTTGTCAGTTTACAGACCAATCAGAATTTAAATAGTATCAATATTATTGTGGTATTACAGGCTGATACTGAAATGCTTCCATTGTTGGTATTAAGACAAAGATTCACTTTAAATGGAAATTCCTCCTGAGACGTTCTAAAGCTGTAAATTGGCAACATGAGTCAACCCCCTTCCTGCCCCAAGCAATAATGAAAAGATAGGATGTAGAATTCTAGCCTCGTGAGACCGTCCTGATCTCGCGAGCTCCAGTTTTCCACTCGCAGATCAGTCTGTCATCTTGAGGCAGAGAAAATTTGGAGCCGTTAGCCACTTGACCGGGCCAATCAGCGTCGGTTTTGAGGCGGGTTAGGTGGTGATAGACAGATGGTTTATTCAATCAGCTAACCAGTATTTTCAGACAGCGGTCTGGGAACCTGAAATGGTGCCTTTTATTTCTAAATTCTCGTTACACAAACGGCAAATATCCTTTACCGACATGTTGCTTGCATGCTGAGCTAACGAGCTATGCTTTGCCTGCAGCTGCAGGGGCGGGCTTGTGGTTGTATTTTCATACGCTTCGTGGATCTGATTGGTTGATTTGGCCCGTCTATCACCAACATAGGTGATAGACAGATGCTTCATCCAATCAGCTAACCAGTATTTTCACCCCTTTCCAAAAGTTCTCCAACGGAAAGTTCCCAGATGGATATGCTGAGCAAATGCGAAGCAATCCATCTGGCGGAGTCAGGTTAGTAGAATTCTACTTCCTTAGGAAATTGGTGTGCGTTGTGAAGCAAAGAGTGTGAAAAGAATTTACAGTTAAGGCCTGAATGTGCTCCTAGATTCACACAGTACACCCTCATTTAGATCTGATTGCAGAACAGCATCTCCCCAATTAATCACTCTATTTCTTCAAGCTTTCTTTTTCTCAAGCTTCCTCTGACTCACATGTTGTGCTTCCATTGATTCTGATGTTATAATACATTTTCCTAGAGAGATCCTGCCCTTTTTTCAACAGTAATTATTGTGAGCCAGCTTTTTACTTCTTGAGCATTTCTGACATTCCACCAACTAGAGCCTTACGTGATATGTGCCTTTACTTTTGTTGCCATTTCTCTTGATATTATTCTTCAAAGCTACAGAGCAGATTTCTATTCCCTTTGTGGTATTTAACATAAACTTTGCCATATCAAAGAAACAAATGCATAAATTAAAGGATTAAAAAAGAACAGGAGAACAAAAAGAGGAAACACTTTTGTAATTTCCCAGAGCAGCAGGTCATTTTGATCCATCTGAGAGAAGTTAAAAACAGTTGTTTGGCATTTTCTTTATGACCAATATACTGTATACAGTATGTCAGTAGTCTGCTCGTTGTTGCGTAATGTTGGAACTGCCCCTGTGGACAAGAGGAAAGATTAGAAGCTGTGTGATTGCAGAAATAGTAAATGCAGACACGAGTGGATGTGGACAGACACAAACTTTCTCCAGGCAGTGCAAACTGAGGTGAAGATGCATCCACACAAGTTGAAAATGTTTCAACTTCAGTGAACATGATGATGCAGGAGGGAAAAAGTGAAACATAGCAGGGATATCACATGTACTAAACTAAATTATCTGTTTTCCATTTGTTTTTTTTATACTATGCGCTGCGAGGAAGGTCTGGCTAGTCCCCACAACATTCCAAAAAATGTCCTCAGGAACTTGTTTTGGTGGAACATGTGTACGTTCAAAGGTTGTTTTAGTTGTGCAACAGAAAACTCAGATTGGACAGATAGTCTAGCTAGCTGTCTGGATTTAGCCTGCAGAGATCTGACAACTTTGGAACGTACACCAAAACAAGTTCCTTTCCGAGGCTATTTTGCAGAGGCACCATTGCTCCGTCCGGCGCTTAGTGCCGCCCATGACGATTGTAATAGGTTTAAAGACATGGCAATGAACCAGACCACGTTTTTCTCCCATCCCGGAATGCGGTATGGACTAGCCAGACCTTCCACCGCAGCACTGTGGAGGAAGGTCTGGCAATGCGAGCCTAGGCGTCGCAAAAAAATTCCACGGAATTTGGCCTTTTACTGTATCAGGGAGGAAGGCAGATTGTGGAAGGTTATCTAGATTCTTGAGCCATGTTGACCAGTGTGAGCTGTGTTAAATTAGGCTTAAACTAGGTCAAGGTTTAGCACTCATCTAGCTCAGACTGCTGCCCACTCAGCATCTTGCTTCCACAGTGCCATGCCAACAGATCCCTGGGGTGTCACACTCCATTTACATTGACATTACCCACGTGGCAAGAACTCCCTGGTTTTGATGTGGTCAAGCTTTTTAAAGTGACACAGAAACACTCATTTTCAAAGAGATTTATATTTTCTTGTTTTGATTTAAATGTGAATGAAAATTCTCTTGTGTGTTTCTAGCATGTTTTATCATTGACATTTTCCTCTGACATAGCTATAGTCCTTTTGTATGACATTTAGCTTGTATGAAGTGATCATGCTCTAAAGGAGATGGAATAAGATTCTGTCAGTTTTAAAAAAAATGAAAACTAATGTCATGTCAACACTAAATCAGCAGCTGCTCTAAAAAGATATTTCCATTTATAGCTCAGAAAGCATAACTGCACAGAGCCTGAATGTGACATATTTAAATATAAATGGCATTCATATTCATGCTGCCACTTAGTTTAGATTACATTTCATACATTTTAGAGCCTTTATTAAATTTGAATGTATTAACAATTTATGGGCATGGGAGTGATTGGAAGCTAGAATGTGGGTTTCTGCCTCCTTCTTCACAGCTGTCTGGGGCACAAGGGAAGCTTTGGCAGAAGTGTGCTTCTGTGTATTGGAGTACTCTCTGCCTCCCCATCACACCTTATTCTCTCTGACAAAAGGCCCTAATGGCTCAATATTTTAATGTCTGCTCAGAGCAAGTGGTGACAAAATCCTGCTCGCCATCTGCTGCAGCTGCAGATGCTCCTCTCTCAGTGAGCTAAACAGATTCACTGGTGAGTGTTTTAATTTCATGTCGGCATCAGGAGACCTTCTCCAGAAAAAATTATGACAGAGAGCCTCTCAAGAGCCTATTCTGTTCCATCTGGGGAATACTGTGCCTGGATTAACCTTTGTGTAGAGTCAGCCTTGGATCTGTGTGTGTGTGTGTGTGTGTGTGTGTGTGTGTGTGTGTGTGTGTGTGTGCGTGTGTGGACATTGGAAGGTGATTAGAAGAGAGTTTGGGTTTGTTCCCAGCCATAATCCAGCTCAGAGTCTGCTGTGACCATCCTGTAGGGAAAATCTATTCATGTTAGCAGAGTATTAACTTGAATGTACACCATAATGTAATGTGCACAATTTATATAAAACATTATACAACTAACTCAACACAGAAGGTTTTACCTAAATTATAATGTAATCAGTATGTTTATTACACCTTATTAAAAGCCTTATTCAACTAAAGATAATTTAGGCCGATATATATTTCTATCATTATGCTGTGTTCTGTCTTTGTATATAAAAAGACTATAAGCCTAAATGTAAGCTTTTTAAATTGAAATCCAATCACAACATATTATATCATTATATTTGGATGTACACATGTTCCACCAAAACAAGTTCCTTCCCGAGGCTATTTTGCAGAGGTACCGTTGCTGCGTCTGGCTAAACGATTGTGATTGTGAAACCAGAGCACATTTTTCTCCCATCCCGGAATGCTGTGTGGACCAGCCAGACCTTCCTCCACAGCACTATGGGTTACTAGCTGGCTGTAGATCTGTAAAACAACTGACACAATATCCACTGGTAGCTGATCGCAAGCATGCATGCATGTGTTATGAGCTATGTGAGCTAGGCAATTAGCTTTCAGAATGTGATTGTTGGCACTGCTCAATAACTTGTAAACGGTGTGATATTTTCAAAAGTCCACATTGGCATTATCTGCCGCATAGACTGTGATGTGCTTTACATCCAGTTCATGCTTTTCCAGACAGTTTATCGGAGCTTTGTGTATGCCATTTGAAGCTAAAAGTCAAGTCCCTTGCAGACACAGGAATCTCTCACGTACCCTGCAAAGATTTTTCTATTTCCCACTTTTGAAGCATCAGTGGCAACTGAAAAATCATGGGCTTACCTTCGGTTTGGGACAGATCATCCAAAATATCCTGCACAGTCTTTGTCCTAAATCATTCATTGAAATCATCACAACCTTCATTCTTTCCAAATACATCTTTACAACATTTAAGTCATAAAACAAACACTGCTGAGTCGCCTAACAAGTCAGTGCTGTTGTAGCTGAGTCCATGTTTAACCGTATGGCACACATGCAAGGCTTCACTTGCCACCGTTTTGTCATTTTCCGTAGTAGACATCACGCAAATTGCATCAATATTGCTTGCACCTTTAGCTAGTTTGGCCTTCTTTTGCATTCCTGTGGAAGGATGAGTTAGGTTATTCTCACCTCCATGGTTAATTGAGAATTCCCAATGGCATAAAGTACAGAAGGCTTTCATTGAGTCACCACTTACAGGCTTACCCCACATCTTTTTTGCATCCCATTTTTTGTTGCAGCTGCATACACTTTTTCAGGTTTCTCACTTCAGAATTATCAGGCTTATTCAGTGCAAAGTTTACTCTTCAGATCCTGCTTTCTCACAGTTGCCTCAAATCAAAATGTGTAAAACTCTCCTCTTACACAGGTACAGAGCTAATTTAGACATTAAACTCCAGAGATGAAATGCTATTTTGTATACTGTGGGGGAATAAGCGCTCCATTAATCCACTTCATAGCACTGAATCCTAATTGGTACTTGCAGCATGTCATCATGGTCTCAACTGTGCCTCATGATTTACTAACTGTCCCCTTTTATATCAGCAGAGCGGCTGTGTCATGTTTAAGAGGGTAATCACAACTAAATACCACCTCCACGTCTGCTCTGGCCCTGATAACTGAACATAATGAAGCTGTGCACAGTGGTTGATTAATTGTGTTGAAAACATTTTTCATGCAGATACAACACAAGTTACACTGAGATTTTCTTGCAATGTGTTTATGCCATTGTTTGTGTTATTCACACATTTTCCAAGTCACACCACTCTACAAAAGAGTGCTGATACACACGTGTGTGTTTGTGTGTGTGGCACTGTTTGGCTAAGGTGTTTCTCTTTAATACAGAGAAAACACACTAAACTATTCTTAGCAACAGCTCCTTAGATTTGACAACTAAGAGCCTTCTACAGTTTCCTGCTGTCAATCAGGCCTCTGCGGTGATTGTAATGCTAACTAGTTGTTATGTGTTTTTGTTGCCTCGGTGCTGTTGCTGCAGTCACAATCACCTGGAAAAACACTCATTTTCTCTGAAATGCCTTGCCCACTCCTTTGGTATGTCTTTGCAAGCTCACAGAAACAGATGTTGGTGCTTGGTGTAATGGGTTCCTGCTGCTAGATTTGTCCTTTGACCTTTGCTTGCTCCAGTATGCCAGCATCTTGCAAGTGACAGTGGTTTACCCACCCCATGCAGCAATTAGCACACTGGACATGGCCTTGATGTGGCAGGGAAAATCCTGAAACCTGAGGGTGCAACAAACTGCCAAGGCCCTGCTTTACCCTCCACACAGCACAGTGCAAAATGAAAAAAGTGACCTTTCACTGCCAGTGGACAGAGGTGGGATAATACACTAGTTTGCCAAATCTCTGTATACTGTAGAACAGGGGTCATCAACTAGATTTTTCCAAGGGCCAGAATTTTTCTACGCAGACACTCTGGGGGCCGGACTTTCAAATAAAGAAAATAAAATTAATTTAAACCTAATACGCCTATTTTTGTTCGCAATTTTCACTTTCTTACTGAATTAATGCTATATTTCTTTAGATGTATTAGTGTGAGCAAACTCCTAAAAAACATGGAAACTCCATAATGATAACTGGCTCTTTAACTAGAAAATGATTTCAGACTAGGAGGCAGTTCACTGAGGAGTGATGGTTAAAGTATGCGATTATGGAAACATTGTTGTAGTAAGCAGCGTCCTGATTGGTGGAAAATGCTTGCAGAAAGAAACAGTGCTTGTCAGGTTGCAAAATAATACAACCAGCATCATCATTCACGTGCATATTAAGTAGCCACTATTTGTTTTGGTCTTATAATACCTCCATAGGTTTACCGCTCCAGCGGAGAGTTTGGTTTGTTCAGCCAACAGTGAGGTTTACAAGACGTTGTCCAAATTTCCAGATTCCCGGCAAACTAAGATAAACAGTTAGACTACAAACCGACAGCTTTTGTTTTAGCTTGTTTGTAAAAATTCGTTATTTGCAGAGTAGAGCTGTGTTTGCGTAAAACAGCGCGGTGGACAAGAGTGGACTGAGCAGATTGAAATATCGCTTTCTACATGTTGATGCCGACACAGGTGAGTGCATTGATAAGTATTGACTTTTTACTCACAAAGGTTTTATTGTAGCCTACTTACAGTAACGAGACTAGCGTGAGTTCATCTGCCCTCTTTGTATCGTTCCCAGTCAGGTGCTGCGTGTTTTAACGAACACACGTCTCGGCTCAGCGGTGTGTGTGTTTTAACGCACACACATCCCGGCTCAGCGGTGTGTGTGTGTGTTTTAACGCACACACGTCTCGGCTCAGCGGTTGCACACACATCTCGGCTCATCTGTGTGTGTGGAGCACGGGAATCGCTGTACAAAATCCCAGCATGTGAATAGAGATGCAAATACAGGGGGCCTGGGTTTTTGCTCTAAATGTTTGAAATGATAAATAACAGAACGCATTTTTTCCTCTTTACATTTTGTGAATTCATGATTATTCTGCGGGCCAGACTAAAAGCTTTGGCGGGCCGGATGTGGCCCGCGGGCCGCCAGTTGACGTTGGCTGCCATCCATTTATTGGCTTCTTCTATATGAGCAGTTATTTGGTATATTGCTGACAATAGCTACACATACTATGTATTTTTGTTGGTGACCAGTGATAGGGAGGAAGTGTCTTTGCCACACAGGACCTAACTTGTCTTCCTGGGTTTGCATCAGTTTGGAGAATGTCTTCACTGCTATTCCCTTACATTCTAAATAATTCTCTCATATTTTAACCATACTGTGGCTATAATTTTTAGCACATTTCAACAACTACTTTCATCACAAGTTAAAGAGGAACCATGTAGCAGACAGAGAAATCAAAAACACAGGGCGCTTATCCACTGCTAGTACCAGCTCGGCTCGGCTCGATTTTCCATTGCAGATTTAGTACCGCCTCATGCGTGAGGCAAGCATGGCTGGTCGTCATAGCGCCGCCGCAGGAAACTGCCGTGACCTAACGCCACACACACATAGAACGTCGAAGGTGTGTTGTTTTTGATTCTCGGCATGTGGCTGTTGCCACAGCCAGAAGACAAATTTTGTTTCAAAAGAAGCTGGAGGCAGCAAAAAAAAACACAGCTGGCTAAACTATTTAAAAATGGCGGGTTTGTTCAGGGCACCCCCGTCTTTCGCTAGCAATAATGACGCAGTGATTAGTGACGATTCTCTCTGACCATTCAGTAGTCTGCAGGTTTTCACATCAACTTTTGGTATCGCCTTAGCTCGCTTGGAACCTCGTCGGAGGTGATACTAAAAAAAGTACCTGTTAGCTAGTACCAGGTACTTTTTTTCATAATGGAAAAACAAAAAAGACGAGTAGAGGCGAGTCGAGCAGGTCCATGTAATGGAAAAACGCCAATAGTGACAGGTCAAGTTGAAACAGGACTATATAGCCCAGACATTGATCCTACATGACCGCTGGGCAGATACATTTTTTTCATCTAAAACAGAAGCCAAGGTTCTCGAATGAATTGAGGTTTAATACCATTGCCCTACCCTATATTGTGATGAACCCAGGACTTTTTCACTATAGCACCACTCCAAGTAAACATTTGTAGCTGCAGTTGTAAAGCTAAATCATCAATATGCTCGTCATTTGATCCATCAGAATGGTGGAGAGTAATGGATATTTCAGCTTGTAGGTGCAATTGGGAGAGTTTGAGGTTTTAGTCTTGTTTGCAAATGTTCTGTACCACAGCGACCTCCAATCCGGTTCCCTCTCAAATAAGCAACATTCAGGCTGGCAGGGAAATGGACTGCATTTAATTACCTCAGTAAGCAGCAAGAATTAGCATTGATTGTAGTTAAACACAGGGTGCTTGAAGAGAGTGAGGCCAAGAAGCCACCAAACAGACTCAGACACTAAATCACCTTTTCTTTATCTGATATTCTATAACCATTAGTTTTTGTCCAATCTCTTTATAAATTATTTTTTGTGATTAACAATTTTTAATTTTTTAATAACACAGAAAACATACAACTCACATATGCATGAATACCTAGCCTATATACTGCATCCACAGACATCCTTTATTCGTACCTCTAAGTGTGTATTTCTTTAAAATAAATTTTTATATTGTTACTTTATTTTAATATATATTTTTTAATTGATATGTATTTATTTACTTTATTGCCTACTTTGTACAATACCCTGTATATATCTTGTATAACTATTACTTGCATAGGCAGTATGTGGGGGGTGGGGGGAGCAAAAACCAAAATGTTTGTTGCCAAATGTCTGTAAGCAATTGCTGTTCTTTTTTGCAAATAAAAAGATTTATAAAAAAAAGATGACACAGTAGCTACAATATTTAAGACCATTCAACAAAATAGTAACAAACTAGACAATAAACCATAAACTAAATAAACATAAATGACAACACCATAAGCCCATCATACACGTTTCTCCCCAGCAAAAAGCTTCTTAGGAGCCCTACAGAAAGTTTATGAACTTTCCCCATTTACTAGTATAGACATCCAATCTGTCTTATATGACGCTCTTTAAATATTCTTAAAATATCACTCACCTGGAAATGTCCACAATCTGTGTTTGCAGAGAGCTGCTCTCAGGAGTGTCATTTGTAAAGCAGAGTGGACTTCAGTTTTAAGGATGATGTGTGTGTTTGCTGCAGGCACAGCTTTTTATGGGCCCAGAAAATGACATTAGTACTCTGCTCTGAATGAATCATTTTATAGAGTCATTTACCTGCAGGCCAGCACAATGCTCATTCACAATCAGTGGCAGAGCCAGCTTTATATGCATGTGTGTGTTCATGTGGATTTATCTATCCTTGTGTGGACCAGGCTCAATTTTAGACCACTGGAGTGAGGACCCTGGTTGAGGATTCACTCAGTGATTTAATTAAGGGTCCTCAGATATATATATATATATATATATATATATATATATATATATATATATATATATATATATATATATATATATATATATAACTCTTTTAAAACTGAGGGTTTTGGTATGACCCCATAGTTGTAGTTCAGAGCAACACAGTAGTTATGGACAGTTCCTCTTTAACATGGCAGCTGTTAAAAGCTACTTTTATACAAATAATACATACGTATGTGAGCAATCCTTTCATGAATCTGACTTGAGCACAACATATTTAACTGCTTCAGCTACATCAGCAATAGCTAGCCAATAGCTAGTATAAGAAGACAGTGATGCCCCTGCTGACTGACATGTAAATTATTTAGTTTTTCAGAAACCTTCAATCGTAATACAAATACAGATGCTAGAATGGTGTTGTTTTTTAGGACCGTGAGACGGGCTGCTAGTAATCACTGTGTAATGTTATCATATGCAACCAAGACTGACACGTGTTGCATGTCTTCAGGTGTGTGCATTGAAGGTAGGAGAGGTAAGGGAGAACACATCCTGTGAAACTGTGCAGGACGCTGGCAGAAAAGAGCAAGCCATTATTAAGGAATCCATGATAATCCACTTTGATTTTTTGCCTTTGATCTTGCTCCATTTGCACACAAGGGAGCAATTTTCTCCCAAACTTGAAAGCCCCCCTCCATACACACATACACTTGCAGTCTTCCTTTAGTCTCTAAAGCTCCATATGGCTCCGACAGGCATGACCACAGTGGCATGGCTGTGATTGACCAGAGTACAGAGTTTACTACCACATCTGCTGGAATTCACCCATAAATTCAGCAGTCTAAGCATCAACTAAAGAATAAATAAAAATCAGACTCGATGTTTGTAGACTTTTGACCTTGTATTCACATTTTGTATTTCATGTGGGGAAATACCCAATTGAGCCCCTGCTCCTCCTCCTTTCAGGAGGCTTTAACATTCCAACATTTTGACACTTATATTCACTACCAGCTATATTTAAATGTATTCACTTTCAATTTCAACAACTGACTCTGCACACTTAACCCTCATGCCCTCCTTAAAAAAACTTATTCTCGACACCTTCGAGGCAAAAATGTCCACGCACACAAAAACTGTTATTAAATCATCATAAATCAATATTTTTTTCTGCTTTTTTTTATAAATCACTTAAACAACTTCTTACCTAATCAAAACTACCAAACATTCAATATGTATGTCATTATTTATAAACAAAAACACAAAAAATGATTTTTTTCCCATATAATGAATAATATGTAGATGGGGATTTGGTGGTGATAAGAGGCTTGGATATGTCAAAGATAAGCAACAAAACTGATTTGATTGCATTAGTATTTTTTATGTAGTTCCAGATACTCCCTTTGGACACCTTTGAGGCAAAAATGGCCCCATTCACTTCCATTATAACCACATGTTTTGATCTCACTGCCTTTACAGTATAAAACCATGCATTCTGTAATGTCAGCATTTCATTTGGAAGAAAACTAGTCATATTTGACATTTTTACAGTATTTCACCAGATTCAACCATTTTGCCCTTGTAGCCCGATGCATGAAATTATAGTTATATTATGGAGCTCTGTGTGTGTTTGTGTGTGTGTGTGTGTTTGTGTGTGTGTGTGTGTGTGTGTGTGTGTGTGTGTGTGTGTGTGTGTGTGTGTGTGTGTGTGTGTGTGTGTGTGTGTGTGTGTGTGTGTGTGTGTGTATATGTGTATGTGTGTGTGAGAGTTTGCATAAACCTGTAAGCAAGCAATGATCATTTTAGGGCTGAAAAAAGGCATCTTTTGAGGGATGTATTTCATGTGTCTTTGAAGACGTGCTTGAATAAAAACATTGTGTCCTGCATTTGCTGTAAACTGGTGCTTATCATTTCAAATGGTTTGTGGGACATGGTGGCCCTGAAGACTGGTCTCCCACTATGGACATCCCACAGGCTCCGGGTGGATTCCCCTTTGGACCGGTACACACCAGCCAAGTGTGAAGTCCCATGTATGTTCAAATCTCTTGAGCATCCACATCACTCCATCCTGAGATTGAACACCTCCCGTGTAGGTTTGTCATTTCCTGAATCAGCTGGATCATGTCAGGAGT
This sequence comes from Perca schrenkii, assembly GCA_025617405.1. Classification (NCBI taxonomy): domain Eukaryota; kingdom Metazoa; phylum Chordata; class Actinopteri; order Perciformes; family Percidae; genus Perca; species Perca schrenkii. The sequence goes on along the minus strand of CM046789.1, from coordinate 34,579,520 downwards.
GAAGAAAAGGTGGAAAGAGGATGCCACATCATGGATTCTTGATATGGCATATCTCGTGGGCTCTGACATCATGCCGGTCGGTGCTTGAATGTTGCACAGCGTCTCAGTATTAGATGGAGACCAGACTTGCCAATTCTTCACTGTCCAGTCAAGGTTAGGATGGACAGGATCTTCAGTGTCCTCTCCACTTTCAGAGGAAGGGTTAGAGGCACTCACAGAATTGGAGGACACCAGTGACCATTTTGTCAGACTCCAGAAACTTGTGTCATCTTCAGATGAGTCCTGCAGTTGGCTGGAAGATAGAGGCCCCTTTTCTTTGCTCCAGGTCTTTCTCCTTCTCTAGAGCCAGGTGCATCAACACACTAATAGTTGTTTCTGTTTACAACTAAAGCAGGAGACAATGTTTTTATTCAAGCACGTCTTCAAAGACACATGAAATGCATCCTTCAAAAGAAGCCCTTTTTTCACCCAGATTTACACAAACTCTCTCTCACACACAGACATGCATGCATGCACACACACACACACACACGGCTCCATAATATAACTGGCAAAAGTAAGGTGCGCTTTTTTCACCACTAAAATTGTCATTGTTTGTTTGTTTACAGATTTACACAAACTCTCTCTCACACACAGACATGCATACATGCATGCACACACAGACACACACACACGCATACATACACACACAAACACACACACACACACGCATACACACACACACACATACACACACACACACACACACACACACACACACACACACACAATATACATATATACACAGACACACACATACACAGACACACACACACATACACACACACATATACACACACACACACACACATATACACACACACACGCACGCACACGCGCACACACACACACACACACACACACACAGAGCTCCATAATATAACTATAATTTCATGCATCGGCCTACAAGGGCAAAATGGTTGAATCTGGTGAAATACTGTAAACATGTCAAATATGACTAGTTTTCTTCCAAATGAAATGCTGAAATTACAGAATGCATGGTTTTATACTGTAAAGGCAGTGAGATCAAAACATGTGGTTATAATGGAAGTGAATGGGGCCATTTTTGCCTCGAAGGTGTCCAAAGGGAGTATCTGGAACTACATAAAAAAATACTAATGCAATTAAATCAGTTTTGTTGCTTATCTTTGACATATCCAAGCCTCTAATCAGCACCAAAGCCCCATCTACATATTATTCATTATATGGGAAAAAAAATCATTTTTTGTGTTTTTTTTTATAAATAATGACATACTTCAAATACATAAACTGGCATTTAAAGGGTTAAAATCCTAAAAATGATTGAATGTTTGGTGTTTTTGATTAGGTAAGAAGTTGTTTAAGTGATTCATGAAAACAAAACAGAAAAAAATATTGATATATGATGATTTAATAATAAAATAATAATAAATAATTTTGTGTGCGTGGACATTTTTGCCTCGAAGAGGGTACAAAATGAATCACTTAAGTATAAAAGACATGTAAGAGTAAAAAACACTGGATTTAAAAAATTTGACTGAAAAGAAGGATTCCCACAAAATTTCATGCCATAAGAAGTAACACAGCAAAAATGATCACAAAATGAAAAAAAAACTTGAGAAAAATGTACAAAAATGACCGAAGAGGGCATGAGGGTTAAGAGAACTGATCCTGCTTTACTCTTATGTTAAACATAATTTTATAATAATATATAATTTTAATCATTTAATTTATAATTTTAGAGTATGGATTGTTCATTTGAAGACACATTTTATTAATTATTAATTATTGTGCAGACAGATTCTTTTTTTAAATTTGTATTCTCCATGTCACCTGCCAGGCTCTCTATACATTGTTAATGTCCGCATGTAATTTTTTTATTTATTTACCCTGAAATCCCTGAATGTGTGTGCGTATGTGCTGTGCAGCTCCGTGTGACTGTCAGAGTGCCTGCAGTGTATCAGCCCCCTGCAGATCAGCTTTTGTTGTTTCCTGCTGTGCAACTAAAGTTCTCAACCCAAGTTATCCGTTCACCCTCCATTTACCACCAAAATAGAACCATGCTCAAATACACTCAGGTTTTTGGCAAACTATGTTTAATGTCTGGATGTAAATTTTATTCATGGTCTCATGCTGCTGTATTCTTATAGTGTGTTATCAGCATAAAAACAACAAAAAAAATGTAAGTATTTTCCAGTGTATCAAAGCTGTGTGACTGAAGAACTCCACAAAGCCGTTTTGATAGTTTTTTTGCATGACATTCCCTCCTCAAAGGCTTACAGATGCAGGATTGATATCTTTATTTGCTGTAAAAGAGTTAAATTAAATTGTAATTTAAAATTGTTGAACAGCTTGTCTCTGCTGAGGCTTTTATATTATTCTGAAAGGCATGCAGAGGAATAACCGTTTCCTCTCTTTCTCCTACACAATCACTCCTCTTGACAGCGCTACCCAGCCATAATCATCACCACCATCTTCATCATCATTTCCTCTTCATTCTTGACTCAATTATGCCAGCGACACTTTTATGAATCTGTCAGCTGAAATATGCCACATTTCGACATGATTGTGTTTTATTGTGCTGCTTAAATTGAATTAGCTGTTCCCAGGCTTTTCTGTGCATTGTAAATAACAAAAGAGGTGGCAGAAAGGGAGAAATTAAGTGGAAGTGGTATCACTTTTAACAGGCCAACCTGCTATTTTTCAGCATTGTTCTCAGCAGAGAAAGGCAACCAAGGTAATTTGCATTTATAAAGGCCTTCCTTACACACCCTGGGTTTGGTTAAACCATTCTTTCTCCCCTCCAAATAATAGAAGCACAAATTGAGGGCTGTGGGCATGGAGGGATGATGAGAAATATATTAATTTGTCTCTTGTCATTTGGTGGGGATAATTTGAATGTTGTCATGGTAATTTGGTGCTCGGAGGCTGCAGGTCACTTTCAGACGGAGACCTGGCATGAGCTTGGTGCAATCCTTGTGAAGCACTGATAAGAGCCGCCCGGTGTGTGTGGCTTTGAGTACATGTGTGTACCCTTCACTGCAATGATGAATTACCTGCTTATCTGGCTCAGTCCAGAGAGCGGAGCGCATGACGGCATGGGACTGTCAGGGAGAGAAAGAGGCAGTGAGATAGGCTGCTGGAGAAAGAGATGAAATGATGTCAGCAGCTGGGGGAGGAGAGGGGGCGTCACAGAGGTGGTATGGCTAGATGGGGCAATGGAAAAAGAAAGACATGGAAGTGATAGTGCTGCTGGATGGAAAGCGATGGTGACGCTGAGCTGTAATGATGCATTGTGGTAATTCTGCTGCAAATGGGTGGTGAAAGCTAGAGCCAGTACACTGACAGCACATACAAGATGCTGGTTTGGAAAACTAACATGGAGATTGAAATAATTTGAAGAGATAAGCAACTTTTTCAGAGTTCCCGATGTGAACAACTTTCCTAACAGCATGCAGTGTTTTTGAATATGAACAAGCAAGTGTGAACCACACAAGTCAATTTCTAATCTATAGTGGCATCAACATGTTGAGCCTTGGGCGCCAGGATAGCTCAGTTGGTAGAGCGGGCGCCCATATATAGAGGTTTACTCCTCGACACAGTGGACCTGCGTTTGACTTCAACTTGCAGCCCATTGCTGCATGTCATTCCCCCCTCACTTTCCCCCCTTTCACGTCTTCAGCTGTCCTGTCAAAATAAAGGCCGAAAATGCCCCAAAAAAGCCTTAAGCTTATTCAATGGCCTTTTACTCTCAGATTAGCCTCTTATCCAGTAATCAACCTGATCAAGAAAATCATAGTCCTGGAAAACTATCCTGCCTGCTCTCACACTCACCATGTCTTTTACAGCTTACTCTCAGTAGATCTGTGCTTAGTTATGACATGCACCTTTGGCAAGAAGCAGATGTCATGAGGTGGTACCATCCTTCACTGAGTGTTTTCAACCCTTAACCATGACACTCTCCAGTTGGTCGGCCGGCAGTGGTGGCCAAGTCACTGTCCATCAGCTGCTTTGCTTCTAGCTTCCCTCCTCTTGCCCAGTCCATATCCAGCAACAGGATTGTATGCTACCTCCCCCATTCTGTGAGCTGATTGTTTTTTTACTTCTCCTTTCACTCAGGCCCAGAGCTAACAAAAACCACCAAGCTGATGCCCACAAAGAAAAAAAACATGCCTGCCATCCCTTGTCCTTGCACTCCTTAACTAAGGGCTGGTACTTCAAGGCCTTTCTCTCATGGCTTGCATCCCCCCTCCCATGGCACTGTCAACTCAAGTAGAAGTTTTGGTCTTAGGTTGACCACAGTCCAATGTCCAGACGGAAGGTTGTGTGGACCACCTCTGGGAATTGCAGCATCCTTCCCACGTCACCCTCATCTCTCAGAACCTGGCAGTTTGCAGCAGATTGGGCTTTAGCCCTGGCCTTGACGTGTCTTGAAGGTGATGGCCTTCCTCAAGTCCTTGCCAGCTGGCTTTTTCTTTCATCTCTCCTGCTCTTGTGTGTCAGCAAGAGACAAGCACCTTATCATAGCACCACCCTCGAGTTAGAGATGTTTTGCAACCGGACAAAATGTTTGTCAGTTTCCACTTTTGACCTTGCATTAATGGATCGCAAGCTGAAGGAAATACGGAAAGGCTCCACAGCCTTGACCATGTGATCTTGCACATGGGCTGATCCAGTTTTATGCAGGCCGCCTGGGACTCTTGTTCCACTGTCTTTGACATTTGCTTCTCTTCCTCGTGGTTACATACTAATGCCTGGACCACCTCTCACCTGTTCCTTGCACTTGTGACTCTTTCAATACACCATTGTGACAGAAGACTCTGGGAAAGAAAAGGAGGAGGCGTGTGCTTTATGGTGAATAAGGACTGGTGTGACAGCATGAATATTAAAATAATATCCCATTCCTGCTCACCTGATTTGGAGTTACTGTCAAAGACCTAAACTGCTCACGCTGTGCTCAATGTTGCTGGAGACTTAACTCTTCCCTCAACATATTGACTGTGCCACAAGGACAATAAACACTCTGGATCTCTGCTGTACAGCATTCAAAAACGGTTAAAAAGCAGAATCACTCCCCGCATGGCCATCTTTCTTAGGAAACGGAAACAGCTGAAGCAGAGATTAATGCACAGGCATAACTATCGGTAAGCAGGGTACGCGGTTGCTTACAGGCCTGGACCAATCAAGGGCCTGCGTGACTGGAAGATATTGATTGACAGCTGGGGCTCCCTATCGCATTACTCGCGACCGGGCCCTTTCACATTGTCAACAACCAATGGGTGCACTCCCTCCAGCTCCAAACAGGAAGCAACAAACGGCTAGAGCCTGTGTGGTTTATAGTTACTATGGCGCCGCGCTAAGCGGTAAAGAGGGAGAGGTGCCAATTTTCATCCCTTCTGAAGAGTGTCATCTAACGGGAATTTTACTGGCGGATAAACGAGGACCTCCGGATTCTGCCACCATTCATCTGCAGGTACGGCAAAACAGAAAATCGGCAAACTTTCCCTTAAGTTACCAGCTAATAGATAGCTAGCTAGGTTACAGTTTTTCAGAACAAATCTAGTTGTAGTCTTGCAATGTGTGATGGTCTTTAGAAGTTAAATGTGAGATGGTGTCAGATTTTAGTCTTTTCAACGTCTTTAAAGTCTTTTAGTGTATGGTAGGCATTAGGGGTTTGTGCTCTCATGCCACAGAGATTTGCTGCTATGTCAGAACACTCTCTATGGAGCTCAATGGGACAGAGTCGTTTCTCTGGACTTGCCATACTGTCAATTGAGAATGCCTGTGCGCTCAATCTGGATTTAATCGACAACTTCGCACAGAGGAAAGCCCGGAAAATGCTGCTATAATGCAAGTGAGCATCTTTTCTTATGTATTTGGACCTAGGCCTATGTGTGTGTAGTCATAGCAGTGAGTAACAATGTGTTATGTGCGCCATCACCAGCAGTGTTTTTTCATGTGTTATGGTACGCATTCACCAGCAGTGTTTTTTCATGTGTTATGCTGCGCATTCACCAGTGTTGTGGTGCATGTAGGCTACTCCTGATTTTGTCAGTCATCTCATCTCTTATATGCTGCATCTCTATGATCCTATCCTGTCCTATTCATGGACATTGCGTCATCACGTGCTGTAGTAGGGGGGCCCGCCTTGATAATCCTGCATAAGGGCCCGGTGTTGGCTCGTTACGCCACTGGATTAATGGATGGGTGGTTACATCCGCTCCTCACTACCCAGCACAGTGGACCCGTTACAGTTTGTCTACCATCCTCAACAAATCAATGGAAGAAGCCATAGCAGACATCCTCCCACCACCCTAGCTCACCTGGAAAAGAAGGGAGATTGTGAGATTGCTGTTTATTGACTACAGTTAAGCATGTAACAGCCAAGGTTATTATAGTTTTGCATATTTCATTAGTTTTTATTTTTTTTTTTTGTTTTGACTTTTTGTTTTCAAATTCAGTTTAGTTTTAATTAAAGCGGGTTTGCTAGTTAAGTTTTTGAAAATGCTTAGTTTTAGTTTAGTTTTTATTAGTTTTAGTCTTAGTTTTAATCTTTTTTGTAATATGGGTTGGGGGCAAGATTCAAAAAGGTCAGAAAAAAGTGTTGTGTAATAATAACTCAACAAAAACATCATACAATTTTAGAAATATGTATTCACAATGTATTCAACAATAACACTGGTACATTAAATGTACATATGATGATGAACACAAATATGTAAACAGTAGGGGTGGTACGGTTCACAAAACCCACGGTTCGGTGCGTATTACGGTTTTAGGGTCACGGTTTTCGGTTCATTACAGTTCTTGTTATTTTTTCTTTTAATCTTTAACGCTCCAGAATATACTTCAGCATATGATATATAGCTAAAATTTTCATATTGAATGCATGTTGCACAATACATGCACACAGTGGCAGTTCTATATATTGTTTTATTTTATCATAGGTAACGTGAAATCCAAAATGTTCCTACACACCAGACTATAAATGACATTGGCCAGGCAGCCTCTCTCCCACTTGACATTTCTGCATGTGACGTGACGTGACCTGCAGCAGCAGCAGCACCCCACTCTACTTGAGGAGCGGTCGGCTCGGTGCCTCTCAAAATCTGATGAAAATCTTTTAAACTGACCTTTGTTGATCTGAAATGAAGACAGATTCAGCAACTGCATGGCCTATTTCTCGCTTAAAATGTTTTCAGAAACACGTTTTGGTGAACTATTTTAGTACAGTATGAGATCGTATTCTGAACGAGCCGCCATGACAGTCTGTTTTGAAATTCGGGAGCAGCAAGACCCATTTGACGCGATCGTCCAATCAGCTGCCATGTGTTGCGTTCGTCAAACTCATCACGCTCATCATTTCCATTACTGGAAATGACGAGCGGGATGTTTTAACATAGGTGTCGAAAGTGGGCACTACGGCAGTAAGTGGTTAGTGCACATTAACAGTGTACTGACGAACCGTGTGGCACACACGCTCCGAACCGAGACTAGCGAACCGAGCGGTTCGGATGTTTTTTCATGAACCGTACCATCCCTAGTAAACAGTCTACACAAGACGCCGCAGTGAGTGCAAAATGTGTAAGTGACGTGTGCCTGGAAAAAACCTAAATAGCCAACAGACTAAAGAAGACATACATGAACAGGTGTTTTGAACTTTGGTTTGAGTAAAGTTGCAAACTTTTTGAAGTCAGTTGACTCACAGTTGTGTAGACATCCCAGTATTAATCCACATATTAACCAACGCTTCCCCATACTTTTAGTGTTTATGCTGATTACTAACCAGCAGCTATCGGGTCGCCGGTGAAAGCCCGCCTGTAAGTAGTCATTAGCTTCTGTTTTGGGGAAAGGGGGCTTTACATTCTCCTTGCTCTGTCACGGATTGTTAAGGTAAGTTAGGTTAGCCTCCTTTAAAATTCCCTTTAATAAATTGTCCACATATTTTATCACCTTCCACTGCAAGGCACTTGCTTTTATCTGACACAGTCATAATCAAATAGGACTCTGCCACTTTCTTCCGACTTTCGGTACAGCCATGATGCCAGGCGAGGGGCCTAGGCGCCAATTTATGTTTTTCTCCGTGGGTGCTCACGGGCGCACTCCCTTAAAAAACAAAAGAGTAGTCAAAACATTTTGCATTTCAGAACCTTAGGAAATGCACAGCGGCCGACACGAACAAACACGCCTATTAACTCGATAATAAAGCCGTAAAGAATCTATTTTTCAATTTAGGACAGCGCCACTTCTCACAGATACAGATAGGATTGGAGGATGAGAAGTTTAACTGACACGTAACTGCGATCAGCAGGGGACTGACAGCGACATAACCAATCTCACTATGACAGATGCTCCACTTAGCACCAACTGCTATGTTTCATTTTAAATGAATGGAGCCTACTGGCAGTCTGGCACATGTGGTATTTTCCGTGGGTATTGGTGCCTATGGGCCCGGGCACGGACATGTTGTGTTCAATTTGACGTGGAATGTCGGAATTTCTGGGTTCCCTGTCTATGGCATAGACTGACTAAAACAGGTCTATGGTCGGAAATGTCAACTCTGAAAGATATAACGTTATTTACGTTATATGGTGCAGAGCGAACATACAGGGTTTACTACCGGTCTTTATTACAGAGGGACTGATGTGGAGACTCATGGCATTGGTTTATTGGGAGGGATCAGTTGACCGAGTGGGCATGACAAGGTGGACTTAACCTGCTGGTCAAATATACATTACGATTGATTTTCTGAATTTTGAGAAAAAATCAGAGGCTTTTGAAGAAAAAAAAGCTCAAAATGACACATTACTAGAGAAAGTTTAAATATTTAGAAAAACAGTGACCATTGTGGTAGAAGTTTTCCTTGAAGCAACAGCGTTAGTGATATTCATGATAAAATCAAAACGAATAACGACTGTTTGAGAATTAAACCAAAGTTTGGTCTTTGAGTATTTATTTACATTTGCAAATGCAGAGAAAACAGTTTCACAAGTACCACGGCACATCTGAAAGGGTCTTCTAACCTAAAGTCTAAACATCCACACTTCATATAGTGAAAACCTCTGTTAAGTCACCCCTCTAAATGTATCTTTTAGCATGCTCATAGTTGAAGAGAGGACATCATTAACAGTCAAAACATTGTCTCACCTTCCCCTCTGCTCTCTGTTCTTAACATTAGCCTAAACAACAGTTTTAATCTCAGGAGACAGAAACCTACGTAGTTCTCACTGTCGTAAACAGTCATCGGCCTTCTCCACTTCTATCTAAGCAAAAAAATTCAACAATGTGAGGAGCTTCAAGCTAGTAAAACTAAATAACTCTCTAGGCTATAGTTCACGGTTGCCAACTATTTCACTTGGAGTCTTTTGAATCTACACATGAAGAAGCTAAATTTTGTGGCGTTATAAAACAATCATTAAACAAATGGTTAAAATAAAATTTGCCACCACAGTTCACCCTTTTGATTACAAAATAATCACAAAAATAAATTTTACTTCTTAAGATTCAAACATTTGGATATACTTGTCTATTGAAACAACTATTGCTGTTTTTCAAAGAGGTACAAAAAAACCTTTTAATAGTCGCGAGCGTTCACGTCTAAAAAAAAACAATCAGTCTCACACAGTATCAGAGACGGTGTCCAAACATTATTATCATATTCAGAAAGACGGAATACGTCAGAAGGCTCAATCATATTTACCCATGCGTATGTAAAGTTCAAATGCATTGACAACCCATGGTTAAACCCCAAGTACTGCAAACCGATACGGCGAAGTCGTTGAATACATGGTATAAGTTTCAAATTTTTCCATAAAGCCGATAATTTAATTATCCACTGTCCTCAAATGCTTCCCTCTTTTGGTTATTTTATCATAATCAATTGAAGCATGCTCAGTGCAATTATCAAAGCTCTCACAGAGTGAAAGTTGAGAAGAATCAGAATCAAACTGACCCCTCCTTGTCTCTAACCTCATTAAGTGCTGTCAGAGCACAAATAAAATTCAGTTATTCTATGTGTGTGGTATTACTAAAAATAGCTTATTTCTGTAAGCGAAAAAATAGTGAACAAACATAAAAAAAATCATTATACCCTAAATCACGCGTGAACTTCTTAACTAGGCCAAGCCATGCATTAATGCATCATTATCCTCAGAAGATCCCCATCTATTAGATAAACTTTCAAAAGTCTTAGTCAAATGTGGTGTTTATGTGTGTTGTCAAATGTGGAAAGTGAAATTACTTCAATGTAATAAAAGATCCACAAGGAACTTTTCCTAAGTTATAAAGCACACAACAAAATAGCCTAGATCTGTGTACTTAACTTGGTTTAATATTAACAATATTGCTGTTTTAGGAATAATTTACTTTCTTTATCAATAATCTATCAGTTGAGTTTGTGTGGTTAATTAGCCCCAATTTAGTAGCATTCGTATGCCAAACATCCTAATGCCTGTTATTGGAACATAAGAGTGGACGTGAGTTAATCATTACAGTAATATTCACTCTGTAATAGTACTTATTGTATTCCAACCACCATTTTGTCCTTGACATGGAAAGCAGTGAACGCATCACTCGCCTTTTCCTCCAGTCACCCTAGTGTGTTGGTGTATGTAAATGTTGGGAGGAATGGTTACACGTGATTTATCATACTTTTCTCTCATCAAAAATAAAAAGCAAAAACCATAAATGCAATAGAAAATCATAAATGCAGTAATGAAGAATAAACACACTACAAATTTGGAAAGCCCCCATGTTCTTCTTGAAGGGTACCTTATTTCAGTCATTTTCTGTCCATCTGCTCCTTGTGTGTGTGTTCAGAGCACTCTGCTCTGAATCACAGAGGAATGTCAACAGTTCCTCAGTGTAAAGAAAACAAGGAATGTGCTGTGTTCAAAAGGTACAATACCAGTAAGTGACTTCTGGTTTTTCCGCCTTGGAAAAACTTCTTGTTTTTCTCCTCTCTCAATGTGTTGCAAACAGTGAGAAAAACTCCAGTTTTCCCCGATTGATTTCAGAGATAGCACAGAAACGCCGTCTGTCAGGCTGATCTCTGAATCGATTTCCCTCGTAGGTGACTCAGCAGAGGATCTGCTCATCACTTGTTGCAGGTTGTAGAAAAACCTGTCCTCTTCTCCTCCGGAACCTTTTGTAGTGATGCGTGTATCCAGGTGACTCTCCCTGGAACCTTTCACTGCCCTGTGTCACTGGAACGATCGCGATGGTTTCTGTCTATTTGCCAATCCTTCCTCCTGAAGTTGTTATCACCACAGAATCCCCATGCTTGACACCTGGATTCTCATGGCCAAAAGAGCAGAAGAAAATTCTCACACAATAACCTACCCTGACCTATCATTTCCCTTATACTACCGTGGAAGAAAATAGGTGTTTTTTATTATGGGCCTCTCCCTACCTATTTATAAATAAAGAAAATCTTTAGAGCAAAATTCTTTGGAGCAAATCAGAATCAACAAAACAAAAACAATTACTATTGCATGCCCTTACACTACTGTGTCAATCAGGGGGTAGATGATGCTTTTGTTTACAGTTGAACTATCAATTTTGTCAATTTTGTTTTATGTGTTCTCACCTGAGCAGATTTTTTAAATGTACAATTGTTAACTATTCTAGCACTTTGGTTATTCAAGGTCTTTTAAACTGGAGCTACAGTGATGTCACAACAACTATGTGACATAGCAACTCAAAAACTCATTAGAGTATGATATGAAATGGAGTGCTTTTAGGATTAAATCTCATTTAAACCTTCATTTATCCAATATCACCATTAAACTAAGACGACTTACCCAAAATACATTGTTTGTCCTTTTTTAACTACAGTTTACAAACCAAAGTACCACTAATTACCATCTGCTAGTTCCAAGAATCATTACAAATTAAAGTGTTTAGCCTTATAAAGCACACCTAATCACTTCTAACTTGAACATCTATTTATCCAATTTGTTTACCTGTTATGGGAAACATATCACATCATATAATATTCAACAAGAATGTATATCAAAATCATTTCTCTAAACCAACTATTTCACTTGGAGTCTTTTGAATCTACACATGAAGAAGCTAATTCTTTAGCGTTATAAAACAATCTTTAAACAAATGGTTAATATCATTAAACAAATGGTTAAAATAAAATTTGCCACCACACCATCAATACACGTAGGTGTATTTCTTTGAAAATCTGTTCAAGGAGCTAAAGAATGGAGTTCACTGACACTCCAGGGCAAATGGGGAAAACTTCCCAAATCCAGGAAAGCAAAAAACTTCACGGCAGTGGTGCTTTTTAAGGGATAAGAATACATTTGAAAATTAAAGCTGCAAGCAGCGTTGGACAGGCCCTCGCTCCTCTGCGTGTGTCGGGGTTACTGGCGGATGCCACTCCTTGCGACCGTGCATCATCACCAATGAAAAGGGAACTCCCTGCTGAGTCCAATGATATCTCACACAAGACTCTACGTCATACAGTTCATTAGCTGTGAAAGGGGGCGTGGCCTAAGCATAGGGGTCGAGCCAAACCATGACCAATGAAAACGGAACTCTCTTTTGAGTTCAATGATACCTCACACAATAGTGTACAAGAAACGGGTCATTAGTTATTAAAGGGGGCATGGCTTAAGCATAGGGGGCGTGGCAAATCGTCACCAATGAAAAGGGAACTCTATGCTGAGTTCAATGATACCTCACACAAAACTCTACCTTAAATGAGTCACCAGTTATGAAAAGTGGCGTGGCTAATGTATAGGGGGCGGGTCAAAACATCACCAATCAAAAAGGAACTCTCTGCTGAGTTCAATGATACCTCACACAAGCCTCTACCTTAAACGGTTCAAAAGCCATAGAAGGGGGCGCTGCCTGAGTAGATGGGCGTGGTTACAGTATAGGGGCCGGCTCATTATCACAAGTAGACCACACATTATAAGTTTCATGTAAATCGGATGATGTTTGTCATATAAGGCAGATTTTCTGTTGCCAAAAGTCAATTTTGGCCTAAAAATGTCCTCAGGCCTGGACTCTTGGGCAAATTGGACAATGTACACTAAAGTTACAACTACTTCTTTGTTCATCGGTAAATGCTCAAAATGGCAGCCATGCCACGCCCACACCGTTGTAAGAAAAGTTTTGCTTTTAATAACTTCTCATCGTTGAGGTCTTTAGATGGTACAGACCGAATTTGAAGTCGATCTGATTAAATCTCTAGGAGGAGTTTGTTAAAGTTTAGCACCTTGACTTTTAGGCCTGCTTCCTGTTGCCATTAAGGGGCCCTATGACTTGAGTAAATATTGGCCTTTATATGTCCTCAGGGTTGGACTCTCATGAATTCTGAAAAGTTTCGAGCCAATGTACACTCAAGTTACACCCACTTCCTGTTTCGATGGCGAAACGCACAAAATGGCTGCCCCGCCACTGCCATGCCCTATGACGAAAAGTTTTTCTTTTAATAACTTTTCATTTCTAAGGTCTTAAGATGGCACACATATGTGTACCAAGTTTCCTTAGTCTATGTTAAACGTAATGCAGGGGCTCAATTTTGTTAATATTGTAGGGGGCGTTAGTGACCCATTTTAGTGTGCCTATTCCCGAAACCCTTAAAATACGTAAATGCATATATATACATATGCATATCAGAGCAGAGTTCATACAAGCTTAGAAAGCAATCACTGTTGATACATCACTATGCATCTTCTCATGGGTTATACTTTTTATTATTCATACAGCTACAAACAGATAGAGATTAATTTGGAAATCAGCTGTCCTTGGCTGACGTTTATATTTTACTGTCCTCTTGTGGTCATGCAAATAATGACTGTTGTGTCTGATAACTATAAGCAGAAGTAGTGTGACAATGAACAAACTGACTTTGACACAGGAGACCACTATTTCCTGCCTCCTCCCAACCCTAACCTTAAAATCCAAGTGGTATCACATTTAGTCATCCCTTTTTATAGTCAATGATAATGTCAACAAGTGTTTTAAGTATATTGTTAATAGTTCTTTATTGCAAATGTCAGAAATGCTCCTTTTCAACTCCGCCGGATAGAGGGACATGTCGCCTCTGTGACTGCCAGAATGCCTCTATCAAGTGACATCTGAAGATCAGTTTAATGTGCTGCAGCTGAGAAGCTTATTAGCTATCTAGCCTGCAAACTGACGTTAACATTGCACTTTTCCCCCGAGAATGTTTTTGCTCACTTGACAAACTAAGGTGCAGGACAAGACGTGTGTTCATTTTTGTAAGTTAGATAAGAAGGAGATGCAAGTAAGTGAATTTGGGTCGTTGTGTTGTAGCAGCTGCTGTTTGGGTATGTGTGACCGTATTGGCCCTGAAAAATGTTCAACTGAAAAAAAAATAATTTCAAAATCCTATTATTTTATTTTATTTTGATATTTTTATGCATAATGATGGGTTTTTCAATTTCAATCTTTACACATTTTCTTTATTTCTGTTTTATTTTTCAATGAGTTTTTTTACACTGTCAGGATTTTTACAATGTCACTAGTTTTCAGTTTCAACTTTCTGTCACTGTTTTGGCACAGAGGGGAGGAGCTTGAGGGGAGGGATAAGGAGGGCATGATTTACGGCTAATTTGCATACTCGTGAGAGTGACTGTGCGAGCCCCTCCACCTGAGTCCGTCATCCTCACAGATGCCTGGAATGACCTTATGGCCGCATATCTGCGATGGCTTTGACAAGTTCACCTGCAGCCACCAAATCTCAAGTAAGTCTGTTTACTATTGCAGTTATTATTTTTTATTTTTATTTTTTCAAATAGAAGCGGGCAGGTTTAATGTTATAATAATTAATGGAATGCTGTTTTGTCAGATGTCAGACGCAAACAAGAGCTAACGTTAATGATAGCTAATACTAACGTTGGCTAAATTGTGGCTAATAGTAACATTAGCTAATTTCTCCCGCCCTGGATCAATCAATCTCAATCTGTCCTCTATAATCTAGTATTTATAGTAATTCATATTCTGTCTTCTAGGAGTTTGAAGCCAGTGTTATTGCTACTGCACAAGGCCATATATATATCATAAATGAGCTAACGCAAAATATTCAGCAGCATCGGCCCCCCGCACAGCAGAATTCAGTGCAGTCACAAGAGAAGCAGAACACTTCAGGAGGAGATGACTAGGTTTTTAACTATATTGACAATATATTCATATTGGACTTATTCAATGGGAAGTTGTATTTCATAATGTTAATACTCTCCCACATCCAGGTCCTTTCCTGGCTTCTTCTCCAAAAGGAAAGGCAAAACCTGCTTTTTTCCATTACAAACCACTCCAGGGAAGCCTAAAGTCTGTAACGTTAACGTTAAGCCATTCAGCATATATGTATATTTGGTTAATAAAGGCTGTACTAGCACTCCTTCTGCTGCGGAAGGTCCTTCACCTTGACAGACGATATGAGCCACGCAGCGGTAGTGTAACCACTTATTTATTTCAATAAATTGTTATTATAGACTTTACAGTACAAGTACACTGTTATGAATATAAAGTTATTTTGAAAACATTTTACTATATTACTGTACCTTTAGAAGTTGCATAATACTATTTTTTAAGCTCAGACTTTTGGGGGCTCTAAGCAGGATTTGGTTTGGGGACTCTCCACATTGTAACATGTTGCCACCGCACTTGGGACTAAACCAACTTGTGTATTGTAAATATTAGTTTAAGCACTCATAATGTACAAATACGTATTTAAAGACTAATGTGAGACCTATTAGCAGCAACGCTATCTTTAAATAGATCGGCTCTGTTATGAGTTCTATTGTGGGACATTTCAAGCACTCTTGGGGGCCCTCTGGTAGCCACGGAGCCCTAAGCAGCCGCTTAGTTCGCTTATGGATCGGGCCGGCTCTGTTTAAGCTTTCCCTCTTTATGTGATTGTCTTCTTAGATAAATAAACTTCTCATTGAAGAATATCCCAAAATGGAGGGGGTGAAAGGGTGGCTGTTCTACAAGGCTTCAGGTGCATTACATATCATTTACTTATTTCCTTTGGAAAGTTCAAGGACATCAACATTGAAACTCTTTCTCTCACTGGCTGTATGCAGGTGGCCAGGGTAGAAGGAAACTCCTTATTATATACAGGAAGACTAATTTGCACAGTTTCGGGTGCTGGGAAGACCATTTTGTATGTTGTTCCACTGCAGCAAGACCTTGATCTTACTCCATTGCCATTTTTGAAATTCAGGTGCATCATAATTCCGAAGACTGCATGTCAAGTGTGCAAAGAAAGCATGCCTCTGCATATTCTAGCATTGCACATCGAGGGTTGTATAGGGTCTCAAAATTTGTACACAGATACAATATTCATACAATGCTATTATATTTTATCCTTGGCAACAATATTACAACACATGTCCTAATATCTGCAGTACTGAAGACTAAAAACTACTACTACTATTAATCTTATAATTGGCCAAATTTGTTTTTGCAAAGTCAGAATTAAACCTGCACTACATCTTCAATGCCTTTGATTTTCTTTTTGTAGAGAGTTTGGATTAAATACCCCATTTCAATCTCAAAAAAACCTTCCTTCAACATTTCAGAGTTCAAAGTTATGCTGGGGAAGAAAACATTTTGCCTCAGTAATTATAAAATGTCCCAATATTGGTCCCTTTTGATCTATCATATCACTATATACTTTAATATTGATTATTTGTCCCCACATCTATTTATGGATACAACTGTTGTGTGCTACTTTTAGGACTGGCGAAGTGAGGTCCAGTTTATTTCTGTCACAAATTCACCACTTAAGCACCCTAAGAAAGAGTCCAGAGATGAACAGGTGATAATGTTGAACAGTAATCTGTCTAGAATTCTACACTTTTTTCTAGATATTTGTGCTTTTCACAGGATAGAAAGGAATGCCCTATATGTTGTGGTTGCTTTTCATCAGATGACATTGCTCTGCATGTAAGCTTGTGTGGTGAAAGGTTTGCTATTCTGTCATGTGAAATATGCACATCTTAATGTTGTTCATTTTATTTCACAAATGTTTAAGTTTTTGGGTTGTAATTTTCTAAATACTGCTAAAGAGTACATCTGATTTTAAATGTGTTTGGTTTAAATGGATAATTATTTAATACATTTTGCTGGAAAATGTAGTGTTTTAATATTGATCATTCTCAGTCCACAGGATACTCCTGACTACAATTCCGAATTTCCCACTACAATTCCAACAGTTCCGACAATGTCCCACTTCTGGCCCTACTAGTAGTGTGCTATGCAAGGGAAGCGTGCCTATGGCTGATATATCTAGGTGATTTTTGTTTTCTGCATTTATCATTCATCGGTTTTCTTAAAATTTAAATCAAAGTTATTGTTTTCTTTTGCTTTTCTTAATAGTGAAGATGATATCCTCCAGTTGCTTGCAAATCAAATAGATGCAAGCAAAGATTTTAAGATCTGCATCACCCGCGATGACCTTGTCCAAAGAGGCTTCATTCAGTGGCAAAGACAAAAGAAGGGCTCCCCTGTCAACAAACTCAATGTGACTTTCATTTGAGAAGCAGGAATTGACACTGCAAATAATTTTTGATGGGTAATGTACTGACATTTCAGAAGTTCAGTTAGAGTTATTTCCTTAATTGTGTTGTCTTCATTTGCTATATTTAGAAATGATGAATGGCATTGAGAGGCAACTGTTCAAGGGCAATGGCAACAAGGGAAAGAGTCCTGTCTACTCCATAAAATTGTATATTTTAATGTTTTGTATTTCACTTGCATGGCATTTCTATTGTGTTAATGACCTGTTAAGGGACTACGGGCGGAAAATAGCACTTGTGCTACAACCTGGCACAGTGCATCTCTCCTTGTTCTTATACAAGGTTAATGTTAACTTGTGCATTGTCCCTGTTTTAAATAAAATGAATCTAAATCTGAATAAGTGACCTAGAAAATGGTTTCTACAGGTTTGCCTTGTTTCATACTCGTCCTTTTTTATGCATGTAAGTGTAAAAAGGTCATGTACAATGTTTGCATTTTTTGTTGATGACATGCAGAACTGCAGGAGAAGCGTTCTCAGTCAGCCTCGCTCAGGGTGGCCCAGAACCATGCTTCTTTAGAAACTGGTGTTTCCAGTTCCTTGCGTCAGGAGACTTTGACACTTTGCAGTTGACCAAAGACGATGTGGATGATCAGGAATATTCTTCACTCATAGAAAGGGAATACACCTGCTCTAAGTAGCTTTAGAAAACAATGAAAAAAACCAAGACAGAATGCTTATCTTGAGATAAAATAGTCCATTGCTATCCTGTAAAGAATTAGGGTTGTAATTTTAATTTTAACTGATCTGACAGAGTTGACAGAAGAAATTGTGAGTTGTGGTTACACAGGGCTTATTAAGTTGGTCAGGAAGGACAGTGTTATAAGGTGTGTAAATTATGTATGTACACATACATTTAGCAGAGAAAATGTATTTATATTATACATAAAATAAAACATAAATGTTAGGTCAATTCTACTGCCAACGCCCTTGACCAAGGCATAGCTTAGAACTGGAGTTTCTTGGCCCACTATTGTGTGTATACATTAGCTGATGTGAAAATAATTTTGGTATGAAAGAGGGTTGATGATGATTAAAGGCAAAAATAACATATAAATGTGTTATTAAAAAAACCTCATCTACACTGTTTGTGGAGGTGCCACATCCATTACATGGTACCTGCTCAACTTGCCTCAACTCTACTCACCTTTTTTGGTTTTCCATTTCAAAAAAACTGCTAACAGGTACTTTTTTTAGTACCACCTCAGTCGAGGTTCCAAACCAGCTGAGGCAATACCAAAAGGTGACGTGAAAGCGACAGAGGGGGGTGTCCTGAACAAACTTGCCATTTTTAAATAAACTTAAAAACAAAAAGTAAGGAAATTTGTGTTTGGTGGATTATTTCTCTGTGGTAACAATGCTTTTTGGCAATAAATCTTACCGTTGGAAAGCCTGTTTAGTTCTCTTTCAAATGATGCCCCATTTGTAAGGAACATGCATTTGTGGGATGAGAAACAGAGCTCAGTATGTGGGTTGCGCCCATGAAAAATTTGCCAAATCGTCTCTGACAATGCCAAACAGCTTTTCTTTGCTGTTGCTATTGACTCTTGATTTGAGCTTCTGGTACCCCCAGGTGCTGACAATCAGGTGCCTGATTCTGCAACCAGTGGACCAAACTCTATCCTCCAAGATGACAATGCTCGTCCCCACAGAGCGGGGTTTATCAGAGACTACCTCCAGAATGTGGGCGTGGATAGGATGGAATGGCCTGCCAGCAGTCCTGACCTCAACCCCATTGAACACTTGTGGGATCAGCTTGGGCGTGCTGTTTGTGCCAGAGTGACCGACCCAACCAGGGGAGGTGATGGCGCAGTGGATATGACATATGCCTTTGGTGCAGGAGACCCGGGTTTGAATCCCGCTGTGATACATCAGCCAATGTGTCCCTGAGCAAGACGCTTAGCCCCTAGTTGCTCCAGAGGCGTGCGACCTCTGATGTGTATATATAGCAATTGTAAGTCGTTTTGGATAAAAGCGTCAGCTAAATGACATGTAATGTAACCACCTTGGCTGACTTGCAACAAATCCTGGTATGTATATATATATATAAGAATAGGATGCCATCCCACAGCAGTGTGTAACCAGGCTGGTGACCAGCATGAGGAGGAGGTGCCAGGCTGTTGTGGCTGTGTATGGTTCTTCCACACGCTACTGAGGCTCCTGTTTGTTAAATGAATACATTGTTAAATTGCCAATATGTCTTGTTTCTTCAAACTTCAATCATCCAGTCCACCAAACACCAAACGAGTCAATGGCAGAATAAGCTGTTTGGCATTGGCAGAGAAGATTTGGCAAATTTTTCATGGGTACAACCCACATACTCAGCTCTGTTTCTCATCCCACAAATGCATGTTCCTTACAATTGGGCACCATCTGAAAGGGAACTAAACAGGCTTTCCAATGGTATAAGATTTATTGCCAAAAAGCATTGTTACCACAGAGAAATAATCTACCAAACACAAATTTCCTTTTCTTTTTGTTTTAAGTTTAGTTTAGCCAGCTGTGTTTTTTTTTGCTGCCTCCAGCTTCATTTGAAACAAAATGTGTCAGTGGCAACAACAACACACCTTCGATGTTCTGTGTGTGTGGTCACGCATGGATGTATTAAGAGAACGGGTCATGGCAGTTTACTGTGGCGCCGCTATGACGACCAGCCACACTAAGGCCATAGGCCTACTAAAATCTGCAATGGAAAACGAACGCACAGTGCGTCGAGTCAAGTCGAGGCGAGTAGAGTCGAGGCGAGTTGAGCAGGTACCATGTAACGGAAAAACGCCATTAGTTGCACATCATTTTGGAAGAATACAAAGATATACAGTATGTACTGTAACTGTTGACTTTATTTTTTAACTTTAGGCAGATGCTGATTACATAATGAGCATCCTAGTGCCTGAGCTGAGTGAGAGGAGAAGTCCAAGGCATCTAAGAGAAAATGCCATCATAAACTCCTTCCAGGACTTTCTGCAAGACCTCGAAATCACAGGTTTGACTTTTCTTTTCTTACATCAAACAAAACTTAAGAGTTTTCAGCCCAATTTGCCATGCCGACAGTTGTTACTTGAAAAAGAACTGTTTGTAGTTTTCTTCTACTTTCACATAAGTGTACATGAAAAAAGAAAAAAAATAATGCGGTAGGTGCAGGCTGAATTGGGCCATGTTTTCCAGAAATGTGATTTTGATTCTTACATCATTGTAATAAAAAGCTGATTTGTTTAAAAAAAAAAAAAAAAATGTTTTGGTTTTGTTTTTCAGTCATGCAGGTCAGGATGAAGACCAGGGTGTGTGTGAACCTTTGACCCGAGAAGCACTACAAAGTCTGAATGAACAATGTCTGGAACAGCAAATAAACTTGAGTCGGTCCTAACGGATGTAGTGGTTAACTGGACAAAAGCACAAGCCCCTTCTTCCGTCAGAAAGGGCAGATTTTAAAATAAATGTAAGATTTGAACACCACGGCAAAGAACAAATGCCTGATCACCATATTTGTTACCCACTTGTGAGTGCCTGCACAAATACAATAACTCTTCCTGTTGCACATATGAATACATACAGTGAGTTCAGAGATATAATGACAGTAGTGATCAGAAGAAGCCATGTTTCATGACCACCCATGTTTTACTAGCCAAAGTCAGCCAGTATTGTGTGTTTGGAACTTTCAAGAGATGCCGTTAATGGCAAAATGTTTGAAAAATATGTTCAGTGAACGATTCACTTTTTTTGTATAAATATTCAATGTAAACACAGTTGCATGAAAAGATTAGTGCCTGATTCCTCTATAGCATGCTGGTTCTTGTACTGAAAAATTACAACATGTGTATTTTAGGACCATTGTTAACATAATAGATTGAAAAGTAAGTAAAGAACTTAAGGATAAAACTGCAAGTGTGATGCTCAGTTTCTGTTCCTCAGATCAAAGTAACTGTTAATATTGAAGAGCTTTCAAATTGTTCCATCATGTTATTCAAGTGAAATACATTTTCTGTGGAATGTAGAGTTCTTTACAAGTATAATCCAATTAAATGGTCCTCAAGATTGACTTGATAACAAATCTGGTTGATGTTGACAGTTGTCAAATAAACCTCAATTTGATTTGGGGTCTCTTTTTCTTTATGAATGTTAACTACATCATGAATTAATGTACATAGGCCAGTAGAAATTAACACCATGGTCAAAAGTCAAGTTCTTACTTGGCTGTATTTATTTGTTATTCATTGAAAGTGTACAGCTTAGTCCATGTTACAGTTTTTTTTTTTTTTTGCTAAACGTCAGTGGGCACAACTGAAACCACGTGCAAAACTAACTAGCAGTTCATGTGGACCAAACTCTAGTTCGTTTTTCATTGCTTGAACAAAGTTTTCAAAACGCTACACACTTATCTCATGACTTAAACCACAACGTGCACAACACTGTGGATTTACAGCACTTTGTTCAAATGCTAACACACTGTTGTCAAAACTGTTAACCATACAATCATCTCAAAACAGAATAGATTTCTGGTGCCTATCAAACACTGCAATTTTAGCTGAAAGCCTAAGCAGGTGTCTTGTTTTAAACTAGTTAGTGAACATATTCGGTATTTCGGTATCACATAGTCAAGTGCAGCCTTGTAAAGATCTCTGCCATTATCCTGGGAGGGAGTCATAGGGACTGTTCTCAGTTCTGCCATAGCCTGTGACCCCAGAGAGCACTGGATGGGTGGTAGAATTACGCCACTGGCAGACTCTTCTGTCATGGTTCCAGTCCAAGAAAAGATCTTGTATATTCTGTAATTGACAAGTTATTTCATAAGACTGCAGATGCTTTTTTACAAAACGATTAAACTCGAATGATTAGGTTTGCATTTAATTTATATAAAAATTATCCAAAACTAAATTTTTAAAAGGTTGAAGTGAACATTTTTTAGCTGTACCTCTAATTTCTTTGGAGCAGGCACAGGGTTCTGGCGTCCTATTGTCCAAAGTTGATTGGGAGTCAGGTTTTGTTCAGTTCGCATGGCATGGTTATCCCACCCTTCTGTGAAAGTGTCAAGGTCCCTCTGGAGGCGTGGTACAAATATATAGTGGGCACAAAATAAATTCAGACTGTTGGAGGGATCTAGCAGGCAATCCTCTTCAAGAATGTGAAGTAGTTCGTAATATACACGTTACCACCATCCACACGTCACTAGGGTTGGGTACCGTTTAGATTTTTACGATTCTGATGCCGAACCGGTACTTTTAAAACGATTCCGATTCCTAAACCGATTCTTGAAAATCTGAAAAATGACATAAAAAGGCTTTTTTTATGGAGTTTTTTAAAATTGAAAATGATTTAAATTGAACAATATATTAACGTTTTAAAGTACTTAAATTTATAATAAGTAAACCTAAGTCACCTAACCCATAACTACAATAATTTAACAAATAACAGTTACACTATTAACAAGTAACAACAAAATAAATGTTGAGTTGGTATGCCAACCAGCTTCAAACTTTAGCAGTTCTTTTGCAGAACAATGACCATATTTGCCTTCTCTGGCAAGATAGGACACCTCTCCTGACTTATGGCATGTCCTGCACAGGAGAAAACTCTCTCAGATAGTGTCCAAGAGGTCTGTACACACAGGTAGGAGTTTGAAAGGGCAGACAATTTGGGGAGGCTGTCCTGCCTCCCCCACCACCAGGCTACAGGGTCTTGTCCTGAACGATAGACTAGCAGAGCAAGTGTAATATGTTTACTAGCGATCACGTGCAGTGAATGATTAATATACTTTTACATCGGTTTTGGTGAGCCCAGAGGGAAAATATGGCATTTTAAAAGTAACCTACATTTACGGTAGCTAGCTAACGGTAGACTACAGACAAAGTGTGATATTTTTAAGTCCATCTCGGAGCGTGTACAAAAAGCCGTCTATCAGCAGTGATTGTAGAGTGCATGACCAAGAATAACGCGGATATGTTCTTCACACCGTGAGCGGGCACGTGCGTCACTCGGCAGAAAAGCCAGAAAGAAAAAAAGAGTCTGCTGCTGTCCAGAGCGACAGAGGGAAAATATTTCAGTCGGAACCGAAATTTATGTTCTAATCCGGTCCGAATACTACCGTTTGCTTAGGAACCAGTTCCATAGTGGAACCCTACACGTCACGCCACAAGCTAAATACAAAAACTATCAGTGCACCATTTTAAAGAATCAGTACATATTTTATATTACAGGCATAAATACACAAATCATAGAAGACATTTTGATGGTTTTGCTATTGCAACCTCTAAAACTTCTGCCGCCAACACAGTTTACAGTAAGTGCTGATTATCCCATTGTATCTGAATAGTTTCTAGACGATATGCTGCTGTTGACATCTTTGAAAGCAATTCTGAAAATCTGATATCACATTCACATACATTTCATTTGGGTAGTCACAGGAGTATAAGTGGTAAGATGTCTAAATAAACACATAGGATAATTTGGAAAATACTGTACTGTCTTGTGATTTGGGGTACCAAACCTTATACCAACAAACAAAAGTAACCCTTATTTTGATATTTAACTTTGATTATGCACACTTTTTCCAGATATGTAGCTTGCTCTGCCACAGCCATGAACAGTGAACATGCAGTGAGCGATGCCAACGTTTTCTATGCCTTGGTCTCCTCTAACTCTAAATTATAACATAAGAAACACAGACAAAGCGTAATGTTTTCAGCCAATGCATCTTGATGAAAAATACTGGAGTCTCTTGCCGTCCTATTACCTTAATGGAAAGCCCAACTTTTCAACAGAGCTCATGAAGAAGCCAAGTGCTGTTTATGCCTTGTTGTTGTTAGAAGCACCCAGGTACATTTCCCCCACCTAAAGGCTACTGGGACAAGATACATAGTATAATATCAAAGTTTATCTGGGGTGGAGGATGTCCACGCGTCAAACTAACTACTCTTCAATGCAATAACTGCAATGGGGGTCTTGCTGTCCATAAGTTTACATTTTATTCTTGGTCCTATGTGCTGCGCCCGCTTTCCAATTGGTTGGATCCCCAGATACAAATATCATGGAGACCCATAGATTTGACTGTGTGGCATTCAGTGGAGAAGGGGGCCGGCTCTATGTTGAAGTGGCATACACAAAGTCCTATTTTTCATAACTACTCTCTACTCACTGGTGGGGTACCTTTCTCTTTCACTGTACTGATCTGCGAGCTACCTGTGATATACCAGGTACATCTTTTTTCATACATAGAATGTATCTAACGCCAAGAAAGAGATACTTCATGAAGCTCAAACATTCGCCTGTTTGTGATCTATGCTCTCTGGGTCGTGTGGGATCATTCTTACATATGTACTGGGAGTGTCCTGATGTGGCGTCCTTTTGGAAATTAGTATCTTCCACTTTATCAGGTTTATTGGATGTAGACATACCATGCTCTCTTAAAATACTGCTTCTAAATGACACCTCATCATTGAGCCTGTCCTCTACTCAGACCCGTACTCTATTAGCAGCGTTGATTGCAGCTAAGAGAATGCTGGCCTTGCGCTGGAAGCCCCCCCACACACTCACACGCACCCAGTGGCTACAATAATTTTTGAGCACACTCTACATGGAGGTGTGTGTAGCAAGAATGCATGGAGCTAGTCAGAAAACAATCCAAACCTGGACCTCTCCGGTGGCAGTGGTTAAATATCTACTGAAATGAGCTGAGGAGTATGTCTTTATTTGTAATTTTTTGTTCATTTCTGTGCACTTACTTTGGCCTATAGGACACTGATATGACCAATATACTATGTGCTGTATCACTATGTGTACTGTATGTAACGTAGAAGATCATGTTGGGACATTGAGGGAGGGGGGATGTCGCTATTCTGGGGGGTAGTCTGGAGGGATGGGAGGAGGGAAGTGGATGCTGCTTGTTGTATTACTGTCTTTGAACTGTGTCATGCCCTTCTCTTTAGAAACAAAATATTTTAGTAAATATACATTATGGAATATGGTAGGTCCAGTTACAATGAGTTTGTTTGAAACTAAAATAAAAACATCCAATTTAAATGTTTACCTTTCGTGAATAACCATCGATCCCGGCAAAGATAACAATGCCATATCTGAAGAAAAAAAATGCGACCAAAATTTGTAAGGGTGCGACTACGATTTTTCCTAGGTCACACCGGTGCACTTAACGTCCTTGCATCCGCTGCCTCTCCACGAACAAAGCAATGTCGTTTATATCAATATGGTTTAATGTTGCGTTACATTACCCATTCCTTCTGTAAAGCCGTGCCTGTGTTTGGATCTCTCCTCCGTGCAGCCCCGCCCCAATTCACACACACACACACAGCTCCCCTGCAACATGGAGAAACACAGCGCCGCCAGTCCACACTGCTGACATTTGTCTACAGTTTTAATTGTTATTAACACAACTGTATATTGTTAATTATGAGAGGGAAACCTGTTTGGTACCAGTGTTTCCGCTGGTAACTCTCAGTTATTGCGGCCGCCACAGTGAAAAACACAGAAGTTATTAAATGCAACTAACTTCAGTTTGTTGAGTAATAGCGTGTAAGATGGAGCCGGCTGGACCTGGGCGAGAGATGTGACCCATGGCCAGGATATCATAGTTCATAAAAATGCAGCGCAGTGACGATACAGACATTTCATAGCCTTCACAAGACGTGTGTAACGCCGCTGACCCGCCAAAGCAATTCGACCCGTGCTGGACCCATTCATAATGAGTCAGCCGTCACTCTGTGAGTAGCATACGCTTCAGTCCATCACACTCTCTCTCTCTCTCTCTCTCTCTCTCTCTCTCTATGTCTTTCTTTTTGTTCTTTTAAGATTTTGGCCTTTATTTTGATAGGAAAGCTGAAGATGTTTTTTTTTATTAGGACAATGCACATTAATCAACATTTCGAATTTGTAAATGCGCCAGTGTTAGCCAGCAAATTTTCAACTGTAGTCCTAGTTGCATGCATGTCTTTATGGTGGGAAGAAGCAAGCAAATGGTAAATGAAACCCTGTCTTCGCATTTTATTTTAATCACAATCTGTTTTAATAAAAGCGCTTTGACTTAAAACTGAACATTTAGCCCACTTTGTAAAAAAATACAGAGCTATATATTGTGTATTGCCATTCAGCGCTAAAGGCAACGCAAGGAAAAATTTGGGTGCACCTAAATTTTGTGCTAGTGCACCTAAATAAAAAAGTTAGGCGCACCAATGCAACCAAAGCAAAAAGTTAGTCTGGAGCCCTGAAGACAGTAAAAGACTATTGTTACACAATTATGTATATGGCTTACCCATATTCTACAGAGAGTTGTACTGTACCTGATAAGTTTGTAGTTTGTGTTCACATGGACCAGAGAGTGGGGACCCTTGACGGAATATATTCTTTTAGCGACACAGCCCAAGCCTGTAAATCTCTCAAAGATCCCTGCAGAATCCACTCTGTGCATGGATGCTGAAACCTGCTCCCATCTTACACAGTGTCCCATAGCTTACAGTTCGCCCTTCATCCTTCTGTAGCCAATATTTGGCATCCTCCATTTAACTGAACACACAAGGCTGTCCAGCTCCTCATTTGTCAGGTTGCCGTATGATCCCTTAACTGATAGTCCCTCTTCTTGCATCCGCCGAAACACAGTCATTTTGCAGACACCCAGTAGCTTGCAGGTGATGGACAGCTGCATATCAATGAGGTTTTGCAGATGTTCTTTTGATACAACAAATTTTGGCTGTCCCCTACAACCCCTCACAAACTCTACATAGGAAGAAGCTGGAGGTCTTTGCTGCTCCTCTTGCAAACGAAGAATTCTCAAAACATCAGACAAGGCACGAACAACATCTTGTGGCAGTTCTACTACATTAGCAAAAGAGTGCACAAGTCCCATTTCATGGCTTAAAACTAGGGTGACCAGATTTCTGGGAGCTGAAACCGGGACACTTTGCGTGTGACCGTAGTGCTTGTGCACGCGCACACGCTTTTTAACGTGAACATGTGCCAGCCGAGGTCAGACATAAACAGTAACTTCATTATTTTGATCATAGGCTCCTCATCTAATAATAAATGTTTTTTTGTTTTTTTTCGGTAAAATTAACAAAATTGCAGCAACAGCCTTTTTCAGTTCAGAATGAGATTTATGTTGAGACTTTTCTAAAAAAGATTTTTGAAGTGTTATTTATTCCAATAACACCAAAAGAATTAAAATGATTGAAAATTTTGAGCATTAAACATTTCATTTCCTGCATTCTGGTGAATTTTTATGCACCTATTTCTACCTCTTTCTGAATCAATGTATGCTGCAAATATTGTTATGTAAAGAGAAAAATAAATTACAATCCAAATATTAAAACATAATGGAATATATTGAAGTAAGGCTAACAGGCATTATGTATTGCTTTCAAATATGTATTCTCCTTTGGATGGACTTTTCTAATTATAGCTGAGTCAGCACACATGTAGCCTAGGAATCATTTACTCCTCCCTCCTGTTTTGCTCTTTTGTTGTTAATGTAGGCCTATTAATAAACCCCTGGACTGTAATATTTCAGATGTGTTTGAGCAATGTCCAAAACTTTGTGCACATTCAAAATACGGTATATCTGTGTTCTCTGTGATTTGGAGGAGTCGTGATTTTAAGAAAAATAAAGTTATAATAGGCTATTACAAGAATAAAGTCACTATTTCAGAAATCTACCTGCACCATAGTCTGGTTTTACGTGATTGCTGTATCTCTCAGACCTTCTGACAGACACAGAGCCCTGTTTGAGTGTCTGAATGAGACAAAGAGTTTAGCTAGGGAAGTGGCTGTACGCTGCTCTACATCGGAGGTGGAAAACCGAATCTACTGCAGAAATACACGGAGCACAAACACAACACATCTACCGCAGCATGTCAACAGTAGAGCGCATCCGTTATAACCTGAGGCTGCGCTGCATTTTACAGAGAGTGGACACTAAGAGACGCACAGGTCTGCTTCAGAGCTCCGTGTGGTTGAGTCTGAACAATAGACTGTAAACATCACGTCACAGGAACTTCAAACTAAATCATTAGTATTGCGCACCTTAACTTTGTGTTGATGGCATCAATGTATTACACTGATTTGGCTAGGATTCCTCCGAAAACTTCATCTGGCTTTCACAGCTTTTCCTCCACGTAGAGACGGTTGCTATAGGTGATAGCAAACACAACATGGTCGGACCCTGCATGTATGTAGCTGCCCGTAGCTTCGGGGCTACACTCAAAACATTCGGGGCTCAAGCCCCAGCAAAATCGTGTGACGCCGCTCCTCCTAAAACCGGGACATTTTAGCGTCCCGACAGGCTTTTGTCGGGACTCGGGACATTAACTTCAAAATCGGGACTGTCCCGGTCAAACCGGGACGTATAGTCACCCTACTTAAAACAAAATGTCAAGAGTCAAAATCCACTGGCTGACGTTGCAGAACTTCCTGAAGCCTTCTTAACATTCTTTCCCAACCCGAGGGGTATTGCACAAAACCAAGATAAGGGATTAAGCCGGGATATTCAGGTTATCCTGGATGAATTTAGCTTTAACTTGGTTGCACAAAAGCAGGTTGAATTAAGCCCAGCCAAGTAACCATGGCGATTTATTCTTTGCAGCTAGCCTGGTCCAGAGCAGGCTAACAGGCAGGCTAAGATTAATCCTCGAGTCTGATGTGTTAAATCAGCTGACGCTCTGATCCGAAATAAACGTGTTTAACAGTTATTCCGTTGTCTTCTGAATGTGTTCTGCTTCATTTTATTAATGTGCATTACTTGTCACTATTGCTGTCACGAGTTTGATTTAAATCCTACTACTGCAGTTGTTGAGATGTTAATGGTAAAAAGTGGGACGATCATACGGAGGAAATGGGCTTTTCCTCCGCTGCTGTCCCCGTGAAATGTGCCCCCGCCCGTGCAACGCGGGGAGGCGGGGGGAGGCAGGGGGATCCTCCCACACCGTGCAACGGACTCTAAAAGCGGACTTTTTGCATCAATAACGACAACAATGGCACCTGATTAAATGTCCTTTTTACCAAATGGGAGTGAGAATGTGTTGGAATGCCACAAAGCTTCTTAATTATTTTATTGTGGTGCTGTCACAAAAAAAAACATGAATAATAACAGGCTACATTGTTTTACAGATATGCTTACAGTGTGTATTGAATCACTTCTTTTTCTAGTTTTTGTCCAGTCATGCTTGTTCTGTATGAACATTAATTGTAGAAAGATATTTAGAATTAGACATAGCTTATGGAGATTTGTGCATATGGTTGTAAAACATATTCTCGCATTATGAATAAGCTTTGAAATTAAGACTAGTCCTTATAAATTTCCCAGGAACAAGATTTTTTATGTATTTATTTATATAGTGCTTTACAGGCTACTCAAAGACACTTTACACTAAAACCAGCACATTTAGCGCATAAAAACATATACAGCAATAAAACCAACACATGAAACAAGCATATTTAAGCAATTAAAACGTGGAGTAGATTTTTTTTAAATCCATACGTATTCAGTCGGTCCGCTATTGTCTGTCGGGCTTTTTTTTCAGTTTGATAACAGCCGTATTTCCCTTTTTGCATATTATATGTTTCACCTCCTCGTAAATTTCCATTAGAAGCTGCTGCTGCACACGTCTTTTCCATTTCTGCATCAGTAAATCTGTGATCGATACCGTGGTCTATTTAAGAAATCCATGAACGTGCACTTATCCCAGCTATGTACACCTGGCTTGACATAGCTTCACCTACTTATCCTGGCTCGGCAAACGTGCAACCGATTGAGCCGCGATGAGTGGATCACACTAAGTCAAGCTGCGCTTTTCCATTTATCCTGGATTTCTTTATTCTACTTTTGTGCAACAGGCCCCCGGTCTCACGCCAGGTCGTGTAGCCTAATAGTAACGTTATTTTGATTCATAATTTCGTGTACAGGTTACGATTTTGACGTTTTTTTCGTGTATATGCAATGACTTTTGAACGTGTACAGGTCACGCTTTTCGAACCTGCTCTGGGGGACGCGACTACGGGGAAATGAGGCGCCACACGCCGGCCAAAACAACGGCACGGGCCGCCACTCGCGATCGGGGAAATGCGGCGCCACACGCCGGCCAAAACAACGGCACGGGCCGCCACTCGCGATCGGGGAAATGCGGCGCCACACGCCTGCCAAAACAACGGCATGGGCACCCACTCGCGATCGGGGAAACGAGGCGCCACACGCCGGCCAAAACAACGGCACGGGCCGCCACTCTCGATCGGGGAAACGCGGCGCCACACGCCAGCCAAAACAACGGAACGGCCCGCCACTCGCAGGCCGCCACTCGCAGGACTAGGGAAATGAAACGCCACAATAACGAGACGGTTGGGGTTAGAAAAAAAAAGAATGGGGTAAGAAACCGTCACACGCGGGACACGCCGACAAAGGAACTGCCACACGTGGGCCGCGATCCCCGGTCTGCGGCGTGAAAGTCCTGTGTTTTATGACCCATCAACCACCCCAACCTACCTCCCTACGCGGACTTTCGCCTTATCAACTACTCGGTACTCGCTTTCGTTCTGGAGTCACGAAATATACTTCCCATTAAAATGCATTGCTTTCAATTTCGTAATGGCCACACGAAAAAAACGGCATTTACGTAACCTGTCCACAACTTAGGCTATGTTTACACGGAAACGATCTGAAGAGAAAATGCAAAAGTGGCGTTGCGTTATCACTTTTTATTCTGCGTTTAGACGAGCGTTATGGAGGGGAAATCTGCGTGCATATGGTGACGCAAAAGTGTGTGAAATTCAATGTAGTATGCACTCCAGGTGACTAGGTTGCACTGCCACACAACACCACCAAGGCACCCACCTGCGTAGAACATTCATTCTACTTCTCTCCTTAGTAGCGCGAAACCCAAAACATGCCGAAGCGAACAACAAAAGCTTGTCTGGAAAGACGAGTAGGTGGAGTTGCATGTTTGTCTGATGATGACTGGCACAATTGACCGTGATAAGCCACAACACAGCACCCACGGGAGCACTACCGATAGCCTGAGCATCGCGGCACTTCAGCCGCTGATTGAGAGCGAGAGGCAGCGGGCAGAGGAGGCTGAAGCAGACCCTCCTCTGCCCGCTGACCGCTGACCTCTGCCCGCTGACCGCTGCCACTCGCTCGCTCTCTCTCTCTCTTCATCCGTAACGTTGTCGCCTGCTCTGGCTCAAATGAATAGCCTACATATCGTCATTGAATTATAACAGCCTTATCCATATTGTTGAAATCATTTAAATATTGAGCCATTACATTGAAATTCTAACAGGAGCCTATAATTTCTGTATCCTACTCCGTAACAACAGACGCCTTTTTCTCGTCTCTCTCCACACCGCTGTCTTCAGACTTTTGCGTTTTTACCCTTTAGACGGTAACGCGACGGTGGAGCGTTTTTAAGATTTCCACTCTGGAGGGTGGTTTCACTTTTTTGCGTTTTTAAGCCCCAAAAACGCCGTCGCCGTATAAACGAAAGGCACATCCGATAAAATATTTTTTCGTTTTCACCCGAGAGCGTCATCGTGTAAACAGGGCCTTAATAGATTACAATAACGTGACTATATAACGACCTGGCATGAGACTGGGCTGTCTTTCCATGAACAGCCTCTCAATTGAAGGCCCCTGTAATTATAAAGAATATATACAGACAACTCACTGAAATCGGATGACACATGTAATAGTTATGCCTTCATCCAGAAATACCATAAAAATACATTTTGTTTACAAAAAATACATTGATGTATTGCAATATGGGATGTCCAAGTAAACTGATTAACACTATCAGTTAAACAGTTAAAAATATACTGGACTGAGATACATGTTTATAATGTTAACTGTTATGTTCTAAGGCAGTTTGTTTAAAAGATGTCAGTGAACGTGTTATGTGAACGCGTTATGCCTGTTAGTGAGTGTGTGATTTGCCTAGAAACCTGTCAGTCAGCAGATATACCTTTGGAGTAGAGTTATGGGTGAGAGATGTTATGTTCCGTATGCCTATAACAGGGTGTGTTTGCGGCAGACAGAGAGCGCGGGGCTAAAGAGAAATGCTCCAGAATCAGTTCATTAGTTTTGTTATGTTGGCATTATGTATGGCCTACAGCCTGTGTTGGCGTTCTCTAATAATAATAACTGCAATATATGAACCATGCTAACGTTATACAAATAATGTCTGATTGATTGAATAGCCCGAAATAGCCAATGCAGCCTGAATCTTTATTTACAAATCACCATAAAAGTTCCACAACATTAGAAAGACAAATTTGATTACCGTTATCTGTTGGAGTCGCGAGTCTGCCATCTCTATCCACTTCAGCAACACCTCTTTTGGACTGATGTAATGCTTGGTGTTTGTGCTGTGCTGGGGGACAATGCTGCTGAATATTTTGCGTTAGCACGTTTATGAGGCCTTGTGCAACAGCACTGGCCTCAAACTCCTAGAAGACAGAATATGAAACAATACTAGATTATAGAGGACAGATTGAGATTGATTGATCCCGGGCAGGAGAAATTAGCTAACGTTACCATTAGCCACAATTTAGCCAATGATAGCTGACGTGCGGTATTAGCTAAGATTAACGTTAGCTCTTAATTGGCTCTAACATCTGCCAAAACAGCACAACGTCCATTAAAAGTTAACATCAAACCTGCCCACTTCTATTTAAAAAAAAAAAAAAAAAACTGCAGAAGGAAACAGGTTGCAGCAACACAGTCTCACTCCCTACTCGTCAAATGTATGACGCATGGTCAAGGACCCTGGCGTCAAGTTTCAACGAAATAGGGGTACCCTTAACGTTATTTTTCGACGAGGGGGTCTGTCAGATAGACATTCATGTTATTCCCTCACCGTCGGATATCGACGAAAGAAAAAAACACGCCCCCGCCCCTTAACTCTAAATCTGTGACAGTTATTGGTATTTTTAGCCCAATAACTGCTGTTTTAATCAACATTATTCACAAGATATTATCATGATTTATATATATTTCTTTTAATGTTATTATTTCGGTCTATTTCGGCCAGGGAAGCTGGGTTGCTTTTTGTTGATTTATATTTTTTAAACTATAATGCTACATCTATCAACATTTATTTAGATGTTATCATGGTATTCATTTCTTTATTTTAATAATATTATTTCGGTCTTATTACCGGTGAAATATTACAGTATATGCTGTAATACAGAACATAACTCTATGATCCGAGCTGGACGCATTCAAAGCCGATGTCCCCCAATGCAATGCGGCCATTCATTTCAAAGAATCGTGCAGCGATCAGCGGGTCTTTAACGCCAGGATCGCTTCAATATACATATATACAGTCAGTGGTTGTATCACCAGCAAGAACACGTTGCTCAGTTTTGTTCCAGTAAGTTATGAACCATAATAACGTTTAAACGAATCCGCGGAAAACTCCGGAAGTGACGTAGTACGTCCCGCTCAGCGGATACGAAGATACAAATATATAATATTCGTAATATTGATGTTTTTTTCTAACGTTGTATTTGAGGAGTTAAACAATAAAGATAGTTATAATAATAAAATACAGTTTCATGTATTTGTCTCATGTATTGTGTGCTCGGCCGGCCGGCGGGCGGCCTCAATCTGAAATGGAATCAAGCCATTTCACGGCAGACAGCAGAAAGAGGAGCCGAACGAGTCCCCCCCCACCCACCCCGGAAGAACTACAAGTGCTCAAGCTTTGTACCAGCTTCTGCGGCGTTTCTTATGGGAGTTGTAGTTTTAAAGTATATTGGTATATTTCTCATAAGTAGAAGTTGGCAGTGTATACTTTCGGATACACCCTGGGGTTTTTTGGTATGGAGAACACACTGGAGTCATCAGATTTTAAAAATCAAATCGTTAAATAGGTGAAAATAGCTTATTACCATATTTGACAGTGCTTACAGTAGATACAATTTGGTGACCATATCTACATGACAGCTGAGGTCCAGAGCTTTCTATAACAGCTGGTTTTACGTGTGTAGCACCTTCTGTTGCTAAATGACAGGCCTTCATACATGTACTGGGTTCAAGGTTCAGAGGTCAATATTTCAAAGCAGGAGTAATGTATCCTCTTCAGACTGACATATGTTACTCTCCAGGTTGAGACCTTTCCAACAATGTGTTTGCTATAGTCCTACGACAACGTTTTAATTTTTACACATCATGGAGACCACTTAGCAGGAGATAGGCCTACTTTATTGTCCCCAGAGGGATATTTGCATTGAGTTCAAATGCTTCACAAATAACACTTGACATATTGTTTTATCATACAGCTGTGATACTTACAATAAAAAACAACATGAACAAAGGGATATAGGCTAGACTGAAGCACATCACACAGCAACAATCTATTGCTCATCTTTCACAAACAATGACAAGAGCAACACAACCATGCTTCATATCATGAAGCTATTGCACACCCTCAAAACAATGACAAGAGCAACACAACCATGCTTCATATCATGAAGCTATTGCACACCCTCAATCTCAAGCAACATTATTTAAAGTTTTAATTGAGGTAGGTCCAAATTAGGCCTATAGTTTAGAAATGTTAAGTTTACCCATATCTTCTGTAAGAGGATAAGAGCTCATACTTGGCATGGAGAATAAAGATAGAGCAGACCATATTCTGTGTGCTTGCCTGGAGAGACTGGTTTCTATTCCTCTACACAACCTTCATGACAGTCATATTAATATGCTCTGTAATGCAGCCTTGTATAACATAAACCATCTGATTCACCGTGGGTGTCTGCTCTAAATGATAACACACACTTTCAACACGGGCCTTCCAGCCAAAGGTGCATGTTGTCCATATGAACACCATTGGGCTTATAGGAGCAGAGCCGATGGATTGGTTCATCATTTATGACCTCTGATATCCTCTGACCCAGCTCTATCTCGAGAGTTACCTCAACTTCAGTTTCAAAGGGGGGGGTCAGCTTTTCTTAGACATGAGTAGGAGGGGCACCAAGGAAGAAAGGTTGGGAACCACTGCTCTGACCCATGTCATGACCCTTTTCTCAGCTTGTGAAATGGTTGAATGAGATGTGTGAGTTTTGTCTTTGTACAGTAGGGCTGAGGTAGAAGTGTGCCAAAAATGCCAAAACACATGTTGTATATGTATACATACCCAAACAAAGCTTTATACATCTTACTCTGTGAACAAAAACCTCGGCAACAATCTGCTTATCCTTTTAATTTCCTGAAAATGCTTCTTAAAACTAGTCCCTTCTTAATTTTGAAAAGGTAGTCTCAGTAAAGTCTACAAAGGTTAGGATGGCTACAAGCTGTAACCACGATGATTGATTTGAGGATCATCTTCTGAATATAATAATTAATATGTTAGGTTTAAAATAAATTGATATTTCAAAAAAGTAATTTATTTAAAACAACTAATAATGCAGTGTGATTTTAAATCAAACTAAGTCCCACACATAAATATACTCTTATACTGTTTTATTCCCCTTTAGTCTTTGCTATTAATATTCATCAACTGCAAAATTAGAAAATTGCGTTTTTAAATAACTATGCATGGAATAATGCAAAATAAAAAATGCTTCTCTTTGTATATAGTTTATTGTTTTTCACAACAGTACAATTCAAAACAAATGCAAATTAGTCAAACAAGCCATTAGGCTGTAGTTCTAAACACTCAACTGTAGGTTTTTTATATAGTATATATGAGGCAAATCAAAGTGCTAAATATAAAACACAATGTTTTCATTATTAGTATTTTATTGTGTAAATTCTCACGTACAACGTGGAACATTCTTTCACAGACGAGATGTGGAATTTCCACGTCACTTCCGCGGATTTGTTTAAACGTAGACCAATACATGAAACTGTATTTTAATATTATAACTGTCTTTATTGTTTAACTCCTCAAATACAACATTAGAAAAAAACATTAATATTACGAATGTTATATATTTTTATCTTCGTATCCGCTGAGTGGGACGTACTACGTCACTTCCGGAGCTTTCCGCGGATTCGTTTAAACGTTATTATGGTTCATTACTTACTGGAACAAAACTGAGCAACGTGTTCTTGCTGGTGATACAACCACTGACTGTATATATGTATATTGAAGCGATCCTGGCGTTAAAGACCAGCTGATCGCTGCCCGATTCTTTGAAATGAATGGCCGCATTGCATTGGGGGACATCGGCTTTATATGCGTCCAGCTCGGGTCATATCGTTATTTTCTGTATTACAGCATATAGGCCTACTGTAATATTTCACCGGTAATAAGACCGAAATAATATTATTAAAATAAAGAAATAAATACCATAATAACATCTAAATAAATGTTGATTGATACCATTATAGTTTAAAAAATATAAATCAACAAAAAGCAACCCAGCTTCCCTGGCCGAAATAGACCGGAATAATAACATTAAAAGAAATACATATAAACCATGATAATATCTCATCAATAATGTTGATTAAAACAGCGGTTATTGGGCTAAAAATACCAATAACTGTCACAGATTTCGAGTTAAGGCGCGGGGGGCGTGTTTTTTTCTTTCGTCGATATCTGACGGTGAGGGAATAACATGATGAATGTTTATCTGACGGACCCCCTCGTCGAAAAATAACGTCAAGGGTACCCCTATTTCGTTGAAACTTGACGCCAGGGTCCTTGACCCTGCGTCATACATTTGACGAGTAGGGAGTGAGACTGTGTTGGTTGCAGGTGAACTTGTCGAAACCATTGCAGATATGCGGTCATAAGATCATTCCAGGCATCTGTGAGGACAACCCGGCTTGGTGAGGATGACGGACTCAAGGCCGTTTTTTTCAGGTGAAGGGGCGCACAGTCAATCTCACGAGTATGCAAATTATCCGTAAATTGCGCCCTCCTTATCCCTCCCCTCAAGCCCCTCCCCTCAAGCCAAAACAGTGACAGACACTTGAAAATGAAAACCAGTGACATTGTTAAAATCCTGACAGCGAAAAAAAACAGAAATCAATAAAATGTGTAAAGATTGCAATTGAAAAACCCATCATGATAATAAAAATATAAAAATAAAATAATAGGATTTTGAGATTTTTTTTGCAGTTGAACATTTTTCAGTGCCTATACTTGTTGTTTCATTGCCAATTTCTATTTTTAATTCCTCAGTATACTGTCACTGTTCTTGTTCCATACATAGACAGATACTGGAATGGTATTCCGTTAAATTAATGCAAAACTAGGGGGCATCATCATGAAACCAAATATTATAAAATCCAACCTTCTTAAAACAAGTTGAAAAATCAATCTTGTTGGCTTCAAACTTGATCAGCAGATGCAGTTTGCTCAGTTATCATGGAAGTGTAGCTGTCCAAATGACCATTATTCTAAGCACTTTAGTAATGTCAAGCCTAACTTTAAAGCATTGATGAAAAGTCATACAAAGAATTCAGAACATTGAACAGTGTAAACATCTACATTTCCATCTGCAGATGGAGTTGATACGGTCAAAATCTCAGGTCAGTTAGAGGACCATGTGGGAGTTGTTTTATCCACTGCTGTTTTAAAGTCAAGAATTGGAAAGCTTAATTTAAGTAGTTTTAGTTGTCCAAAGTTAAACTTATCCATTGATGTGACAGATCACACAATGCTCAGGCGAATAGTTTTTTTCATACAGTCATGACTCATTTTGGAAGGAACTAACAAATGGCCTATTTTGTTGTTTAGGCATGAGGACTTGTTGGATCAAAATATATTCACAGCTGATACAATCTTGCAGCTAGCAATATTTAGGAATGGCAATGAGTCCACTGTATAGAATATGTTATATATGTTATCTCCGTCAGCCAATATTGAGCGATGTAAGGAATAAATTACACTGCTGGTTAAACCAAAGGTGATTTCTAGCCAATTTGTGTATTTATATATGTCCCTTTATATTTCTTTGACCACTGCCTGCCACTGTGGCAGGCAATTATTAGTTTTGGTTTGCTTCTACAAAATTTTATCTGCCACTTTTGAAATCTATTCACTAAAAGAAAGAATTACATTTACATCATTTAGACATCATTTAATGTAGGCAATGATGTCACAAAATGTTATATTTACACAAAAACATTACAAGCATGGTAAATTCCAGGGTTCAAATGACACCGTGGCGTCTTATTTTTCAGGGGTGGGAGGGTACTGTACACGTGCACTTGCATGCAAAAGAAATACTAGCAATACATTTAAATTCATACAGAGAATATTTAGCTAGGACAACAAAGAAACAGAAAACATTCACTGTTTTAATGTTTTTTCTTCTTGGCCGGGAAGACTTTTTTTTTGCATCTAGGGTCAAAGTTGATGCTCACTTTGGGCCTAACCCCCTTTACTTTACCTAGCAGTTGGGAAACAAGACAGGAACTTTACTGGGTCTTGATGAGCTGTAGAATTTATTCATAGAAAAACTGGAACTTGCGCTGTACATTTACTCCCACTTGCCAACTTTACTACTAATTTCACTCTGCTCCGATCACCAACACCTGTCTGATCTGAACTTCTCCTCTGCACCTGCTGTTGTGAACACTTTATCAGAGCGATAATGGTGACTGACAGCTGGGATAAGCCTGGCTTCCCTGGAGAATAGCTTGTTTTCTGCAGTACGTCTCATGGGGTTGGCAGCTGCACAGGAGACAGTCAGGTGCAACTGGTCCTCACTCTACACTTACTCTAAATAATGGTTATTTTCCTCTGTGTTTTGTGTGGAAGTAACCCACCTACAGTATGTTGGTAAATACTGTCCACAAAGGTGGAAAATGGTATCTGGTCCATTTGGCCATTCAGTGAAACATTTCAACATACATACATACATACAACACATTGCAGCAACAGTGACATGAATACATATTACATCATAGTGGTGTGAACAATGACACAACTGGTTACCTGTTTACAAATGAGCTTTGCAATATGCAGTCCAGAATCTGGGGCACCTGATGACCTCAACTACACAAGTGGTTCCTCCAAAATGATCCAAATGACCATTACAAAATATGTGTTTTCTGACTGCCACCTCCATGGTGAAGGTTTGGTTATGGTATAGGACCTACACCTAAAGATCATGGTGTGGGTTAAAAGATGGCAATGGTGGGGTGCCCTGGTAGCTCACCTGGTTAATGTACTACCCTGGTTTCGATTCCAACCTGCTGCCCTTTGCTGTCATACCTCTGTGTCCTATTTTATTGTCTTCAGCTGTCTGATAATAATAATCTTTAAAATAATAATTGGCAATTTTGACTGTTGGAAGGAGACTAGATGTGGTGGTGCCAATGTCAGCCACTTTCATCATCCAATCATTACTACAAGAGTTGATCTAAATATGGACACAGAAAGAGAGGAAGAGTGTCCACAATGTCACATGGATTCCCAATCAACTGATCAGGCTGTTCCACCATTCATATAGCTACAACATACATATAGCTACAACAAGTAATGCACTGTAATCCATATGTATCCCACATATTTATTGCTGTATGCGCCACATTGACTGCTGATGTATAAGATCGCCATGGTCATTGTAGGGTGTTGTTTGTGATGGATGGCTGGGCCATAAGACACAGAGCTTTCAAGCTGGGGAGCTCACAAGTTCACGTCCTGGGGAAGACACAGGACTTTCACCCACATGTAGTTTGTTTATTGGACATAATTTTATAACTATGGAGGCAGATCAGAACAAACCCAGTTCCAGTCCCTTAGACCTCACTGTTAAACATCACATGTGTGTTGTTTTATGGCCTTTATAGCCTGTTTTAATATTTTGATGAAAGGGAAAACCTTGGTATTTTGAAATACCAGGGTTATCACTTAAACATCCACTTAACCATTGATCTTATGTGTTTATTACGTACAGTATGTTATGAGGAGAATATCAACAACAAGGATATCCTGACACATCTGACTGCCATCTTGTTTCCTTCCTGCGGGTATTTGCCTGAGACAGACCTTGTTGTATTGAAATTATATTATTTTCACCTCAGTGAACTTCAAGATAAGATACACTTTATTTATCCAGAGGTAAATTGCTGTGCAGCAGTTGCAGTACACAGTGGGAATAGTGCAAATATCAAAGAGGCATGCTTTTACATGCAGCATAGAGCATTGTGGTATGTTTACACCCACATTGTGGTTTAAAAGTAGGCTATTGCCCGCTGCTATTGAAAAGCTTGGGACTATTTTCTTCCAGTAGGTGATACCAAGGACCTTTTTCAAAAGAGAACTCTTATTACCCTAGCCCATCTTGGTTGAAATAAAAGTGGCATTTAAAAAAAAGTATCTGTGCAGCTCTTCAGAGTAAGATTGGGATAAAGCAGTAAGCACAGGCATGGGACGATAAGATACGCTGTTTCCAA
Source organism: Perca schrenkii (assembly GCA_025617405.1). Lineage (NCBI taxonomy): Eukaryota > Metazoa > Chordata > Actinopteri > Perciformes > Percidae > Perca > Perca schrenkii. Next base: position 34,538,595 of record CM046789.1, on the reverse strand, counting down.
AGACTCAGTCAGTTTTTCCTTATCTGCTGTGATCTTATCTCTTCTTTTCATATTTACAGATATTGGCTAATAACCCCCGCTAGTGGCAGCTGACAAAATAAAAATACAGCTGCTTTTTTAGAAAGGTGGATCAATGTACAGTAATACCTTGTAGCACAGTTACAAGAACTTTCTTCCTCCATTACTTTATTAATTTCTCATTATTTTTCAGTTTTTCCAGAGAGATTGACAACACAATGAGTGCAAAAGCTTGCTGCCCCACCTTCTTGAGACAGACTACCCATGAAATCTGAGCCTTTTGATTATCATATGAGATAAAATATCTTTCAAATAACAGCAACAAATAGAGGCAGACAGAGAGAAGGAGAGAAGCAAAGTCAATGTGATGTATCTCTCTACTGTCAACAAGTCATCCCTCACCCATACATTGTTCCAGGTTTTTGTTTTAATTTACTCTCCTCTGTCTGAGAGCTGGAACAGCACATTGTTAATAATCACGTCTCTCTCATCACACTCTTACCTTTTGAATTCACGCTTCAAGTAATAAAGCTCTTTTGTTCAGCCTTTATGCACACAGAGAAAGATTTGGCATCAGTCACAAGGAAGATGGGCTGTTGCTCAGCAAAGATTTCCGAGGCCACATCCAACACATAACTGCGGTCATGCCTTCAGAAGTGCTGCTGCCCTCCACATTCTGTCTATCACAAACTCAACATTAAATATACTGGAGGTGGTAACGTGGGCAGCGGCAGTTCTGTGTGTACATCTATAGCTTAGCGAAAGATTAATCAGGAAGACTCCCTTCACTCACTCACTCATTCATTCTCATCTCTCTCCGACTTCTACTCTGTTCACTCTAGTACTCCACCCAGATCTGCTTGATCTCTTTTAGCCAATTATTTACTTGCTGTCAAACTTTAAAATCCGGTCTTCTCTCTGCTACTGTCAGTTGTCATTTAAGTATGAACAGATGCAACCCTCGTCCACCCCTTCATCATATCAGTGCCCAGTTCCGCTCCACATTCTGTCATCCGGGTCTTCAGCAACTCACCACCACTAGTGTCTAGACCCCAGGGGGAAATATCCTGAACTAATCATGGCATCTCTACCCCCCTAAATAGAGCACCTCTAATCACCAATGTTGGGAATTCACAAGTGTACAGATTCAATTATTGGCAAATTATCAAAGATGTTTTATCATGAATATGGTTATTAATAACTTTACCAAATCAACAAACAATCAAAATGGGGCACCACCCTGAACTCAGGGACCAATAACTGAGCTGTGAAACAGTCTCATTAGGTGTTCCCCTTAAAATACAGATCTGAATTAATTTGATTAATTTATCTGGTATATTCTAAAGGAACAAAAGGAAGGGTGAATCCAAGCAACTACCTGTTTAACCAGCTTGCTATAAGTATACAAATAATCACAGACACCTACTATTTACGGTATAACAGAATTTATTTAACTTCAAAAGCAAAAACAAACCAGCATGTGGTGAGACACTCTGTGTGTGTGTGTGTGTGTGTGTGTGTGTGTGTGCGCGTGTGTGAGGAGGTGGGGGGCGTGACGAAACGTGTTGCTCGGCTACGCTCTAGATTAGCCGTTAGCTCGTTCGAGCTAGGCTATGTGTTAGCTGCACAAAAGCTATTTAGCCTCAAGTGGGCTGTAGTAGGCAGCTCCACGTGGCTAGGCTAGCCAGTTAGCTCTCAAACTAACATGTTGATGACAAAAAGACGTTCCAAGGAGCGCAGTTGTTCGTATATGTGTGTGTATGAGAGATTAGTGAAAGAGGAAAGAAGCACATTTAGAGAAAGAAAAGACACTTTGGATCTTGATTATCGGTAATGACCCATCCTCTCAGTCACTCAGGTCTGCCGTGAAGTTAGCAGACTGAGAATTTTGTCTGAATGAGGGGACGTTCATTATACAAGCTAACCAGCGGATTCTTTGCGGTGACAAACACAGCTCTGCCGATCTACACAGGACCGCGGGGTGGCATGCTCGTCGCCTCGCGGGCTGTGAACAGACAGACCAATGGAGCTATCTCACTGGGAAGTGACTAAATCCTGTGGGAATATCCAGGTAGCATTTACAGTTCAATAAGCTACATTAATCAACACAACATCATCAACCATGCACCTTGATCAGTGGTGCTTTCACAGAAAATAATGGGACACAGTGGTCCCGATCAGATTAATACTCAAAACATGCACCAGTAGCACTAGGATTAGTTACACATTAATGGCAAAACAATGGCCTTTACACATTAATAAACATACTAGGTTCTAAATTTCTCTGCCCAGAACACTAAGCCTTATTGTATGTTGTCCATCCATCCGGTAGAGTTCCACGGAAAAACAGAACGCAATCCGGCCGCTCGTCAGCGGTGCGCAGAGAAGCTTGTTGATCCCCAGGGCAGTGGGGAAAAAGCTAGAGTCGACTTTGAAGAAACAACGGTGTCCGTGTTGTCCAATTTTCTTCTAGAGAAATAGTGTTCTCTTCTACAGATTTGAAACATTGGTCGCATTTCACAGAGTCCAATGGTGCTCACCAGAACTCCAAAATAGTTCACTTTCCGGGAAGATGAAGCTATTTAAAGCAGACGCCTGCGTGCATCCTTTCAGCAACTGGGTTGCAAACGGAAGGCAATGGATTTTTGGGTGCTCAGGCTATTTATGGCTCAGGTCCCCTGACCATGCTGTTTTATGGTACCAGGAACCATATGCTATGTGCTTAATTAATGTTACTCACCCTTGTAGTTGTGGACGTAACTTGATATGTCCCACTTCAAACCTTTCTCCCGTTTCCTGATGGGTGCAGGTGAAAGTGCGTCGACCACTCTGTGCACATTGTTGACATATACTGTACTAATAATAAAGCAATGGACGGCGGGGGTAAATAAACTCGGTTACAGAGCAGTGGTCTGCAACGGACGTTCTAACATAAAGCGTTCGCACCCTCAACAGGGCAGGGATGATTTCATTGGTCAACACTACACCTAGCATTTTATTGGTTGGGGAATTTTGACAGGGTTGTAACACAAAATATCCGAGAGTGCAGGAGAAATCCGAGAGGAGAAGAGTGCGAGGAGAGGAGAAGGGCCAAAGCTGGGAACAGGAAATCTCTCCAAGCAACATCATATCTGAGTCCAAGCAGAAAGTTTGAGCAGAAGCAGAGCAAATCCAAGTGCAAGCAGTGGCTATTTGAGTGTGAGAGCAAGGTTTTGAGGGAAAATTATTACAAAATGTGAATGTAAAATCAATGAGAAATGCTCTCAAGTTGAAAGAATGCGCTTTTGAATAAAGCTAGGAATAAAACTCCATAGTACTACTGTAGTAAAGGCTCATCATTTGTAAAAGTGTTGGTGTTTTTGTGTTAAAATGGAAAAGCTTCTTTTCATTTTATAATTAGTTTGTCCCTCTATCTAATGATCACTCTATCAAAATATAACACAATTTGAAAAACAATTTACAGCTGAGCATGTCATTTTCAAGTTTTATGCAAAGAGACTGCTTCATGTGGGATTTAACATGTTGCGGTTTGATTGTTTCCTTGGAAGACCAGATGTGTCTCTCACTGGGGAGCATGAATGAGCTTACTAATTTGCCTGGCAAACTGGCCGTTGCATTTTCACATCTCAAGTGGAAGTGGAAATGATAGTGTGATGTGGGAATGGGGAAAAACAGTGCTGACCAAAACATTCGTATTTGTCCATGGGGGAGCATACCCATGCCAAATGACATGGGAGTCTTCACAATGGTGGTAGAGATAACTTGCTCTCAACTAAATTCAAATAATTTGGTATAATGCTATAATTTAACGAGGCAATCTTGAGGAATATACATCTTCAGTGACATCATATATCACAAATGTGTTAATGATGTGGTGATGACAAATAAAATAAAATCATTCACCACCCAGAAAGCCTGGATGAATGGCGAGGCGAGGGTCCTGTCCAGAGCCAAAAAAGCTACCTTTCAGTCAGGTGACAAGTAAGCATGCAGCATCACCAGAGGGAGACTGAAAGCTGCCATTAAGGACGCAAAGCGGAAGCATCAAGAGACTGGGGAGAGACCTCAATGCCAACAACACCAAAGACATGTGGCAGGCAATCCAGACTATCACAGGCTACAAAAAGCAGGAGCACATCATGTTGCGCATCATGTTGCCTGATGAGCTTAATACCTTTTATGCTCGCTTTGATCTCCTCAACAAAGAGTCAGCTTCCAGGGGACCGGCCACCTGGCACTATTATTTTTATTATTCCTCCTTCACACATTGTCAAAATATTTTAGTCATATCTGTAGTGACCACTGAGGGGCGAATGGATGAACGTGTGTTGGGCAAAAAACAAAACAATGTTCAATGTGCTGTAGGCACACTATGTTTATCAGCAATTATTCACAGTTCTGTACACATGCTCACTATAATGTTTCACTTACAAGTTGGGAACAAGAGTATCTGCCAGTTCTCACATTAACTGGTGTATTAAACCACTCAAAGCTGTGCCGATAAAACTTACAGAAATGAATTTCCCCAAGTGAACAAATTACATTATTATCATTAAATGTGTTGCAATGTCTCACACAAAAAACTCATGGTGCGTTCAGGATTAAGGCGTCCGGCGACACTGACTTATATAAAGAAAGAAACAACTTGAAGCTATAGTGCGTAGTTTCTGTTGTCTCCATGAGGAATTCTAAGTAATGACAACAAAACTGTCAGCGAATCCATGTGATACAAGCCTTCCGTGATCGCGCACAGCCCCCACCCCTACTCCACACAGTTGCTAGTAGCCAAGGAGGACATGGAGGGTCAGTGTAACGTTTATCAGTTCAATTTTCTAAGCACAAACGGACATTTGTAAAAACAGAAAAAAAAATTTAATTTGTCAAGGTGGAAAAAAAATCTCGAGTTTCTGCGCATGAAAGTCACAGGTCAACACAGAAATATAGAGAGTGGAGCTGATAGTCTTACTTAGCTTTGTAGCAACTAATTTGCCAATGGCTTGAATGTAACGGACGTTCGTTAATATCAAAAGTTACGCACTAAAGCTTTAAAGGTCCAACGTGTAGGAATTTCTCCCATCTAGCGTTGAGATCATATATCGCAATCAACTCTCTCGCGCCACGCAGTTCAAAGTACGTATTACAGCTACGGTAGCCTTCACGCTTTCTCTTACTGTTTTCAATATCCTTTTTCTTTTTCCGGGCAAAGAAGACTCCTGTTCCTGAAATTTGGATTTTGAATAGGTGTGTTACTCCATGTTTCCTTCTTCAAACTTGCTGGGGCCGGGAAGCCACGATACCCATTAGCAGCACCTGTGAGTTTATCATGTGACAGCAAAAAACGCGAAAGGCAGAGCAGTATGTCCTGTATGTCCCTTACCAGCTAACGTATTTCAAGATGGCGCATGAATATGGAGCGTCTACCCCAGTTCATGCAAATGCAAATGTAACATTTCAAGCCAAAAGGAATACTTGGAATTGATGGTGGTGGTAAATATTCATGAAAAAGGACACGTTTGTGAACGGGCAACACAGATTTTGATAATGAACAACTAAACACGTTACACACTGGACCTTTAAAGTATTACATTTGCCAAATTTACAGCAAGGCACAAATAATTATGAATTTGTTATAGAGAGTATTTTCACAAAGTTTATAATCTTTCCCCCTTAAGGCCCGTTCACATTGTACGCGCAAACGGCAGCGCTACGCTATGAAACCCATTATTGTCAATGGCATGCGCGCGCAAGAACTGGTCTGCCGCTGCGCTGAGCAAAGCGCAGCGCAAGCGGCATCTTGCGGCTGGCCGCTCTTGCGCCTGCCGCGGTCAAAGTTCAACATGGTTCAACTTTGACCGTGGCATGCGCAAGAGCGGCTGCGGTGCGCTGTGACGTACATTCAGGTGTCTGAAAAAAACAGAAAAAAAGTAAATACAGAATACATGTGGATCCATAAACGGAACATGGACGAGAGGTTGATTTGGGCCGTCAGCGATCTCCCAGAGCTGTACGACACAAGTTTGAGGTCGTACAGAGACCTCGGACGCAAAACTATGCTGTGGTGCATATATATTTCCACAATAATAGGCATGCCAGATGTGAAGCTTATTGTAGCCTCCTAATTTAAATCATTCAGGTTTGTTTTAGCTATGTGAAATCAACATGGACATGTCTTCACTAAAAACAGTGAGTGCATTTCTTAAAATAATTGGTGTAAACTGCACCGCATAGTGACTGACCTGCAAAAGCGTGTATTTAGATTGAAATCTTTTATGTGTCCAAAGCAAGTATTTATACCCATGACCCAATCAAACTGACAAGTCCTTACGGCATCGTTTATACCAATATAGTGAAACTGCTTTGTGTTGTTGTCCATATTTAACAGTTCACTCTGTAAGTATAGTGTAATGAACTATGTACATGAAAGGGAGCACTATTCCTATGTGACAAAGTGACACATTATTGTCATCTCTGATCTGAGAAATGTGCCAAAGCAACTGACAAGAAGTGTACTGTTGTCAGCTGCGAAAACCAAATACCAAGTTTATATACAGCTCCATACAGGCATTTGTAGGATATATTTGTATTTGTATGTTTATATGAAGTAAAATATGTTTGGACTGATTCACACAAGTCATGTTCGTTTTCATTGTAGCTCACATATAGGTAGTTAGGTATATGGCCGTTACACAGAATAACTACCCATTTCCAAGTGTGTAAGCTCCAGTTTTGGAGGAATTAATTGCACATATGCATTAAACAGTGTTTTACAGAGTATGAATGAATGATGATGAATGTATGAATTCAGGCTCATGGCTTAGCTTTATTATACCCAACTGCAATAACTGCAGACATTTCGAATGTAAACATGCAATGACACACAGTGTTGACATGCAACATTTTATTTAGAAATGAAAACCCATTCATAATCCATCCGCGAAATCGTAGGCCCGACTCTCGTCAGCAGACTGTCTGTGAATGAGCCCTGGAACCAGTCACAGTGAAAGCGGAGCTCCTGCAGCCGGAATTCCCCCAAGTGCTCTCTGGACCTGAGGGTCTCGTGCCCCCACACCTTTCTTGCTGCTGCTGCTGCGGGTGCCTTCCTCTGTCTTCTCCTCACACCCAGGACAAGTGCCAAGGCTTTCTTTTGGTTCAAAGACACAAATCTCTACTGTGTATCCTACACAATGTTGCTACTGCTCGTCTGATGTAAACACCGGACACAGACGTTACGTGCATTCAAATATTGCCGCATGTATGACGTAAATTTGCGCTGCGCCCGGCGGCAAGCACAACACATATAGTTGGGAATAGGACAACCTAGCGGCGAGCGCAGCGCATGCCGCGTACAATGTGAACGGGCCTTGACTCAACAACTCATAAAATGTGTGATGTGTGACTTTTAAGGGTGTTTTGGGACTAGTGAGCCTGGAGTCTGGAGGGTTGTGACAGGTAGTGGTCTCAGCTCCACTCAGCCCAAAAACTCACTCAGTGTCCCTTATTGTTCGCACGACTAGGCCATCGTGCCACATGTCTCCCCGCCCTCTCTGAGGGTAAGTCGCTGTTATATCACACGGACCACAAGGGTTGTTGAATGTTACTGCATAGAGGTCATAAATCTTTCATAGAAAACCCGACAAACCCATGGACAGCTTCAGGACCCGAAGACCTGAACAAGCTGATACACAATATATATGAGCTAGTGTTTCCTGTTAACTTCAAAGGGAAATGTAAAATCAGCAGGTAGATGCCTGCGCATGTAGGCAGTACTAGCATTATAGAATGCAGAATTTAGGGATGATTTAAGGATGATGTCTTTGGTTTCTTCTGGAAAAAAGTCATGTGATAAGGGCGTGAAGAAACACACTAGTAAGACCCAATCAGCATTTTCAAATGTCTCTGTTTTAGGGGCTAATGAGTAATGTGGATGCAAGGCGTAAATGTAGTTGTGCGTTTCACAACTAAAACATATTAGTGTGGATGTAAGCTGCTCAGTAGTCTTGTGTTATGGCAGCGGATACTTCTGTATCATTTGTCAGATGGCAGCAGGGTAAAAAGGCTGTGGCTTGGTGGGTATTATCTTTATATGTTCTTTAGGCTTTGTGCAGGCACCTGATGTTTGTCACTGATCTGTATTTATTTCTGGAAAAATTTGAGAGAAACCTAATCAAACATCATTACATCCTTAGACCCCAATGCTAGTGGATCCTAAAATGCAACACACACCATGGAATTGTACGAGCTGACCAATGTCATTTGATGACAGTGGCACACACCAGACATGACAGACAGAAAAAATATCTAGTCAGGTTACAGAATCAGGAAAGTGAATGTGATAAAAAGGCTGGTTTTATGGAGTGCTGATGTGCGCTGATGCTGGGACAGTGACGTATCCTAAAATGTGTGTGTGTGTGTGTGTGCGAAAATGTCAACATGCATCAACCGGCAATGACAATGGTGTTGTGAAATAAATACGGTAGCTGCATGTGTTCTGACACACTTCACAAGCTGCCTCTGTGAGCTGCCCTTAAAGATGCAATGTTTCTGTTTAGTACTGTGTGTGCACATGTATTACATGCACATGTAACACATGAATACATTTTCCCTTCTTCTTTTAGGTAGAGGATGCCATGCTAATGTTTGACAAAACCACCAACCGACATAGAGGTAAGTTTGCATTTCACTGCTACTGTATGTCTTGTGTGTGTGTATATATGTTTGTTTGTCTGTTAAGAAATACTCCATACTTCTCCTAGGAGATCAACAGCCACAAATGTTGAGCTATATTAAAAACTTGCTTCAGTTCAACACACACACACACACACACACACACACACACACACACACACACACACACACACACACACACACACACACACACACACACACACACACACACACGTGTATTTTCTCAAAGATTCCGACTTCCCTCAAGGTCAGATCCATTTTTGTTCAGTACAGATAGCTTTCACTCTGCGCAGCAATCCATACTAAATCTGTTCCCTTATCATAGTGATTCTCCACACTGCTGACTGATACACATACATACACACAGACAAGAGCATATAACAGCACATGGCGATCGAGCCCGCCAGCTAAACTCACCACATAGACGAACATTTATTTCTCCTATCAATTTAATTAGCCTAATTTCCCCTTCGGCCATTTTGCCCCCATCGATATGGATCAACACTGCCATTTTTGTGATTGCATGATGGAAGAGAGAGACATATAGGTGAGAAAGGGTCAAATGAGGGAGTGAGAGAAAAGCCCCTCAGTTGAACAGGACAGAGAATGAAGGAGGGAGGCCTGTGTGGTTCGATAAGGGTTCAGATAGCTGATGCTGCAGAGCGACGTAGGCGGCAGGATGGTTATCTCCACCCCCTCCTTATGTGAAGGCCTTATCTGTGGCTTCAGCAGTGCAGACCTCTGCCCCAAATCAGAGGACTTTACAAAGACACCGCAGCAGAGAGGAGGAGACAAACACACTTTTGAAGACAGATACAGGAACCAGTGAGCTACTCCAGACCAACAAGCTTAGGAGTGGTGAGTGGTTTTGGAAAGGAAATATAATATAATAGATAGATAGAAATAGATAGTGTCTTTATATATGAGGCCAGTCAGGAGCAAAGTCAGTGAATTTCTATGGTTTCTACCATTACACATCTTAGTTATTGAAACCTGGGTCTTACATTCATAGTTTTGGCCATCATTTTTGATAATAATGAGACAGTGACATGAAACAAGATAGAAGAGCAGTCTAAACCTCTAAATATATGTGCGACTGCTCTACCACTGAGCCAACCCTGCCACGTGCAAACCCAAAAGTTACACTGCTATTTACAGATGTTCCTATACTCAAATTTGGACATATCACGTAAGACATACAATACAGTTGAAACCAGATATTTACATACACTTAAAAAAACATTTATTTCTTTACTGTCATACATTAAATCTGAGTAAACTTTTTCTGTTTTAGATCAATACATATTAATATTTTTTGCATTTGTTAAATGTCAGAATCGAGCGAGGGAGAATTTTTATGTATTTTTTTTATCACTTTCATCAAAGTCAGAAGTATACATACACTTCCTTAATATTTGGTAGAATTGCCCCGAAACTGTTTCACTTGGGCCAAACGTTTTGGGTATCCTTCCACAAGCTTTCTACAATAGTTTGCTGGAATTTTGGCCCACTCGTCTTGACAGAACTGTGGATGCATATAAAGTCACACCTCAAACACAGAGCCTCTTTCTTTGACATCATGGGAAAATCAAGAGAAATCAACCCAGACATCAGGAAAAGAATTGTGGACTTCCACAAGTGTGGCTCATCCTTAGGTGCAATTTCCAGATGCCTGAAGGTCCCACATTCATCTGTTCAGACAATAATACGCAAGTATAAAAAACATGGGAATGTACAACCATCATACCGCTCAGGAAGGAGACGGATTCTGAGTCCCAGAGAGGAACGTTTTTTGGTGCGAAATGTGCGAATCAATCCCAGGATAACAGCAAAAGACCTTGTGAAGATGCTAGCTGAAACTGGTAAGACAGTGTCATTATCCACAGTAAACGAGTCCTGTACCACCATGAGCTAAAAGGTTACTCTTGTAGAAGAAAGCCATTACTTCAAAACCACCATAAAAAGCCAGACTATAGTTTGCAACTGCACATGGGGACAAAAATCTTAATTTCTGGAGACATGTCCTGTGGTCTGACGAAACAAAAATTGAACTGTTCGGCCATAATGATAAACGGTATATTTGGAGGAAAAAAGGCAAAGCTTTGAAGCCTCAGAACACCATCCAAACTGTTAAGTATGGGGGTGGTAGTATAATGTTGTGGGGCTGCTTTTCTGCATAAGGGACTGGTGCACTTCACAAAATAGATTGCATCATGAGAAAAGAAAGTTTTGTGGATATATTGAAGCAACATCTGAAGACAGCAGCCAGGAAGTTAAAGCTTGGGCGCAAATAGGTCTTCCAAATGGACAATGACCCCAAGCATACCTCCAAATTAGTTACAAAGTGGCTTAAGGACAACAAAGTCGAGGTATTGGAGTGGCCATCACAAAGCCCTAATCTCAATCCCATAGAACATTTGTGGGCGGCACTGAAAAGGCGAGTGCGAGCAAGAAGGCCTACAAACCTGACCCAGTTACACCAGTTCTGTCAAGAGGAGTGGGCCAAAATTCCAGCAAACTATTGTAGAAAGCTTGTGGAAGGATACCCAAAACGTTTGGCCCAAGTGAAACAGTTTCGGGGCAATTCTACCAAATACTAAGGAAGTGTATGTATACTTCTGACTTTGATGAAAGTGATAAAAGAAAAAAGAAATACATAAAAATTCTCCCTCGCTCGATTCTGACATTTAACAAATGCAAAAAATATGTTAATATGTATTGATCTAAAACAGAAAAAGTTTACTCAGATTTAATGTATGACAGTAAAGAAATAAATGTTTTTGTGGTTTTTTTTTAAGTGTATGTAAATATCTGGTTTCAACTGTATATAAATCCGGCATTATTTATGCTATTAAATCACATCAAACAAACATTGTATTTCTTGCAAAGTGGGAATATAAATTATACTGACATCAGTTAAAAGGAGAAAAAAGTTAACATGCACAAAATATTCCAATCCATGAATTTATACATTATTTATCAGATATCAAGCGTCTGGAATCAAGGAATGCTTTGGAAGCTGGGATCATCCAAAAACCGGTTTGTGTGTGTGTGTTACATCCTGTGGGTCACTCTCTCTGGGCCAGATGTATACATTTGTGAATGTAGCATTATCAGCACCATGTCCAACCCAGAAAGCACAAGCTGTGATACTTCAGCTTACGTCATATTTATCAAACCTGCAGTTCATTGGGTAATCAGCGCCTTTCTCCGCCCACTATACCATAAATTGCGCTGTAGCAAAGCGTTAAGTACTTGTGCTATGATACAGCTGAGTGCAGACTGTGATATTCCCACTGCTGATGCTAGGACTGTTTGAAATGATGCGGATGCCAATATTTGTAATGTAGCGAGGAGTTTACAGTTTTTTCCAACTTACACACAAAATCTTTTTTCATGTCACACGATTTTTGAAACCTCTCACTCAAAGTGCAAAACTACACAGCAAATCTCCAAAACCGTAAGCTATTTCTCAGCCTTTCACTCAGCTTTCAATTGCATAAAACCCTTTTTTCAAAACATTACACAATTCTCTACCTAAGACACAAAAATCTAACAGGAAGTGACTTGCTATCCATTTCTAAACACAACCAATCAAAATGCTACACTTATTTACCAGGGCACACACACATTTCTCACATTTGCAAACACATTATGTCATAACTGAACACTAACCAATCATTGCTTTAGTATTATACCTATACATAGGTCAAAGGTCAGATTACCTGTTTTGAACAATGGATGCCAACAATAGACAGAGAGTAAAGAGGAGTAAGAGGAAGAGACAGGGGACAACAACGAGGAGGAGGAGGAGGGAAGAAGAGTAAGAAGGAGAGCCATCTCTGATGAGATCAGGGAGAGAAGCCCATCTTGAGTAGCTTTAAGGTGGCGTCCATACTGCATGCAACTATCTAATGACTATTTCAGCATTACAAATAAATCAGACTTTGTTTTGCACAAAGTGCATACAATTCTGTCCCCCCCCCACACACACACCCCCCTCGCCCCGACACACAAGCATGCAATAACACTCACAACACACACACGCACACACAAACAAACACACACACACACACACACACATTCTTTATTCTAAAAATGATACCTTTGGTTTACATGTTTGTACTATTGTTTTCTTGTTTCATGCTACTGTAAACAACACGGTGCTACTCTTACAAACGTAACGTTGTGCCCAATCAATATTTTCTGTTTCATTGTAACATTACATTGTTTTTTTACAGTGCACTTTTCAACCACTTTCAGCTGATAACTTTCCCTCTAGAACATTGTAAATGTAGCTATAAGCCTATGAAAGACAAAAGAGCTTAAGATTTAGAACAACAGTGTGTACATATATATATACACACACACATATATACATATATATACATACATACACATATATATATATATATATATATATATATATATATATATATATATATATCCAAAAATGTACTATTATGAAAAAAGTGTTTGCCATTTGATGCAAATGCTTCATTTTGAGATGAGTTTATGGTATTTTGAATGCAGTGTTTCATTTTGAAGGAGATGTGAGGCATTTTGCATTTTGTGTGAGCAGTTTTAGGAATTGTGTGTAGAGTTTTGAAAAAAGGAGACATAGTTTTGAAAACGTGTGTAAGCAGATGGAAAAAACTGTAACAACTGCTGGAATGAAATGTGAATGCTGAGTCAGAGATTCAATGTCATCTTTGATTTCTTCCAGTAACTGTAATATTGCATGGCTGTTTAATCTGTAACGCTTAATGATTTTGTGTTCACTCAACTGAAAAAGGATGATCCTTGTGGCTAAAATCCTTTCAGCTCGTCTCCTTGGCCTATGTCTTCGTCTTGCTCGGATTACTGCTGCTATTTCACCAGGAGGCACATGCGAGGAAACCCGCTTGCGGCTGGTTTATACCTGCTTTTAAGAGGCGGAGAACTTTCACCGCAAAATAGAGGCACGCACGGTCACGGGCGGTTTTTGTACATACATAAGTACGTATATAATTAGGCGCACTTTACGATTCCCCTCCCATCTCTTTATGGGAAACTCCCACTTTCCCCTTGACCCTCCTGTGAATGTATATGCATGACATGGAAAAGCGCAATTTGCCATTTTCAGTTCGCGCTTTTACCTCAGTGCGGCCTGTTTGTACATACCTCGCCATGCTTTTACGCACAAATATGCCTGAAGTGGGTGCAAAAGTGTTAGTACATCTGGCCCTCTGCATCAGTAGAATAGGTGAATATGTTAGAGATCTGGCTTAGGGGGAGCAGGGAGAAGCAGGCTGTTTGCACTTTAATTATTTATTTCAATTGTTAATGCCCACACCATCTGCATCTCCCAATTATTGTACAGGAGCATTTCAAAAGGTTTTGGCAGGAATAATCTGTTACTGCAAACAAATCTCAGTCAGATCAGCAAAAAGAGTGACGGCACCAACAAAACATTAACTGCACAGAATGTGTAACAAAAGATAAATAAATGTATTAAAAAGGTAGACGGCTGCACACAAAAGTGTAAGGGAGTATTTATAATATATTAACTCAATGTCTGTCAATTGTATACCACCAAAGCCCCTCTTTGTACTTTTGTGCTCATTAACTTCATGGTGAATGATTGTTAAATCACTGGGCTAACCACTACATGTGCAAACCATACTATAGTTGTAACAGGCGTCAGTTGTAAAATGTCCAATTTCTCCAATCAGGAACAAGTTTTGAATCACCTGATTCACTCTGAACATGCTCTGTTTAGTCCTTAAAGTGCCCATATTTTTTTCTAATTTTCAGGTTCATAACTGTATTTTAAGGTTGTACCAGAATAGGTTTACATGGTTTAATTTAAAAAAAAACACCATATTTGTGTTGTACTGCGCAGTTCTCACTGCTGCAGCTCATCTTTTCACCTTGTGTTCAGGTCTGTTTTAGCTACAGAGTGAGACATCTTTTTTTGATTGCACTTGCACATGCGCAGTAGCTCAGATCGTAGAGGATGTCAGCTAGCTCCATAATAAAAGAAAGGCTGTTTCTCCAACTTCGGTCCGTTACAAGGCAGGATTAGCTGGGAGACTTCTAAACAAGGGCGCACATGTAAGTAGTTCTGTTGTAGATTATGGTGAACTTGTGTGTGTTGTAGCAGTGCTTTGCCATTGAGAACGAGGTAGCATGCTAGCGCTAGCATGCTAATGGTTGTGGTTAGCCAGCTCCTTTCGGCTAGTGACGTAGAAAGCTGTGCAGATTTTGACCAGCTCACCCAGAGACTGAACGCAGGACACATTCAGAAACCCGTATCTCACTCAAAACAGCATGGATGGATTTTTTTTTATAGTTTGTATGTGTGTGGAAGCACCAGAGACACAAAATAATATGGGTTTAATTTTTCATAATATGGGCACTTTAATAAACGTGTGAAGAATAGGGTGACCAGATTTCCCAGAGCTAAAACCAGGACACTTTGCGCGTGAACGTAGTGCTTGTGCACGCACACGCTTTTTAACGTGAACGTGTGCCAGTCCAGGTCAGACATAGACACAGACAGTAACTTCATTATTTTGATGGTAGGCTCCTCATCTAATAAGTGTTTTTTCCTGTAAAATTAACAAAAATATATTCTACTTATGCCGGCAACTGGCAGCCGGCCAGCTCCGAGCCCCGAGTAGTAAGTAACCGAGAAACGGTGACTTTCACTGGGTATGGAGATTGCCGCTTTCTCATCAGACTATGTGGAGCTCCTAAAGTCCGACACGTCTTACCAAATTTGCAATTAGCCATCAATTTTCGTAAAACGGCCCATATTTGAGCTTTATATAGTTGATTTCTCGCATAAAAAAAGTCTCAGAAGTGAATTTAATAACGAAATAGTAGACAAACAATGTATAACTTTGCAGTGTCTGAAATATGAGACGTGCTTTCTCGTCTCCAATGTGTTTCTATGTTCATTCATATTTGGAAGAAAAGCTCTTGTTACAAATAGGGCCATATTCACAGTGTAGTTAAGGGCCCATAAAACAGCATTCGGGCAATTTTCAGCCCAACCAATGTTACATACCCTATTAGGAGACCTTAAGGAACAGTGTGAAATACCCTATATAATTATTCTATCACCCCTTTAATATGGTGTTATATATGTGCCTCATTCATGAGCGAGTAATTGTATGTTTTGAGCACAGAGAACTATATTTTGCAAGCACGTTACATTACGAACAGAAATTAACACTCAGAAAAAATAATTTCGTTTGAGCAAACAGAAATCTATTCCATGCTCAAAAGTATTTGCATGTTTGCTATTATCCATATTAACATGCAATAATAACCCCTCTCGTGCAGTTTACTCATGTGCCCTCTCAAAATAAATAAATAAATAAATATCTATCTCTGCGCTGCAGTCATGTCTCCCTCGCTCTCAACCTCTGTACTTTGTGCGTGCTCAACTCTGACACACTTGCATACCTCTCAAGTCTCACACATTGGGCGTGAGACACACGCATTTCAACCCGTTCACACGCCACACCTTGTATTTCTCACGCAGAGAAATTACCAGGATAACGCCCACCAAGTTGCGCCGCTATTTTTTAAACAGTGGAACAGGTAGAGGAATCAAGCGAGTTCCCCATGCCACGCACCAGCTGAGATTTCATGTTGCAGCTTTCGTCGCAGTTTGTGACTTTGTCTAAGATTGAGTGACAAGTGTACTCGCCCTGTTTATTTGGTTGCCATGACTTCGCGAGTGATGATGTCCTGTCACTGTTCCAGTTGAGGGGAAAGAGAGCGGATGACAGTTCGCTTGAATTTGTGTAATTATGACTTTATATACATAGTAGGGCTGCAGCTATCGATTATTTTATTGCCAAATTCCAAGACCCTTAAAAAAACAAAAACATTACAGTACATTTTTGGTGGCCCAAATGTTAATATTTTTCACCCCATTCCCCTTCTTGCCTCTGGCTCTTTGCACTGGATATGCAAAAGAGCTGTTCACTGACCAGAGGGTTTACAACAGGGCTACTCAACTACACTGTTCTGGGGGACACATTTTCAGAAGCCTAATACACAGTGAGGATTATAGATATATCTATGGTGAGGAGAAAGAATAAAGAATGCATGGTGACGTCATTCACGTGCATATTAAGTGGCCATGCTGGGGGGAGGAGCCGCTGTGTCTCCGGCAGCGGCTAAGTTTCCAAACATTTAGAAGCAAACTAATAAACAGTTAGACTACAAACCGACAGCTTTCGTTTTAGCTTGTTGGTAAAACATGGCTGTTAGCAGAGTAGCATGCTGTAGGCTAGTTGTGTAAAACATCGCTATTAGCAGAGTAGCATGCTGTAGGCTAGTTGTGTAAACAGCGCGGTGGACGAGAGCAGCAGACGTTAGCTACCTTGTGTCGGGTTAGCTCCGTGGAATGGATGAGTACACTGGAGGTTTGTTACGGAGATGATGTAGCAGCATGTTTGCAGCTTAAAATGATCCCAAACTATCTGTGATTTTCTCTCGCCTGTCTCTCCTCTTAGACCCTCGCTATTTTCGTCTTCTTTCATTTGTAATCGGGGCCGTCTTGTGTTTATATACTGTCCGTGCTTGTGTTATGTCCGCAGAAGCGCAAACCTCATGTGCGCTAGTAATAATCCTCCGTGCGGAAACACAGTGAGCCGTACAACCTTAATTACATTGATTTTACGAAGCTTCGAGGCAAAGAATTTGCTTCGAGCATTTTTTGTAATCTAATTATTCGAGTTATTCGAGGAATCGTTGCAGCCCTAATACATAGCGGAAACCCTGTTGTGCTGCCCTATTTCTGATACTGTGGCAGCAGAAATCAACAGAGGAAACACTGGGTGGCTTTTGCGCCGATTATTATTATAAATAGTAATGTCAGCAGTAACGGACCTATCCAATTGTAATGATGTTTTGAGAAACTTAAGTGTTACTATTGTTTGCTCAGGTTAGCTCACCCTATAATCACCTGTGCAGGTGGTAGGTTCCAATTAGGGGAGGCTGATACGCCGTTTACACGTATATGGTTATTTTGAAAAACTGAGACATTTCCCTTTGTTTGTGCCCTTCGTTTACACGCAAAGGGAGAACAGAGAGGAAGTGATTTGTTGCCGTTACCATTTTCGGGATTCTGATTGGCTAATGTGGTCTTGAGCTTCTCGTTTACTCCTACAGGTTTGGCATGCTCTTGACGACGACAAAACACACACCAAATCAAAAAGTTGATTTATGTCAGTAATTCCATTCGAAAAGTGAAATTTGTATATTATATTCATTACACACAGTCTGATATATTTCAAATGTTCGTTTATTTTAATTGTGATGATTATAACAACTAATGAAAATCCCAAAAGTCCAAAAATTAGAATATTACTTAAGACCAAGACAAAACAAGGATTTTTAGAAATGTTGGCCAACTGAAAAGTATGAACATGAAAAGTATGAGCATGTACAGCACTCAATACTTAGTTGGGGGCTCCTTTTGCCTGAATTACTGCAGCAATGCAGCGTGGCATGGAGTTGATCAGTCTGTGGCACTGCTCAGGTGTTATGAGAGCCCAGGTTTCTCCGATAATGGCCTTCAGCTCTTCTGCATTGTTGGGTCTGGCGTATTTCATCTTCCTCTTCACAATACCCCATAGATTTTCTATAGAGTTAAGGTAAGGCGAGTTTGCTGGCCAATTAAAAACAGGGATACCATGGTCCTTAAACCAGGTACTGATAGCTTTGGCACTGTGTGCAGGTGCCAAGTCCTGTTGGAAAATGAAATCTGCATCTCCATAAAGTTGGTCAGCAGCAAAAAGCATGAAGTGCTCTAAAACTTCCTGGTAGACGGCTGCGTTGACCTTGGACCTCAGAAAACACAGTGGACCAACACCAGCAGATGACACGGCACCCCAAACAATCACTGACTGTGGAAACTTTACACTGGACTTGAAGCAATGTGGATTCTGTGCCTCTCCTCTCTTCCTCCAGACTCTGGGACCTTGATTTCCAAAGGAAATGCAAAATTTACTTTCATCAGAGAACATAACTTTGGACCACTCAGCAGCAGTCCAGTCCTTGTTGTCTTTCGCCCAGGCGAGACGCTTCTGACGCTGTGTCTGAACAGACATGGCTTGACACAGGAATGTGACAGCTGAAACCCATGTCTTGCATACGTGGGGCAGGTGGTTCTTGAAGCACTGACTCCAGCTGCAGTCCACTCTTTGTGAATCTCCCCCCACATTTTTGAATGAGTTTTGTTTCACAATCCTCTCCAGGGTGCGGTTATCCCTATTGCTTGTACACTTTTTTATAACCACCTCTTTTCCTTCCCTTCGCCTCTCTATGAATGTGCAGAGCTCTGTGAACAGCTAGCCTCTTTAGCAATGAGCTTTTGTGTCTTGCCCTCCTTGTGCAAGGTGTCAATGGTCATCTTTTGGACAGCTGTCAAGTCAGCAGTCTTCCCCATGATAGCCTACAGAACTAGACTGAGAGACCATTTAAAGGCCTTTGCAAGTGTTTTGAGTTAATTAGCTGATTAGAGTGTGGCAGGTGTCTTCAATATTGAACCTTTTCACAATATTCTAATTTTCTGAGATACTGAATTTGGGGTTTTCATTAGTTGTCAGTTATAATCATCACAATTAAAAGAAATAAACACTTGAAATATATCATTCTGTGTGGAATGAATGTACATTATACAAGTTTCACTTTTTTTATGGAATTACTGAAATAAATCAACTTTTTCATGATATTCTAATTATATGACCAGCACCTGTACACGGGTACGAAAAACGAACACTTTTCTGAAAACTGACAGCTTTGCATAATGTTATTTTTGAAAACCGAGAGGTTGAAATGTCCATTTATGAAAATATCCGGCCACATGTGACTGTAGCATTTGTTAAAAAGGTTTCAGGAGAAGAAGATGAAAGAAACCTTGGCAGCTTGCTGTGAGGTTGTCGTTTTGTTTGCCGTTATTTTGCCTCACTTTAATATTGTTTTTGTATTTTGGTTTGATTATATTTTGGTGTCATTTTTGTTAATAAAAGGCACAAATTGTTAACTTGAAAAGCGTCCTCTCCAGTCGTCGATTGTGACATCAACCAATCGGAGAATTAAAAGTCAATTCTGATTGGATGTTTGTCTCCAATCAGATCGCAAGTAGAAGGAAACACAAATCTAGGGGGAACAGTCTTTTTCAGTCAACACCTGTTGATCAGCATACTGGTACAGCATATACTGACTTCAGTGGAGCTGCTCGACCAACGTTACTGGATCCAAACGCATTTCGGTCAGTATTTTATATTATTGACATATCACAGAAATGTCTTAATATTTTTGTGTATTATAACGCCGTTGTCTTGCTTGACTCATATCTCCTAGTGTGATAACGTTAGTTTTGTCAGGACTGGTGCGAAGGTAGGCAAGGTTGGGACTCAAATGCAGTTTAAAGAGTTTTAATAATGACAGGAAAAACTTACTTGGAGCAATAATCCATAAATCAAGGAAATCCAAGACAGGGAATTCAGAAACAAAACAGACCGCACAGCAAACACGACGAGACAATCTGACAAAAGACAAGGGGACCACAAATACTAAATACACCAGGTAACGAGGACTAACAAGCAACAGGTGAAACAAATCAGACAATCACAAAGACAGGAAGTAAAAGACAGAAAACCAGACTTTCAAAATAAAACAGGGAACAGAGCAAAACAGAAAAACAAGACCACAATAAGACAGAACACGGAACAAAATACCAAAACCCTGACAAGTTTGACTCATCCTTCACAATCAATCTAACGTTAACACACAGCAGCGGAGCATAACATACAGTCTATGCAGCCAATATGTCATCTGAACAGGCCTTGCAGCACTGTAAATTAGGTCTCACAATGCAAGACTGAACAATAATACACACTATAGCCACATGTTAGTAGTTTTTAATACTTTGGTTACATAGTTACCGTGTTTTATTAACCTTTATTCTGTTGATATATTAGCTTGCGAAGGAGCTATCCGTTGCTAACGCTAATTTATCTCAAAAAGCAGAAACGTTAGCTAACTACTGCCAAGATATGGTTTCACTGGAGACCAAAGAGGTGTTGTGAAGACTTGTGAAGTAAAAAGACTTGTGAAGTGTTGTCATGTCATCATCCTTATATATTTTAAAGGAATTTAAAACGAAACCATATCTTGGCAGTAACGTTAGTTACTGCTTTTTGACATAAATTAGCTAACGTTAGCGTTAGCAACGAATAGCTACTTTGCAAGCCAATAAAATATAGCCTCGGCAGAATTAAGGTTAATAAAACACGATAACTAACGTTATGTAACCAGTATTACAAACTTCTTACATGTGGTTTATTGTGACATTTTTGGTGTGTTCGGATGACATGTTGGATGATGCATAGACTGTATCTATGCTGGGCTAATGTTAGATTGCTTGTGAAGGATGACGTTAGTCACACAAGGAGATATGTTATTGTAATTCAAACAACACAACGGTATTATGATTAACACAACTATTAAAGTGCCCATATTATGAAAAAATCACTTTTTCTGGGATTTGTGGTGTTATTTTGTGTCTCTGGTGCTTCCAAACACATACAAACTTTGAAAAAAATCCATCCATGCTGTTTTGAGTGAGATATGGGTTTCCTGCTTTCAGTTTCCGGGTGAGCTGGTCAAAATCTGAACGGCTTTCTACGTCACTAGCCAAAACGAGCTGGCTAACCGCAACCGTTAGCATGCTAGCGCTAGCATGCTACCTCGTTCTCAATGGCAAAGCACTGCTACAACACACACAAGTTCACCATAATCTAAAAGAGAACTACTTACATGTGCGCCCTCGTTTAGAAGTCTCCCAGCTAATCCTGCCTTGTAACTGACCGAAGTTGGAGAAACAGCCTTTCTTTTACTGTCTATACATGAGTTTCTCGGCAACGTCATCACTGCTTGCGCACGCAACCGGGGGGCAGAAAGAAGACGTGTTTTGTGTAGCTAGCTAGTAGAGGCATAGCGTAAGTCAAAATGCCAAGGAGTTGTTGCGTAGTTAATTGTACAAACAGAGCCAGTGATGGGTGCCTGATGTTTAACATACCTAGGGGGAAGCATGCTTTTGCCAAAAACCGGCGGAGGTTATGGCTTCAAGCCATAAGAGGGGCAGATTGGGGTCATGTGCAAGAGTCAGGCTCCCATTGTATCAATCAGAAAAGTTGCAGCTTGTGGTTGTTCAGCTAAGTGATATCTACCTGTCAGGGCTGTGGTACCATAGACAATTAAAGGTCCGGACTCGAGACAAGTTTAGACAGCTAGCTAAAGCTACGCCGATGTTTTGCTAACGTTAGCGCAACAGTGTTAGCCTAGCCTACTAGGTAAATATTACGACTGCCTTCGGAGTTTACTATATCGATATAGTAAACTCCGAAGGCAGTCGTCGTCCACGTTGTCAACATAAGACCTGTGGCGTTAGTGCTCATTTTGTACATAACTTTATTGAATGAAATATTAAGCTTCGCTCCTCTGAGATGGGTGGGTTTTTGTTACATTACATACAAAGCTAACTGGCTATAGTTAGCCTACATTAGCTAACGTTGCCGAGACAGTGGCAGTAGAGCTTCGGCGAGCTAACCAAGACAGTGTTATGGCCCTCTCGCCCACAATCAACCTCTGCTGCTAAAAACAATCAAACTGCAGTGATGTTTTGAAACTAACATTATTTTAAGGCATAAACCAACCATAAGGGTACACTCAGGAGTAACCCTGCTGCTAACACGGGCTATTACATTAGCCTAAAATGATAATTATAGCCATACATATATATCACAGTAACACTGCAAAATTAAAGACCGACAAACAGATCCAACTAAAATCATGTTTTATTGAGTCAGCAGTTATATACAAACAATAAGGAAAGCTTAAAGGAATACGCCACCGGAATGCATGTCGAAATTCTAGCAGCGATGTTTCCCCATTGGAATGAATGGCAAACAGAGCTATAGCTAGTAGGCCTGGCAAACTCGATTCTTTTTTAGGATTCAGGTTATTCTGAGTCACTCACTAAACTGATCCGGGTTGTGCGAGTCACTTGAATCACTTGAGTCAGTATTGTATGCTACGTCCAAGGCGAGCTTTTGATTTGGATAAAATGCCATGTTTTCATTTAGAATCTTTGAATTTTATTTAAAAAAAAATATCCATAAATATAAATGGTCTGAAAGAAAACCGAATATTCATTTAAAAATGACATGGAATTATATTTTTTAACTTTAATAGGACTGACAAATAAAAAAGCCATGAACATTTACAATGACTTAAAATCTCTTTAATGAAAATTCCATGCTCCCCTTTTTCATGTATGCACTGTATGCATTTAATGTTTTCAATGTGTATGTGCATCTGTATTTGAATAACAAAGTTTTGTGAAGTAAAAAAAAAAAAACATGAGTTGTCGGCGAGGCAAGCTTACAATGGGCGAGCTTACAATGTTTCAATGTCTGCTTGACCAAATTGCATTTTAATATACTACATTTATACACCAAACCTACAGTAGGCCTAGCTAGGCTACGTGCAGAACATTGTATGTTGTTTCAAAAGTGAAAGAATGGCTTTTGTTGTTAATTTGCTTTACCCTGAGCTCGAGGAGAAGCTGCACTCGCTCGCTGCTTGCTGATCTGAATCAGATCCACTCATGACAACGTAGCCGGCTGATTCAGTTGATTTGCGGGATGTACTGACTCCCGCGAGAACTCATGAGTCATCGAGGGCTCGTCAGTTGTCGACAACTCATGAGTTGTCTGCGAGCCGAGCTGAGGCGAGCTTGTAATGTTTCAGACTGTCTGCTCAACCTAATTGCATTTAGCATGCTACATTTATACACCAAACCTACAGTAGGCCTAGCTAGGCTACGTGCAGAACATTGTATGTTGTTTCAAAAGTGAAAGAATGGCTTTTGTTGTTGATTTGCTTTACCCTGAGCTTGAGGAGAAGCTGCACCCGCTCGCTGCTCGCTCGACTCTGAATCAGATCCACTCATGACAACGTAGCCAGCTGATTCAGTTGATTCGCGGGATTTACTGACTCCCGCGAGAACTCACGAGTCATCAACAACTCATGAATCACCAACAACTCACGAGTCATCGAGGGCTCGTGAGTTCTCGAGTGAATCCCACGGTCTGCGAGCTTCCGCCTCTGAGTCTGCGGGTCGGGACTGTCTCTCTGCTCACTCAGGCGCTTGAGTTGACTTGTGGAGTTGCTGTTAACTATGAAATTGTAAGTTATAAAGCTTTTTGCAGCTAAGATGGCTTGGAATAGTAGAAGCTAATGTTGCAAGAGGTTTGTGTGTGCCGCTGTTATCATGTTAGATTGAATTGTAGTAGGACTCAACTGAACCGGGTTAATGATGCTAGAGACTCGTGATTCGTGAGTTAATTTAAAGACTCGGGTTAAAGATCCGAGTGAATCACGTCTCAAACAGGTCTAATAGCTAGCTTCTCATAACGAGAGCTCTCCAGCTCACAACAAATGATTAAATTGTAATCGGTCAAAAACGTTAGCTTTGTAAGACCATAGAGTATGTGTTATATAAATACCATGACGAAATTCAAAGTGTAAATATATGCAATGTATGTCGAAAGTCTATCCGCAATTTTTCCCCATTGGAATGAATGGCAAACAGAGCTATAGCTAGCTTCTCATAACGAGAGCTCTCCAGCTCACAACAAATGATTAAATTGTAATCGGTCAAAAACTTTAGCTTTGTAAGACCATAGAGTATGTGTTATATAAATACCATGACGAAATTCAAAGTGTAAATATATGCAATGTATGTCGAAAGTCTAGCCGCGATGTTTCCCCATTGGAATGAATGGCAAACAGAGCTATAGCTAGCTTCTCATAACGAGAGCTCTCCAGCTCCCAAAAAATGATTAAATTGTAATCGTTCAAAAACGTTAGCTTTGTAAGACCATAGAGTAGAGCTGAAGATCTTTCCCCGGACCCGGCGGGACCCAACGGGTTTGGTCGGGTTCGGGCTTAATTTCTATTATTTTTCACGGGCTCGGGCCGGGCTCGGGCTTGCGCTTTGGGCTGCATGGTATATGAGCGGTCAGGTGATGCGTTTCGATTAGCGTGAAAATGGATCCTGAGGAGGTGAAACGGAGGCTGGTCTCTGGAGGACTTAATTAATTTCTATGTTCCAACTTCCAAGTGGCCAATAGCCTCCGTTATTCATGTATAAATGACTCATTTTTTACGAAAGACAAAGGAGCTGTGTGCGTGCGGCGCAGTCTCTTTTTTCTTTCTCTCCCTTTTCCGCCGAGTAGTGCGTGTGCCCGCTCGCGGTGCGAAGCGCGTGTCCGACGCTCTAATGATGCTGATAGACGGCCTTTACAGTCGGGCTGTAAACGGGTTCGGGCTTATCGGACCAGCTCACCAATCTGTCTTTCTGCCCCTGGTATGCGCACGCACCCTGTAATGTTTGTAAACAGGAAACACGTCTATGGAGCTAGCTGACATGATCTACGATCTGAGCTACTGCGCATGTGCGAGTGCAATCAAAGATAGTACAGAGGAAAAGATGTCTCACTCTGTAGCTAAAACAGAGACCTGAATACAAGGTGAAAAGAGGAGCTGCAGCAGTGAGTGAGAGAGAGAGAGAGATGTGCAGAACAACAAAAATATGGTGTTTTTTGAAAATTAAACGATGTAAACCTATTCTGGTATGCTGGGCGCTTTAAGGCATGCCTGTAATATACCAGTATGTCAATAATATAAAATACTGTGGATCAGTGCTTTCCAACCTTTCTGGTCTGAGATTCCCCCACAGCCCTGTCATCAGGGCCTGACGTTAACTTTTTTGACCACTTTTTTTGCCTCATAAAGGTGAATAACAGGACTTGCTGTGTCTCTATGATCCCATCCTGTCCTATTCATGGTAGCCTACTAATATTACTACTAAACATACACATTTTTTTGTATAGCTCTTTAAAAATAAAAAGGAAACTTGTTTTGGGGCGAATAATAATTATTACGATCAATTAATTACTCTGGCTGAGATTTCCTAGGAACCTTACCAAAAAGGCTCAGGATGCTGCAAATGTTGGTATAATACGAAAATGGCTGGTAGATTTAAGACAAAAAAATAATAATTTATTGAATCAATCAAATATGAACCTATCTGTCACTGTCAGTGGCTTGTTGATCTTGACATTGTTAGTTAATTTCCTCCTGGCCTGACACACACACACACACACACACACACACACACACACACACACACACACACACACACACACACACACACACACAAACACAAACACATACACACAAACAACACTCCTAGGCTGGGACACATATTCATAGGTTTGATAAAGTACTTATTGGACTTTATCATTGCACTTACAATAATGAGTGGAGCTGTCCTCAATTTAGGTCATCTCATCTGCGGTCCAAATTGGAGGCTGTAATTCACCATGTGTTCTATTAATACATCCATGCTACGGCGAGTGGCAACCAATGACGCTGTAAAACCGTATAGCCTGCAGGGCAGAAAGACAAAGGCCTTCCAGGACCTGACAATCTGCAGAGTTATAACAGGCAGGTGTTATTTTATTGTTCACATCATTATTATGCTTAGCTTGGCTGATTAGAGGTTTTAATTTGACTTGTAACTTTGCTTCTACTTGCTACTCTAGCGGCCTCCCAGAAAAACTTCCCTGCGCTGACTGCAGCAGACGTGGAGTCTGTATGAGGAGTCACGGTGCTTCCCGCCCCCCCCTCACAATATCCAACAGCCTAGTGTCAAAGGTGGACTCATTCAAGTTTCTGGGCTCCATCATTTCCCAGGACCTGAAGTGGGAGTCCAACATCCTTAAAAAGGCTCAGCAGAGGATGTACTTCCTACGGCAACTGCGGAAGCATGGCCTACCACAAGAGCTATTGGCCATCTTCTACACTGCTGCCATCCTCCTGCCTCCTCCCCTCTGGCAGGCGCTACAGATCCCTGCACACAAAAACAACCAGACACAAGAACAGCTTCTTTCCCACTGCCATCACTCTCCTTAACTGCTGATAAGTGGGGTCATCCCCACTTTGGCCATTCACCTACACATTACATACTTTATCATTCCAATATGCATCTTGCACACTACATTTGCACTATTACTTTGCACTCTACATTTATACAATATATTGTGTTAATGTGCCTATATGTATGTTGTCTCTATTGTACAGTATGTGTCTATATGGCCAATAAAACTGATTCTGATTCTTATATAAATATATGTTTATTTTTTTGGTACCATGGTTGTTAAAGTTTTTTAAAGGTTAGGGGAATGTAAAAAAATAACGTTAAGGGAACGTTCCATAAAGGTTACTTAAAGGTTAGGGGAATGTTACGGGGACGTTCTCTAAAGGTTGCAACGGTATGGGAACGTTCTGGGAACGTTCTGAGAACGGTCGATGTAACCAAAAACTAACGTTCCCTAAACGCCAGGAAAACTTTCCATGGGAACCAAAAACTAACCTTCAGGGAACATTCCTGCAACCAAAACCAGAACGTTCTGGGAACCAAAAATTGTTACTTGGGTTGAAACAGCGACTTTACAGTGAAAAATCGTTACAGCGTACATTGATGTCAAAATTTATACAGGTTGGCAGGACGGTCTGAAATGTTTTGCACGGCCTTTCGCTCTACATTTTGTTGGTAAATGTGAGATGTTCGAGTCACACACGTCTCGTCTTCATAACATAAACAAGGAAATGAATTTGACGCGTTCACACTCCCGCTTGGTCAGTGGCTGCACGTCGTGAGTAATGAAAATGCAATAGGGGGCCCCAGGTGTCAATCAATGTCTTCCAGTGATGCGGGCCCCTGATTGGCTACCTGCCAATGTGGCAGGTAGATTGACAGTGTTACTTGCCAATTGCAAAATTCACCCGCATTTGGCTGGTGGTCAGGTGTTAATTTCAGGCCCTGCCTGTCATATTAACTCATATACCCCGTCCTATCAATTCCCAATGTGTTCCAAATGTATAACACTATTTATTATATTAAAGTGGATATTATTAATTTTTCATGCAATTAAACTGTAAACATTTAGGTAGGTTTGGTTAGAAATTGGCTAGCAAATTACTTGCTAGGCCTTCTACTTGAAGTGCTTAATGTTTCAACAGTTATCCATTACTTTAAGCTAATCATTTGAACTGTTTAGTCAGTAGCGTCTACCTGCGTGCAGAGGAAGAGTTTTTGAGAGGGCACATGAGTAAACTGCGTAAGAGGGCTTATTATTGCACATTATATGCATAATAGCAAACATGCAAATACATTTATTGAGCACAGAATACGTTTTTGTTTGCTCAAACGAAATTATTTTTTACAAGCGTTTCCCCATTGCATGTACAATTTCTGTTCAAAATGTAATAAAATGTGCTTGCAAAATAAAGTTCTCAAAACATACAATTACTCGCTCAGGAATATGGCTCATATATATAACGCCATAAGTTCATGGCGACAGTAGTCTGGGTTAGTTGTAACAAGAGTCTGGGTTACAAAATGTTACAACATACCCCAAGTGAAATTTATGTTTTTTTTAATTATTATTTCGGTCTTGAAAAAGAAAGGACTGAGGTGTAGGGGATCAAATAAGGGTCATAAATAATTTGTGCTTTTAAAAAACGTTTTTGAGCTGTAGAATTCAATTGAGCTTTAAAAAAGAAATAAATAATTTTGTGTAAAAAACGTTTTGTAGCTGTAGAATAATTTTGTGCATGTGTAAAAATGTTTCATTCATATTGATTATTAATTCATAAATTTGTGGAGGAATACTTTACAAAGTCTGCGCGATGGACACACATTGTGTACCTGTGCGACCCTGAAGTTAAGCACGTGACTTGTGACTTATGGTAGTTCAAATACGAAGTGACAAATGTTAAATATTGTTATTTGCATCGCTTTGAGGCTTCACTAACTCGACGACGGAACATAGTATCATGTAGGGTTTTTTTCACAATAAAAGAATCCTGCCGGTTGGTCAGCTGGACGCTTTAAAGTGTTGCGTCTCCATTAGCAGTAATTTAACAGAGTGAGAATATGTCTTAGAATCCGATGTAATAAGTGTTTGAATCCTTTGATAGTGCAGAGGGAGAACTGTTATTGTAGCCATTTAAATCCTTTCTGTTTACAATTGTAGAATATATTCTGTAGAATAATAAAAGGTCTTAAGTCATGAACTGACCTTGCTCTCTCTGTTCCCAAGACCTGTGAGTGATCAAATGCAGAGAGTGCTGGAACAGAATGCACCCAGAAAAGTAACTAACATTGTAACAAACATATCTCCAGACAAGAGACACCGAGAGAACAAGGTGTAGTCATGTGTTTGCGTGAATCTTCAGTGGGAAAACCGGAGGCTGAGACCAGGTGCACTGATAACAGCCGAATGCATCACAGGAGGGGGGGCCCAAGAGAGAATAAGAAAGAAAGGGCAAGATACAGTAGGTCGGGCATTCGGATTCCCGGAAAGACTGTAGGCGGTAGAGTGAGAGAGGATTGTCTTGACGGAAGTCTGATTCTTTATGCATAAGCTGTAACTTCTTGCAATATTGTCACTAAAGATGATTGACTTCAACTTGAGGACTCCTGTCTACCATTAAATGAATCGGATCAATCGGATTCAAACAGCTTAGCTTGTTGAATATTAATGAGAACTGGCAGAAATCGAGCTGAGTCTTCCTGTAGGCTTTCTATACCACACTAGAATGGCTTGAAACAAGGTAACCAAGACATTTTTTCCACACAGAGTCCATGGTAGAACTTCAGACATTACCACAAAATAATGAAATATGTGTGGCAGGGCACCTTTAAAGGTGAAGTCTGAGACAACTTGAATTGATCCTAAATCGACCCTGGCCACTGGGGCCAGGCCCGAACTGGCACCAGAACCACAACATCTTCACAGTTTAAGAGATAACTATATTTGTTACTACTGGTTATTGTTTATATTATGTTTGGTAACATGTACTGTGTTACTGCTTATGGAGAATTGAATACACGGTATCGTGTATTCAGTTGAATTTATAGATATCCACAATGTCATTCTTCCTGGGACAAATTACGTCACTCAGATATCCACGTCATTCTTCCTATCCAAAATCAACATTCTAGATACCTGCAATATAATTCTTACTAGGAAGAACTCCAATTTCAGATATCTAAAATCCAAATGTTCTTCTTCATGTTCATAATTTTGGTTTCACATATCCAAAATCGAAAAACCATTCAAAATATCCATAATGTAATTTTGGATATCTAAAATGCATTTCAATAGGTACAAATGTAATTTCAGATATCTACAATTATAACTAGAAATATCCACAAATGTTTTGTGGATGACTGTTTTTCATTTTGTATATTAAAATTAAAATAATGATTAGTAACAATTGGATATCGGAAATTGGAGTTCTTCCTGGAATAATATAAAATGTTCATTCTGGATAGGAAGAATGTTGTTGTGGATATCTGAAATTTTCTTTTTGACTAGGAAGATGTGAATTACAGATATCTGCAACAAATATCCATTCCAGCTATTAAATGTTAAAAGTCTCCCTCGTCTGGACTGTGTGTGTCTACAGCACCATCATTTCCACCACCAACCTCATTGGTGAGTCCTACAAGGTCAAGAAAGAGGAAGGAGCCCCTGACACCTGTACAGGAGGAAATATTAAAGAGATTGGATGGAAAGAGAGGGAGAATTAAGAGGCACCATTTAGTTGGATGGTATCTGGGATGCTGATGAATCTCCCAGAACAAAAAAGGATGGATGACATTAAACTGGTGATACGGTTCTTTCTTCATTCTTCATTTTAAAAGAGGAACAGAGAACCGCGATCACGTATGTATACACATTGCCACACCCGTTCACATGACATGGAAACTGCCGCATCTGCCTTTGCTCTGTCGAAGCCTGCCTTTCGACTTGCAGCTTCTGTGACGTCCGTCTCTGTTGCTCTGATTGGTTGTAGGTCTATCCAATTGAGTGCAGAGGCATTTTCTTTCCTGGTTCAGTTGAAACACGCCTCATAATCACAGCCCAATAGAGCAGTATCAGACTCACATTCTGACTAGAATCTGAGTATGACGACGTCAGGCTAGAAATTTGTGTGTCCGTTGCTCAGACTTTGTAAAACCTCACTGTTGAAAGTATTCCTCCACAAATATTTTACAAATAATTCTTCAGCTACAAAAAGTTTTTACGCATGCACAAAATTATTCTACAGCTACAAAACCTTTGTACATGCACAAAATTATTCTACAGCTACAAAACGTTTTTACAAACTCAAATGAATTCTACAGCTACAAAACACAAATTATTTATGACCCTTGTTTGATCCCATAGCCTCTCAACCCGTACACACAGGTATTTTATTAAAAAGTAATTTTAATGTTAAATGAAAGTTTCAATATCAAGTTTTTATTATAATCCTAATTTCATGATGTTACATTTCACCCCAGGGTATGGTACAACTAACCTGGACTATGGGATAAATTGTAACATTTTCCTCTTTGTGTTTGAGAGTAAACCATGCATTTTCTGTTTGGATTGCAGAGATAACAGCTACACCAACTAATAGCAGACAAATGTAACTAGATTGTATCACATTTTGAACACACTGGTTTAAAAGAGCTATCCCCAGTCTCCCCTATACATGCTATTGCTATAATACAAGTACAAATACATGTACAATTTTTGTTACCATGCTATTGAAGTTTGTTTAATGATTCCTTCTGCTTTTTTCATTTCATTTATTTTTATTTCGAACAAAACTAAAAAATACATATACGCAGTATGTACCCATATATACATATACACACATGCATACATACACATGCACATACGTATACACACAAATACACATACACACACATATACATACATATACACACACATACACACACACACACATATATATACATATATACATACACACATACATATACATACATACATACATACCTTTGATTAACAACTGGGAAAACCTGAATAAATGAGTGCAGATGCTTTTATGCAGAACACAGGCTCACTTAATGGATTGATGAATATGAAAATAATGTGAATGAGATCTCAACCCAATGCCTATGGAAGATTTTGGAGTGACGTGTTATAGTTGTAGCCATCTAAAAGTGCCGCCTGGACCGTGACAAGGTGAGCACACCTCTTTTTCTCCGTGCACCGAGCTCCACCGGATCTTCAAAGAACGGTGATGCCGTTATAAATCGAGTATTGATTGGTCAGTAGGCGGTGCTTTTACACTGGTTGATCTCTAATCTCCAACATAACCTGCTCCCGAGCTTAAACTTAAAGTAAATATTATGGCCTAATTTGATCCTACAGTCTTGTACTCTGCACTTGCTTTTTATCATTACAACAATAACAATGTAACATATGAAGCAACATTATCATCTTAAAATAGAAGATAAACTGTCTCTCACATAAAAAATTATGAACAGGTAAATAAGTGGTCTTGAAGAGGATTCTTTTCGGCCTTGAAGAACACAAACACGGTTTTACAGGCAAAACGCAATTCAGTCGCTGCTTCCTAAAACAGGATGGAAAGCTGGCAAAAAAATAGCCAACGCTGTAAATGCATAAATCACAACGCTTATCAATATCACTTCCCCATCAGTTCCTAAAACAGGAGGAAAGCTGGCAAAAAAATAGCCAACGCTGTAAATACATAAATCACAACGCTTATCAATATCACTTCCCCATCAGTCAGGCACAATATCTGACCATAATTACTAGTGCTGTCAAACAATTCAAATATTTAATCAGGTACAGGAAAATAAGTGGTCTTGAAGAGGATTCTTTTCGGCCTTGACAGTCTCTCATTTGGACTGGGTCTTGACTTGGACTCAAACCTCTTTGAACTCGTCTTGACTTGGACTTGAACCTCCTTGGACTTGTCTTGGACTCGACTACATGACTACAGCCCTGTGGAACAACACCTTAAGAACACATGTTCTGTGGCTCAGTGGTAGAGCGGTTGCCTGCCAATCGGAAGGTTGGTGGTTCGATCCTTGGCCCTGCAGTCCCATGTCGAAGTGTGGGCAAGTGCCCTGGGCAAGACACTGAACCCCGAGTTGTGTAAATGTGTGTGAATGATTATCTGATGAGCAGGTGGCTTGTACGGCCACAGTGTATGAATGTGTGTGAATGGTGAATGGTTCCTGTACCATGTAAAAGCGCTTTGAGTAGTCGTTCAGACTAGAAAAGCGCTATATAAGAACAGTCCATTTACATGTCATGTTAGTTTGTCATTTTATTCACCCACAAGAGTAGGTCACCCAGATTATGAAATAACTCATGAGTCAGGCAGCAAAATCTTTTAGTAGAGCAGTGCAGATAATGTTGCGACTTAATGACATTTCACTGCTTCCATTTTTTTTTGATTTCCATTCATTGTAAAATCTGACTCGCCTCAAATCTGATATTGTACAGTTTCAAGCAGACAAAGATTTGACGCAACCAAAATTTAATTAGACCTACCTACTGTAGATTGCGTTTTGTCACAGTTTGTGCAGGCCTTAAAGCCCAGCCTTGAAAATAATTGCCTTTAAGAGCAAATATCTTTTAGAAGATGCATTTTAACGTAGCTTGACTTCTTCTGACAAAAACAAAGGATAACAAGCAGAGAAAGCTTGTTATTCTTTTGGTTTCCAAAAAACCCGTCATATCAACATTTGGTAGAGGGCTTTAAGATATCATAGTTAACTGCATGTGCATTCCTCCACCTAATCATGGTGACAATGACAGTAATGTGTTCCATCTCTTTAAATGACTGAACTATAATGCATATTTAGTGTGTTTGTGTCTGGTATGCACACAATAAAATGAAGACCTGCAAATACATGCAATTCAGTACAATTACAATGCAGCACCACTAACTATGTGCGTGGAGATGGTCTCTGGTGTATAATTTGAACGTTTTCCTTGATCTTTCTCTAGCCGTCCCACTGACTCCTGTTCGATGACCTTTCCCCTGTTCCGGTGGGTGCTGTTTGTTTTGTTCTGGTGTTCACAGACGGCTGTTTCTAATGTGAATTTTTGTCCCTGGTCCTCAGGTTTATTGTTGTCACAGGTGATGTCATCATGATGTCATACACCACGTCAGTCTTCCAATCAGGGGGCGTCCTCTCTTTAGGGTACCAGCAGAGATATCTGACTCCTTGTGACCTGACTTAGGTTAGATGTTCTGACAGTATAAGGGAGTCCCATTGGGATGCTCCTGGTGGTCACTGTTTATTAGAAGTGTCTGTCCCCGTCTGAAGTCAGGGTGGGAAGCGTAAGATTCCATCAAATTAAGTATGTTCTATTCTACAAGCAGTGTAAAAATGCTGACAAATGCAGCCTGCCTGAGTTATAGTTTGTTGAAAAAAACATCCCTGCTCTAATATGAGCAGCAGAACTTCCTTTCATATTTGGTTTAATTTCCTTCCCACATATTGACTCTCTTTAACACACATCCCACCATTATCACAGGGCTTATCCCAGGAGCGGATGGCATTCTCTCCTGGCCTGCTCTCTGGTTGGTTCCCTGCGTGACAGGCAGGCTCCCTGCATGACTGTGCTGATTGGCCCATTACCTCCCCTCCAGCTGTGTGGGAGTTCTGGGGGAGCAGCTGCAGCTCAGGGAAGGCCACTTGATTCGTAAATCACTCTTATAAATAATACAGCTGTGGCAATAACCAGCTGCTTTTGACCTTGCCCACTACCATTTCTGTGGCCAGTAATAATTTCACCACTGCCTGTGATTGGCACATGCATTATTAAGCCACTTCCTTCTTCAGAGTTTAGCCCAGTTGGGTGCCAATTTCAAGTCAAATAGCAAATTCTCTTTCATTTGCATTTTATGCCACCATCATTCCATTTATCTTCCTTTACATCATGCAATATTACACAAATTCCTGCACCTCAAGGCTGACTGGGGGGTTGTGATGGATCCTTCACTGTGAGGACCATCTGTCTATTTTCCAATTAGGCAGAGCTGACCCTGCTCTTTCCTGTTTAGTAGTAAATCAAACGAAATGTATTAACTAAGGACACTACAGCACTTCCTGCCTGATGAATTTTGTGGGCCAGTTGGGTAATAGCAGTGTAAATGGAAAGTTTCTTTAACTTCACACAACAAATGGATGTTCTGCGTCACATGCGTAACCGGAAGTATAGTAACTTAACAAATGTCCATTTGGGTGCTTTAACCCAAACCACGTTATTTTCCTAAACCTAACTGAGTAGTTTTGTTGCCTAAACCAAACCAAACTGCAACCGAGGAAACACTTCTTTGGGTTTTATTTTCTGCCACCTCTAGGGGCACTGATTTATAAAACGCTTCTATGGGTCGTTTGAGAGGGTAGGAATCTCTTTAAGTTTTGTTAAAATTATGAATTATGTGTCCGATTATTTCTTTCCAAAAACCAACCAACCAACATGTTACCTGCATGCTGTTTTGGTCGTTAACTGATCTGCAGTGAAGTGTTTTGTACAATTCTTAATGCAGCCTGATATCACATCACATTCAGTTTCAACACTTTATTTGAAGGGGTGTATGACATTGTCATAACTATGACATTACACCTGTCATGAACATGAAGAAGTCTTTATGTTTGTGACTATTGTCATTAAGTGTCATTACGACACATTATGACACTTTTAATGCAAAGTTGACATAGTTTAAGATGGTAACCAAGACAAAAATCTTTGTATTATGACAACTTGACATTAACCTAGACAACATAACTGTTATAAATATGTCATAGCATGCCTAAATATCAAACTTAAATTATTTAGCTTTATATGTTAACATTACATCATACTGTCATAAGTAGTTGGTTCTGAGACGATTATAATTGTGTCATCAATATTTTTCCTTGACCTCAAGTAAAGTAAAACAATGTGGACTTGTCGTAAAGATGTCATAAAGTTTTATTTCATTTCAAATGCTTTTATAGCGTCGTCATGAATAATTTAATTGACATAAAATAAAGTGGAACCATTTGGACTTGTCATTAAGATGTCATAAAAGATAAAAGACCAGTTTGACGACAGTGAATACAATACAGAGGTGATTTTATGAATTTTGGACAGATAATGTTAGCTTTAGGCTAACATTTCATGTTACTAAAGTTACCACTAACTGTAGTTAGCTTCCGTTAACTAGATAACTCGGTTAGATGTACAGCTGAATTAGCCCTAGGTTGCAAGGAGCCAAACACAGAAAGATAACCATCTCGGTAGTGTCACGTTTCAGGAAAGCAGGCTTGGACCCAAAATGTAAAACCCAGTTTAGAGACAAGGAGGCAGCAGGAAGATTTTCAAGATTTAATAAAATCCAACACACTGAAACACTAGAAAAGAACACCAAGGAACTGACAGAGAAAGACACATGGAGTAATGACACTCTGACAACAGACAAAGAAAGCACACATACTAAATACAGAAGGCAACAAGGGTAGAAATGAGGGACAGGTGACATGAGGGCTGATAAACAGGTGAAACACATTAGGGCAAGGCAGGAAAACACAAGGCAGGAAGTCAAACAAGACATGACACAGGAAAAACAGAGTCTACAACGAGGACTGATAAACACATGCCTAAACCTAACCAATGCAACCAACAAAGGCAACGAGTACTAGCAAATCAGAAGCTAGGAAGGGATTTGTCACATCATGGGTATTGATAAGCATTAAGCACTGAATGTGCTTCATTCGTCATGCTAGCATTTTAGCTGACTCTGGCCAGGATGCCTATTTTTGTGTTAGGAGAAGACTCATGAATATTCATTAGGGAACTCATCCCTGAATGGCTAGTACTCGTGGCCTGCTCTGGTTGGGTTGGTTAGGTTTAGGCTAGAGCAGTAGGATTGGTTATGGTTAGGGTAAGGGCAAGCCAATAAGGGATGAGTTCCCTGATGAATATTTATGAGTCATCACCTACCACCCTGCAAAAAAAAAAAAAATTGCGTCCAAATGGTTCCACTTTACTTGAGGTCAAGGAAAAATATATAATAATGGTCTCATGACAGGCAATGTAAAAACCAACCACTTATGACAGTTTATACGAAATGATTATAGTTTGATAAATATGCCTGCTATGATATATTTATGAAAGATGATGTCTAGGTTAATGTCAAGTTGACATAACACAGAGCTTCATTACTGTGAAGTTATAACACAAACTTCTCAAACAATGCTAACTTAGCATTCAAAGTGTCATAATTTACCGAATGAGACTGTTGTCATGTCAGTCTTATGCATGGGGGGTTGCAACACCGTATTACTTAAATAAATTCAGAAAAGTGGCTGACTGGAGAGATTATTGGCAAATTTTGGTCACTGTAGTTGATTTCCCACATGGCTGCTGTCAGAAGAACCATTGTAAACTGGAGTAAAAATGTTCTGCTTGTAGTCTTGATTGAGACTGTGCTGTGATAAATAACTAATAATGACAGACCATGTCCAGGTCTTTCAGCCATCTGTGGGTCCATATTCTTCTTTTTTTCGTCTTGCTTTCTGTAGAACTGCAAAAAAAAAGCTGCCTTTCTTTTTGTCTTTTGTGGCTATATTCAGATAAAACTTGACTGGAATTTTCAATAGACAAAACAAATTGCAGACTGAGTGTTCTGTGTGTACGTTCAATGCAAGAGCTCAGGTTGTGACCGATTGAGAAGTGCGGACACAAAAGCCTAGAGATCAAATGTACGTACAAGAGTAATTAAAGATTAGATTAAAGGTTAATAAAACTGTACAGTGTCTGGCATCAGCTGTACCAGCTTTAAGAATCCCCAGTTATTTCAAGTTTGGAAACATTGTGTATATTCTATATACAGTATATACAGTATAAATTGTGGATATTCTCTCTCTCTCTCTCTCTCTCTCTCTCTCTCTCTCTCTATATATATATATATATATATATATATATTCTCTTGCAGTAGAAAAGCTGAATGTAAACGAAAAAATTCAACTAAACCTCTGCAACTGCGCAAAAACGTTTTTACGCTCGCATTTAACTCATATGACTAATCAGCTGTTTTCTTTATTGGGACATTTTAAACGTTTGCTTAAAATTAGCTTGGCAGTTGAATGGAAACACGACTGCTGAGCACTTCATATTGCAGAAGAGATGAAAGATTTGTTGTTTTTATTGACTCCATGACCCTTTTTGCCTCACTACTGGTAAGGACTGTTCAGCCAGGCTGGTCTTCTTTCACTTTTCCATCAATTCTCCAAATAACTCTTTCCTTCATCTTTGCCTTCCTCTCCAGACTTTATCACGGCACTTTTCCATACTAATTTCTATACTCCTCTGTCAGTAGCCCTCTGAACTCCTTACTCAGTCCGTCTATCTTCCTGCCTGCAGCTCTCCCCCTCCTGCCTGGACATGAATGGAGAGAAAAGGGTGACACAGAGAAGGACAATTCTCAGGCGTAAGCCTCTCCAGCAACACTCAGGCTTTTTACATCTTCAATCAAAATACTAATTGCCTCAGCAAAGAGGGAGTGATATTATTGTGACAATCACTGATGAAAAGATAAAGACAGAAAGGACCATTGGTGCTAAGTAATGTATGCCTAGGCCACACTCAATTGTTTTTTTTAATTACAATTGCTATAATGGGGGAGAGCAAATAGCTTGATGACTGTAACTACCATGCTACTATGCCTGTGTTTTACGGTCCCTCTGATTATAAATGTTATGCATTATTTATTCTTAATTGTTTTTCTGCCCACCCCCTTTGCTGCACAGCATGCATATGTATTCCCAACGAAGCACTGATGGTTTGTCTTGTCCGACGACTTTGCCTTTCAACAAGCCTCTTGTTGTGCGCTCAACACCAAATAGACCTCATTTATTGGACTATAGCTCCACTTCAGCAGACTTCAGCCCCTCCAGCAGTAGAAAACTTTGTCCTTGAAAATGACCTTGAAGTAGTCCTTTCAAACAAGGAGCTGTTGACTCTTGATGCTGTCTCCACTGTACTGTCTCCAGTGGCAAGCCAATTATCAATAACCTCCTTTCCAGTGCACCTAACTACAGCTGCCAAAAGCAGCGGCTTTGTTAATGGATCTCCCCAAGGGCAAGGTGATGAACAATCTCTCCATCCCCTTCATATATCAATGCCCATCTCTCTTCAAAGGCGATAATTAAAAAACTGAGCTGTTCCCTGTGTGTCAGTACATGTCTGTCTGACTGATACTGTTTGGCAGGCTGCTGTAGCCCCAGGGGTGACCTGTTTGTTGTCTTATTAACTTGTCCAGAAAGAGAAAGTGGCAGAGTGAGAGATGCAGGTCAAGAACACAGTGCCTCAAGTAGTACAAGCTTAAAAAGGATAGGGAGGAGGTGAGGGGGAAGTGAACGGAGAGGCACAGTGCATGTGGCTGCACAGAAAGAAGTGTGAGTCATGACTGGAAAGTGAATGTGTACACATGTATGTGTGGGTTTGAGGGATGAAGATGCTTAAGTTAACCAAGAGGCTTTCAAGAAGGCTGTCAAATTACAATCTAATCAAATCTGTTAGGTGTGTGTCTTTGGGTTTGGACCCCGAAGTGCCGAGACGGAGACAGTAATAGTTTCAAGGGTGTTTAATGAACAAAAAGTCACGAAGAAAAAACTGGCAGAAGGCAGGTGGTGGCAGGCGAAAGCTGGCTGGCGTGGCAGATGAGCACTGGTAGCAGGTATCAAAGATTACACGAGCTGGAGAACACAGGTACACTGGCGACTGTGCACAAAGGGGAAAAAACTGAAGTTAGACCTGGAAAAACCTAGCCTCGTGAGACCGTCCTGATCTCGCGAGCTCCAGTTATCCACTCGCAGATCAGTCTGGCATCTTGAGGTAGAGAAAATTTGGAGCCGTTAGCCAAACGACCAAGCCAATCAGCGTTGGTTTTGAGGTGGGTTAGGTGGTAATAGACAGATGGTTTATCCAATCAGCTAACCAGTATTTTAAGACAGCGGTATAGCCCTAATTCTGTTAGCCGCTCGCTAATGCTTTTTTTCTCTTGGATCCTTCTTTTGGAATATGGTCCGGGAACCTGAAATGGTGTCTGTTATTCCTAAATTCTAGTTACACAAACGGCAAATATCCTTTACCGACACGTTGCTTGCATGCTGAGCTAACAAGCTATGCTTTGCCTGCAGCAGCATGGGCGGGCTTGTGATTGTATTTTCATACGCTTCGTGGATCTGATTGGTTGATTTGGCCCGTCTATCACCAACATAGGTGATAGACAGATGGTTCATCCAATCAGCTAACCAGTATTTCCGCCCCTTCCCAAAAGTTCTCCAACGGAAAGTTCCCAGATGGATATGCCGAGCAAATGCGAAGCAATCCATCTGTCGGAGTCAGGTTAGGAAAAACCCACTAGGGCAAAAACTTGAACTTTAAAAAAAAAAAAATCACTTGAACACAAGAAACACTGAGAAACAAAACCCAGAGAGCCACTTCAAGCTACCCATGCAACAGAATAATCTGGCACTGGAGTTTAGTCTTGACCAGGCTTTTATGTGCCGTGATAACAAGATGAGATCCAGGTGCGCCTCGCTGGGGACCAGCTCAGCCAGCCACGCCCTCCGCTGCACCCACACTGCCAGAAGAGAAAAGAAGAAAAGAAAAGGGAAGAGGGGAAAAACAATATAGCAAACACAAAAACAAAACACCACCATGACAAAATCAACTGCCTTACGTTTTGTCTGTAGCTGGTTTTACTGTGGATTTTGGCTGTTATTAAGATGACGCACTGTGGCTGTAATGTGCTGGATAAAAGGAAGGGCTGATGTAACTTCATACAGCCAGGGTTTTGCTGGAATGAAGCCAGCATGTTTTTACTTTGGTGTTTGAAAGAAACAAGCCAGATCACTTGCCATGCAGAAATTTCCTCCAAAACATATTTGTCAAAACCATTTAGTAGTACGTACACAGTTTTTAGGATACCAGGTTCCTCAAGTAAAAACAGAACTTTGTAAAACTGGTCTTCACAGGTCAACGCTGTCTATGATTACACAAAGGACATTATCCAGACGTAACATTCAGAACTGCGTAGACACCATAATTGCTGTGATTGTCACTGCAGATAACCAGTGAATGAGGTGGAGCGTCAGGAATGCAGATTATATGAAGAACAACTAGATAGCTTGTATGGAGCAAACCCCAAAAGACAAGGGTAGAAGCAACATCAGACTTCAAAAGTCATGATAAGCCTTGCATCATCTTATGGTCCAGATTTATTTTTTAGCTTTGTCTGACAAGATTTCATTTCATTTATTTGTATAGCACAAGTAAACACAACAGAAGTTGACCACTGTGCTTCACATGACAAGAGTCAGGAAAGATAATAGAATAAAACATCCTTCATACAGCAGAAAAAATAAATAAAAATAAGAAATTAGAGAAATGCACGCTGCAAGAGATACAACTTTAGTTTGAGTTTAAACTCATATAAAGAGGACAGCGATCTCAAAGAGATGGGGAGGCTATTCCACAGCCTAGGACCAACAACAGCGAAGGTACGGTCCCCTCTTGACTTTAGACGCGAGCGTGGCTGGGACAGATTATAGTTGCTTGTGGACCGTAGACACCTACCAGGTACATTCAGATTCAACAGTTTGGATAAGTAAGCTGGTGCAAGACCATTTAAGGATTTAAAAACAAACAGCAGTATTTTCATATCAACTCTGTAACGCACCGGCAGCCAGTTAAGAGACAATAAAATAGGAGTGATATGTTCATGTTTGCGAACCCCAGTCAGGAATCTGGCAGCTGCATTTTGGACCATTTGAAGCCTTGTAATAGAGAACTGGGGCAGTCCTGCATATAAGGAATTACAATAATCCAGACGGGATAGAACGAAAGCATGGATCACTTTTTCAATTTCTATTGGTGATAGGAAATGCTTAACTCTGGATAACAGCTTCAAATGATAAAAACCTGATTTCACCACTATGTTTATGTGTTTATCTAGCTTTAAAGTGGAATCCAAAACCACTCCCAGACTCCTGACAGTAGGTTTAATATCACAGTACAGGTCTGCAGTATTAAAAGTATTTTTTCCATCTCCTAGAACAGCGCCAAACACAATAGCCTCGGTTTTGCTTGCGTTTAAATGTAAAAAATTCAAGGACATCCAGGATTTTACGTCGTTTAAACACGCAGATAGGGTTTCCAGGCCCTTTGTGTCAGTGCGCTTAAAAGGCAGATAGATTTGAGTATCATCTGCATATAAGTGGAAAGACACTCCATGTTTCCTAAAGATTGATCCTAGCAGTAGCCTATGTAAAGAAAACAAAGTAGGAGCCAAAATGGAACCTTGTGGAACGCCATTGGTAAGTGGAGCTACGGACGAAAAAGAATCTCCAATACCAACTGAAAAAGTTCTATTTGTAAGATAGGACTTAAACCAGTTAAGAGCATTTCCTCGGATGCCCACTAACTTTTCGAGGCGTGAAAATAATATCCTGTGGTCAACAGTGTCAAACGCTGCGCTCAGATCCAGGAGAATTAAAATGACAGAGTCCCCAGAATCAAGAGACAACAAAATATCATTTAAAACTCTCAATAAGGCAGATTCAGTACTATGATTAGTCCTAAAACCAGACTGGAATTTTTCTATGATACTATTCTCATCAAGGAAACTCTGTAACTGCAATAACACAGTTTTCTCAAGGATCTTAGAAATAAAAGATAAATTTGAGATGGGTCTAAAATTTGATAAATCAGTAATGTCCACATTTTGCTTTTTCAATATAGGTTTCACTATGGCATGTTTGCAAAGAGCAGGGACAAAACCTGAGAGAAGGCATCTGTTTATAATAGACAAAACCCAATGCCCCACATTATAAAAAATCTGTTTGAAGAACCATGTAGGAACAGTATCAAGAGATGAGACAGTAGGCTTCAACTTAGCGACTATATCTGTTAGACCGGCTATGGTAATTAGCTCAAAAGAGTTTAAGAACCTGATGGCCAAGGGAGTATCTACAGGGTCAGTAGTCGAAGGCATTATGGACTGTCTAATTGTTGCTAATTTCTCCACAAATTTTTTTCGAAAATTCTCACACGTAGAAGCAGATTCAGTGAGATGATTATTACTTACAGGGTTAAAAACAGAGTTTAAGACCTTAAACAGGATCTTAGGATTATTTGAGTTTTTAGCTAAAATATCATAAAAATATTGAGACTTAGCTGTTTTCACAGCTTTTTGGTATGCCATCAAGGATTCCCGTAAAATCTCATAGGACACCTGCAGCCTGTCCTTTTTCCATCTGCGCTCCGCTCTTCTGCAAAGTTGTCTTAGGTGGCGAGTGTTGCTATTCAGCCAAGGTTCAGATTTATTTTAAATTTAAATTTATTTTAAAGCTCAAAGTTGCAACAGTGTCAAGAGCAGTGGTACAGAGAGAATTAAATAAGCTCAACTGCTCATCGATATCTACCGAATTTGCTAGATGTTCAACAGAAAACACATGCTCAGCATCAGAAAAATACGCAGAAAAAGCATCGGCAGATGATGGACAAGACAGGCCTACACGTGACCATTTACTAGGTCTAACAGATGCAGTGGTGTAACAGGAAAGATCGATACTGAAGACCACAGGCCTGTGGTCAGAAAAGCTTAAATCCCCAATTTGAAGATCTGAGATGGAGAAACCATGTGATAAAACTAAATCGAGCGTATGGCCGTGTACGTGGGTTGGCT
This sequence comes from Perca schrenkii, assembly GCA_025617405.1. Taxonomy (NCBI): domain Eukaryota; kingdom Metazoa; phylum Chordata; class Actinopteri; order Perciformes; family Percidae; genus Perca; species Perca schrenkii. The sequence continues at coordinate 34,495,161 of CM046789.1, read as the reverse complement.
GATTTACCCATTGAACAACGTTACACGCTTCAATAAGACTCAAAAAGTCTTTAGCTAGTGCTGAGGAGTTAGAGCATACGTGAACATTAAAGTCACCAACTATTAAAAGTCTATCATATTTCGGGGTAAGACCCCCTAAAAAGTCTGAAAACTCATTTAAAAAATCTTTGTTTGTTTTCGGAGGACGGTAGACTACAGCAATTACCAGTGAGTTAACCTGATCTAATGAAAGGAGTTGTACTTCAAAAGACGAATATAAATCTGTTTCCAGTAACCTACAACAGAAACCGGTTTTATAGACAGTTGCCAGTCCTCCACCCCGGCCCCAGCGACGGGGGGTATTAAAAAAATGATAGTTGGTAGGAGTGAGATCCGAGAAAGAGCTAATATCACCAACAGGAAGCCAAGTTTCCGTCACGAAAAATAAATCAATGTTACCGGCGGTTATAATGTCATTAAAAATAAATGTCTTATTTCCCAACGATCTGAAATTTACTAAAACCATCTTAATTGATACAGAGTCATTGACCGGCTGCGCTGCTTGATGAAGTACCCGTTCCAATGAGCGAAGTTGCTGCTGATCAACTCCACCTCGCCGCAAACAAGGGACACGTCGCCGCCGTGGCTGCACTGATGAGTCCCCAGCCAGATAACAGATCCATTGATAGGGCGTCTCCCACCAGCGCCTCGCGATGGAAAATCCACGATCTCTCTCAAGGACCCGAGCGTTCCAGTAGGGCCGACCAACCTGTCCAGACGCGAGTTCCAATTTTAGCCCGACGGCCACCCCACCCCGCTTTCCTCTCCTCCTGCGGCGCTTCCTCTAAGGAAGTACAGACGGCACACGGCGCAAGCACAGAGGCAGAGATCTCAGGAAAGGTGGCGATGGAAAGTTGGAGCTCTCGGCCGGCACGCCTTTGTTATGGCCAAACTCCATAGTTGTTCTGATATTGAGTAACGTCTGGCGGTCGTATATAAGTGATGTAGTGACATGGTAGGCCACACTTAGATCAATAAAGGAAAGGAAATATACACCTGCAGATAAGCAAAAAGAGATCCAGAGAAACAGACGGCCAGCCAGAGACAACGGCGCCATCTTCACAAGTGGTAGTCAGCTTAAGAATAGTTGGCTACAGTGTCGTCATGTTTACACTTTTTGGTATAAACCTAATTTTCAGGATAAAGCCAGAGGACGCAATGGACTTTGGCGTTTGGCTTCTATTCTATTCTTATGGCAAATCTTAATAGTTTAAGATTTGCCATAAGAATAGAATAGAAGCCAAACGCCAAAGTCCATTGTCCATTGACTCTGCACATTCCATGGATATTTTTCAAGGGACTTTGACAGTTAAGGCATCAGTATGCCTTAAGTGCTTGCTGGCTCACCCCTCAGTGTCTAAAACCCCTTCTTAACAGTGGAATTAACAAATCAAGCCCACTTTACACAGTGATTGGCCAGGTATGCCAAGGTGTGAAAGTAGGCAGAGTTTGAACTGATGTATTCACAGAGTTACCTCCATCATTTTACGTTTTTACAACAAGTGCAACACCATTATGGCCATTAAGGAGAGACTGTCTAAAATTGAGCACTTCTATTTGTATGAATCATTGTATCAAGACTAAAAGACACGCAAACAACTCAAACTTCTTAGAGAGAGATTAGGCAGGTAGTGGGATGCAGCCAGGAAGAGGCTGAAATAGGAGGAGGCTGAAATAAGATGGCTCAAGCTCTACAATTGGTTTTGCAGGAAGAGTATGCTGAAGAGACAGCAGAGTGGAGCAGCTGTGGGGGAAAAGACTGTGCTCTTTAATCCCAGCTGTCTTGGCTGTACCCCTCCCCTCTTTGCCCTGCCTTTGAGTGCACACAATTATAACATGTATAAAACACTTTTGACTATTTAGTTGATTTGAAACATACTGAGGCCTTTGTCATTACTATGACTATGTAGTAGTATTCAGCATGTGCAGTGCTACATTGTACCACAAATAGATTATATGAGAACAAATCAATGAAAAAATAGACTGAAAACAATGTTGCAAATTATCTCAAGATTTTGTGGGTGCAGTGTTGCACTTTATTCAGTAGCATTGTATAGCCCTGTAACTCTTACATATACATATATCTGATATATTGTTAACAACAAGGTAACACAAAATATCAGTAATGTAGTTATTGAAGTTTAAAGGAACATTACAAGGTCAATATGGGGCAGAACATTCCAGCACCAGCGTGGTAATAATGGGTTAACAATAGACACACAGGTGAGATCAGGTAGTAGTAATAGCAATGAGAGTAATATTAATGTTATTTATATTTTTATACCTTTACATTTCCTTTACTTGCATCATAAGGAAATTACAGGAATTGCCATGTCTTTGGTTATGAACATGAAAGCAGCGACAGTGTGTGTCTGTTAATGTTACTGCATCTCAGCAAAGAGCCACAAAGGCACCATTATTAAACGTATGGAAGCAATGAGCATTTCACATCAAGAAAACAAGGTAAAGGTGTGGAGGAGATTTGGGAATAGGTTAAATTACTGGCATCATAACTTTATTAGAAAATTGATTCAAAGTGGAGATTTAGATTGTGTTATTATGTCTATTTTTTGTACTTAAAGGAACGACTTATTGGGACTTTAGCTTATTCACCGTATCCCCCAGAGTTAGATAAGTCCATACATACCCTTCTCATCTCCATGCGCATCGTAACTCTGTCTGACGCATCCACCGCTAGCCTCGCTTAGCACAGATGCTGGAGGTAACCGGCTCCATCTAGCCTACTGCTCCCAATAAGTAACAAAAAAACGGAAACATTTTCCTATTTACATGTTGTGATTTGTAAAGTCACAGCATGTACAAATAACAAGGTCACATGAGACACAGCCATATTCTAACTGTATATATACTGGGAACTATATTCTCAGAAGGCGAATACTTGGGTGGTGCTACTTGGGTGGAGTGATTTGCTCGCAGCACATGAGAAGCCCCGTGGTAGGAGCAGAGAGTTCGCCTGGAGTTTGCTCAGAGTTGGAGTAATATCACTCCGCCCAAGTAGCAGTGCTCACATGTTCAAAATGGCCACCATGTGGCCGTATCACAACTTTAAATAAAGTGCTCATTCATGTCAATTTAAGAGTAATTTCGGCGCCCATGTTATCAAATCTGTCCTATCATACGAGCGCCGGACCAAGCGCTGCAGCAATCGTTTCGGTGTCTCCTCTATTTTTCCATGAGCCGTTAGCGAATGTGTCAAGCCAGGCAGGTAATCACATACAGGAAGGCCATAGTGCAGCAAGATGCTTTACAAAAATAAAACAATTTCAAAATAAAACAACCAGATTCATGGTGATTTTGGATGTCTTGACTTCTCAGCTGTGTCTACAGCAAGACACACGATCAGGCATACGGGGAGAGAGACCGACAGACGGACAGACAGACATAGTGTGACACACACACATAGAGAGAGAGAGAGCCGAGAGAAGAAGGATCGCTTTGTGACCAGCGCGGAGAAATGCACGTCTGGTATAAATGGCCAGGCGCGTAATCGGGCGCTTCAGTGTGTGGTGTGTTTTCGCTGTAACATAGAGACTCTACCATTGTCACTATTTATTCTTATGTCATTAACCTTGACCAAGTGGGAACGGGATCAAGGGTAGAAATGGAAAGGTTGAGGCTCCAAACCACCGTTCCAAGATCATCAGCATTGAGTGGTGTAAAATTTGTTAAAATAGTAGTAAAGTGAGAAGGAGGCAGGTGAGGAGGAGCACACTTGATTATAGGACTATTTGCCCTAGTCAATATTTAGTTGTGAAAGAAGGCTGCAAAATCCTCACACTTATTGGCAAAAATAAAATCACCTAGAATTGAAGTTCTGGTTTTAATATAAAAGTTTATCTATAGTAGAAAAGAGAACCCTTAAATTGTATGTATTGCTGTTTATTATATTTTTTAAAAACATGCTTGCCTTTGTTATGACTTTGAGTTATCAAGATATCAAGATGCTGTAGAAGCTGGGTTAAATTCCATTCATGCTCCGCCCTGCAGTCCCTTTTTTTCCTCATCAATTCATCCGTTAGCCATCTTTCTATTATTATTATTATTATTATTATTATTATTATTATTATTATTATTATTATTATTATCAGACAACACTTAGATTTTAACAGGAGAAATATCACCTAAAACTAGTTTACCTTGATTACAGACTATTATTTCATCACAGGACGAGTTAGCAGGCAGATACTGTTGCTGAACAGTTTTTACAAATTTGACCATTGCAGGATCAAGATAAATAAAATTTAAAAGATGTAGTATTGGTCTGATAAAGCAATGTCAAGTACTGACACGAAAAGGACATGAACTCCTTTGGACATAATGAAGTCTAAGGTACGGCCCAGGTTATTGGTGGGTCCAGTTACTCAACGCATTCTCATTAAGGACTCAGTATGATATTGTACGAAAACTTATACACAACAATTCGTATGATATTTTACAAAATTACGGAGACTGGTCACATGACAGTTACAACGACCGGTCATGTGACAGTTAAGTTTAGCCATAAAAAGGTGACTTAACCGTTAAGTTTAGTTCAGGGTACGGTCGTGACAGCGGGCTGTCTTGACAGTTAATTTTAGCCACACAAAGGTGACGTAATGTAATGTAAGATTAGAAAAAATATTGTGGTTTGGGCTAAAACACCGGCCCCCTTAGGTTGTACTTCCTGGACATCAAAACCTGTGTAAAAGTCTTGTGTTTTCCCTTTAACTTCTTCCAGGACACAAAATCCCCAGGAGTGACTCATCCACTACCCCAACCTCCTCCTTACATGGATTTTTGCAGTCTTATACTAGGTGCGACATTCATAAGTACTACAGCCACTAGCGGTCGTATATGGGGCTTACAGTAATATGGGTGGCAGTGATGGTCAGGGGCCTCGACGGACCAGACCCGGGCAGCAGACGCTGGCTTTGGGGACGTGGAACGTCACCTCTCTGTGGGGGAAGGAGCCGGAACTGGTGCGGGAGGTGGAGCGCTACCGGTTAGATCTGGTGGGGCTTACCTCTACGCACAGTCTCGGTTCTGGAACCGTACTCCTGGATAGGGGTTGGACTCTTTTCTTCTCCGGAGTTGCTCAGGGTGTGCGGCGCCGGGCGGGTGTGGGGATACTAACAAGCCCCCGGCTAAGCGCCGCTACGTTGGAGTTTACCCCGGTGGACGAGAGGGTCGCCTCCCTACGCCTGCGGGTGGTGGGGGGGAAAACTCTGACTGTTGTTTGTGCATATGCACCAAACAGGAGTTCGGAGTATTCGGCCTTCTTGGAGACCTTGAGTGGAGTCCTGCATGGGGCGCCAGTGGGGGACTCCATTGTTCTGCTGGGGGACTTCAACGCGCACGTGGGCAATGATGGAGACACATGGAGAGGCGTGATTGGGAGGAACGGCCTCCCTGATCTAAACCAGAGTGGTTGTTTGTTGTTGGACTTCTGTGCTAGTCATGGATTGTCTATAACAAACACCATGTTCGAACATAGGGATGCTCATAAGTGTACCTGGTACCAGAGCACCCTAGGCCGAAGGTCAATGATCGATTTTATAATCGTTTCATCTGATCTGAGGCCGTATGTTTTGGACACTCGGGTGAAGAGAGGGGGCAGAGCTGTCAACCGATCACCATCTGGTGGTGAGTTGGGTCAGGGGTGGGGGGAAGACTCTGGACAGACCTGGTAAGCCCAAACGTGTAGTGCGGGTAAATTGGGAACGTCTGGAGGAGGCCCCTGTCCAACGGACTTTCAACTCGCACCTCCAGCGGAGCTTTTCGTGCATCCCTGTGAAGGCTGGGGGGCATTGAACCCGAGTGGACAATGTTCAAAGTTTCCATTGCTGAAGCTGCGGCGGGGAGCTGTGGTCTTAGGGTCTTAGGTGCCTCAAGGGGCGGTAACCCACGAACACCGTGGTGGACATCGGTGGTCAGGGAAGCCGTCCGACTGAAGAAGGAGTCTTTCCGGGATATGTTATCCCAGAGGACTCCGGAGGCAGTTGCAGGGTACCGAAGGGCCCGAAGGGCTGCAGCCTCTGCCGTGAAAGAGGCAAAGCAGCGGGTGTGGGAGAAGTTCGGAGAAGACATGGAGAAGGACTTTCGGTCGGCACCAAAGTGCTTCTGGAAAACTGTTCGCCACCTCAGGAGGGGGGAAGGGGAACCATCCAAGCTGTGTACAGTAAGGATGGGACACTGTTGACCTCAACTGAGGAGGTAATAGGGCGGTGGAAGGAGCACTTTGAGGAACTCCTGAATCCGACTAATACGCCCTCTATGTTAGAGGCAGAGCTGGAGGATGACGGGGGATTGTCGTCGATTTCCCAGGCGGAGGTCACTGATGTAGTCAAACAACTACACAGTGGCAAAGCCCCTGGGATTGATGAGATCCGTCCGGAAATGCTCAAGGCTCTGGGTGTGGAGGGGCTGTCCTGGTTGACACGTCTCTTCAACATTGCGTGGAAGTCTGGAACAGTGCCAAAGGAGTGGCAGACTGGGGTGGTGGTTCCCCTTTTCAAAAAGGGGGACCAGAGGGTGTGTGCCAATTACAGGGGTATCACACTTCTCAGCCTCCCTGGTAAAGTCTACTCCAAGGTGCTGGAAAGGAGGGTTCGGCCGATAGTCGAACCTCAGATTGAAGAGGAACAATGCGGATTCCGTCCTGGTCGTGGAACAACGGACCAGCTCTTTACTCTCGCAAGGATCCTGGAGGGGGGCCTGGGAGTATGCCCAACCGGTCTACATGTGTTTTGTGGATTTGGAGAAGGCGTATGACCGGGTCCCCCCGGGAGATACTGTGGGAGGTTCTGCGGGAGTATGGGGGTGAGGGGGGTCTCTACTCAGGGCCATCCAATCTCTGTACGACCAAAGTGAGAGTTGTGTCCGGGTTCTCGGCAGTAAGTCGGACTTATTTCTGGTGAGGGTTGGCCTCCGCCAGGGCTGCGCTTTGTCACCAAGCCTGTTTGTAATATTTATGGACAGGATATCGAGGCGTAGTCGGGATGGGGGAGGGGGTGCAGTTCGGTGGGCTGGGGATCTCATCGCTGCTCTTTGCAGATGATGTGGTCCTGATGGCATCATCGGCCTGTGACCTTCAGCACTCACTGGATCGGTTCGCAGCCGAGTGTGAAGCGGTTGGGATGAGGATCAGCACCTCTAAATCGGAGGCCATGGTTCTCAGCAGGAAACCGATGGAATGCCTTCTCCAGGTAGGGAATGAGTCCTTACCCCAAGTGAAGGAGTTCAAGTACCTTGGGGTTTTGTTCGCGAGTGAGGGGACAATGGAGCGGGAGATTGGTCGGAGAATCGGCGCAGCGGGTGCGGTATTACATTCCATCTATCGCACCGTTGTGACGAAAAGAGAGCTGAGCCAGAAGGCAAAGCTCTCGATCTACCGGTCAGTTTTTGTTCCTACCCTCACCTATGGTCATGAAGGCTGGGTCATGACCGAAAGAACGAGATCCAGGGTACAAGCGGCCGAAATGGGTTTCCTCAGGAGGGTGGCTGGCGTCTCCCTTAGAGATAGGGTGAGAAGCTCAATCATCCGTGAGGAGCTCGGAGTAGAGCCGCTGCTCCTTTGCGTCGAAAGGAGCCAGTTGAGGTGGTTCGGGCATCTGGTAAGGATGCCCCCTGGGCGCCTCCCTAGGGAGGTGTTCCAGGCACGTCCAGCTGGGCGGAGGCCTCGGGGAAGACCCAGGACTAGGTGGAGGGATTATATCTCCAACCTGGCCTGGGAACGCCTCGGGATCCCCCAGTCGGAGCTGGTTAATGTTGCTCGGGAAAGGGAAGTTTGGGGCCCCCTGCTGGAGCTGCTCCCCCCGCGACCCGACACCGGATAAGCGGACGAAGATGGATGGAGTAATAAGTGGAATACATACAAATTACATTAAATCAAAATCTAAGGAACTTTGGGACAATATATTGATAAATTCATCAATAAAAGTGCTGGTTGTTTGTGGCTGTTGATACACTATTATTAAATTATTATTGTATGATTATGATAAAAAAGTGCCCTTAAAAAAGTAGTGTTATAAAGGAATATTTCTTGTAACTTAATCAGGCTTTTGTCTACCCCCTACCAGCTGTAGTGTGTGAGTAACGACCGTGTGTGCTCTTCATTGTATTATCCCTGAGTTCGGCCCACTGTCACTTCCAATCAAGCAAAATATGAACCACAGCCTCCTGAATGTTCACCCAGTCAGATCTCCGCTTTCTGTATCTAGCACACATAATACACATACCATAAAATCCTGCCGCTGTTGTGCCACTGTGGAGGAAGATTAATGGAGGGCATGCTCATCTAAAAGACAAATAAAATGTTTGGCAAGAGCAGGATTGCACCTAACTTTACGGTATATTGTCATTGTGAAGCTTGTAGGGAAATACACGGGCAAGACAACCCATTGTTTATCATCATTCTGTGTGTCATCTTCATAAAAGTCTTCAGAGGAAGACAGACGAGTATTCAAGTGCATACAGAAAGTAAACCAATTTCTTTTTCGTTTGTGTTGCGAATGTACTGTATCTCATGTGCATTTCTTACATTTTATGCACTGTGATAAAAGTGTTAACTTATAAATTTGCTGAATAATTTTCAAAAGAAAGAACATGTTGTAAAGATTAAATATGTGTGGTATTTTTAGGGGTCCAAGCCCGAGGGGGCATGGGAACCGCGTAACCCTATTGTTTTTCTACTGATTTTTATTTTCCATTTCCATTATTCTTCTCCGCCTAAAACTCTGACTACAGCCTAAACCGTACATGGTGGGGGGTTGCCTTTTTCAGTACTGGTCCAAAACTCCGCAAGGACCTCAGGCGCAACAATTGACCAACTTCCACCACTAGGTGGCGCTGTAGCACCCACACCGGACATTGAAAAACCATACATCTACGCATTCACTGGATCCAACTGAATCACGTGATATAGGCCACGCCCATTTCTGCCTAGACTGCGTGAAAAATCGCGATTTATCAAAAACCTACTTTTTTTTACTTCTCCTAGACTGTGCGACCGATCTGCACGAAACTTGGACCGTAGCATCTCCAGACTGACCTGACAAAAAGTTATAAAAATAATTTTTATACGATTAAAAATTGCGCATATAACGCACAAACTAATTTGTGTAGCTAACTATAAAAACACCAACTTTGCCATATCTCGGCCAAAATTAATGCTATCAATGCCAAACTTTAGATTATTCTTTGCCATGGCCCTCTGGAGCTCTCCCACACGTTGTACGAAAATTGGTCACTAGGGGGCGCTACAAGTACAAAAAGTTTATATCTCATGAACGGCTCATCAGATTTATACAAAATTTTATGGGTACCATTTAGGGGCAAACCTGAGGCCAACCCATAGAGTGGGGTACTGAGGGGTCAAAGTGGGCGTGGCCTATGGCATCCAAGGGGACCCAAGTCTAGATTCACCACTTACACTACTGTGAACAACTTTAAATCTACAGGGTAGATGGACAATGGGCCATGGACCACACCTACCAAAAATTACACATGTGGACCACTAGGTGGCGCTATAATGTTTTTTTGTCTTTAAAGGAACACGCCGACTTTTGGGAATTTAGCTTATTCACCGTAACCCCCAGAGTTAGCCAAGTCCATACATACCCTTCTCATCTCCGTGCGTGCTGAAACGCTGTCTGACGGTTCCAGCATTATCTTAGCCCAGCACAGATCCTGCAGGTAACTGGTTCCAACTAGCCTACTGCTCCAAATTGTGACAAAAGTGACAAAATAACGCCAACATGTTCCTATTTACATGTTGTGATTTGTAGAGTCATAGTGTGTACAAAAAACAGCGTAACATGAGACACAGCCATCTTCTAATAGTAAACAAACTGGGAACTATATTCTCAGAAAGGCTTGCTGCAAGCATATCACTCCGCCCAAGTACTATATTCTTCCGCCTGATAATATAGTTCCCGGTTTGTTTACGGTTAGAAAATGGCTGTGTCTCATGTTATGTTGTTTTTTGTACACGCTGTCACTCTACAAATCACAACCTGTAAATGGGAACATGTTGGCGTTATTTTGTCACTTATTCGGAGCAGCGGCGTGTTCCTTTAACTCCCACATTACACATCGCAGATTAGAAATTCTTACATCAACGTATTCCATGAATCAAGCTGAATTACCTGAAATAGGCCACAACAATTTCCGCTTAAAAGTTTTTTTCGCAATATCGCGCAATGCGCAAAACCAACTTTTTCGAACTCATCCTAGGCCGTGCGACCGATCTGCACAAAACCTCGAACATAGTATCTCCAGATAGACCTGACCAAAAGTTATGTAAAGAATTTTGTTAAAGTATGCACATTTGACAACCAAACTAATTTTCCTAGCTAGCTACCACACACATATCACTTTTCAATCCAAAATCAACACCATTCATAGGCGCTGATACCGTGCAATTAAACATTGCAGTTGGTGCTAAGTTCAAGTTCAAGTTCATTTATTTATATAGCACATTTAAACAGACAGACATCTAGACAGACCAAAGTGCTTTACAGAGCTAGCATAAAAAAACATAAAACCAGCAAGACAAAGCGTAAAACACATAATAAAAACAACAAGGCTAAGAGCAACCTTAAAACACTGACTCAAATATACAGAAGAAGGACCAATCAAAGAGGAAATCAATATGCTAATGAGAATAAGTAGGTTTTTACCAACGACTTGAAGATAGCAAGGAGTGTGTCGGTGGCATTGATTCTTAATTTCCCACGAAGGTGATCGCGGTTACGTGTCAGTTAAACTTCTCATCTCCAGTCCTATCTGTATGTGTGAGAAGTGGCGCTGTCCTGAGTTGAAAGCCACGGAGGAAAACATCAATCGGCACCTATGACACCATTTACAACAACCTGACCACCTCCCCTGCTCTTTCAACCACCACACCTGCCTACCCCCCTCCACCCGCTCAGTCACTCTCTCATTTCTCTCTGCTGTCCCCTGTGGTCAGGGGGGTTAAGAAGTTTGTTTATAGTAGAGAATTGTTAAAGGTAGTCTGTATATGCATGGAGATGAACTGTTAACCACTACATTTGCAACGGCAGAGTACCGCAGACCTTGTGCATCAAACCTCTCGATATTCACCAACGTTTGCCCCCCCACGTAATGCTTCAGGTCCCGCATTGGCGCAGCTTCCCGGGTCATCGGGGGCGACTGTTGCAGCTCCCTGGGGCGTCGGGGACGACTGGCATCGGAGGCGACTGGCATCGGAGGCTTGGGCCCCGTCATAACTGCTTGCAGTTCTAGTTAAATTTGTTTTATGTTGTAATCTGTCCGGCTGCACTGTGGCCACTGTGGTGATAACCTACACATTAGCTCGCAGAAGAAATAGAGGAAACCCTGAAGTGATCGCTGCAGTGCACGGGCTGGCGCAGCCTCTCCGCGCCTGATTGCAGCCGGTGTGGCCAGACAGATTGCATAACGTGGGCGCCGAAATAAAAATAAGTTCACGGCACTCGCGGCTATTAACGTTGCTTCCCCATGCAGTGTGTTTCTGGCGTAATGTTGCTTGCATATGTCGTTGTGTTAGTTAATGAGAGGAAGTCACAAAAGCCCCAACAGCTTCTCTCAGTTAATCTCTATTTATTATAAGTAATAAAGCAAAACGATTACATGGCACACATCGATGTGGGCCATCCTACTTCACCCTGGAGCTCCGTAGAATGGCCCCTTTCTTTGGTCTAACAGAAAGTTCTTATCCCCCACAGGGGTGTTGTCTCTTCCTATTGGTGGCCTGGGGGCCCAGACCCATGTGCCCCCCTTTTTGTGTTGGCACATAGGCGTGTCCATGCATCTGAGTACATCTCCAAAGTTTCTTCATCTCCATGGTTACCTTGTGAACTCTCGCCCAGTTAGAGATGTCAAACCTAATATACCTTTCCCCCCCAGGAAACATCTTCATTCCTGTTTCCTGAGCTGGCTGTTTGACCCCCTTGACCTCTCTCTCTCAACCTACACAAACAGATTTCTGCCTCTCTAACTGAAGTCAAGAACCGATACATGCCATTATATTTAAAGAGAGTCATTATAACTGATTGGTTATTTGATTATTATACATGATATAAGAAGACACTATAAATGATTGTCTTTTAATCAGGGACTTGGTGTAGCCTTATTTTGTTGAAGCTAGGCACTTAGCATGTTAACTTTTTTTATTTCTTCACACATATAAGCTCTAAATAAGGGCTTTTCTAGTGTAACCTGTAAACCCCAAAAATAATCCAGTCAGTTAATGATATACTACTTGGCAGGCAACACTTCTGTAGAGTAATAATCATGTCAGCATTAGTATACCGTAGAGACAACTAACAAGCTGTTCGTTACAATCCATTCCATTTAGCTGTTTGCTTGTTTTTGCATCCTGAGTATTGTTCTCCCAACAGCACCATGCACACTGCTGCAACATGTTAAGAAATTCAAAACTTGACATGTGTGTCAGTGTAAGAATAACCTCAGTTATAACTGTTTGCAAGCTGATAGTCTTTTCTGTCCTGAGGCTTTATGTCAGTATGATCTGATCAAGTGGTATATGTAGAACATGGGAGACCATTGATGTTAGTCAAGGTGAAAGTGAAGGCAGGGGGTGCATCGTTCCCTCTGTGGTCATGGTGCTTACAAAGGGATTATTTGAGGCCCTTTAGCTGTAACACAACTGATAAATCACTTCAAATCATCATCTGTCTTTTTCTCTTTTTTCATGAATGTTCATTTTGGTGTGTGCATTTATGTGTATTTTAGTGTGTTGTGAGATAATTGTTTGTTCTCTTTTTGCTTGCTAGCATCGGGGCCTAAAGATGGTGATTCTCCTCAGCCTCAGTATGATGAATATTCAATGTCCCCAGAGGATGATTGCTACTGACTTTGGCCTTGACCTGTCCCCTTGCACTGACATCAGCTCAAAATATCCGCTTAGTGGTAAGGGATGTGATGCTCTCTGTAATTGTATCAATATGATACACCTACACTGCATCAAATTTAGTAAAGAAATCAAAGCTACAGTCTGTTAACAACTACCTCTAAAAATTCAATTTACTGTCCGGGAGGTTTTGTAGTCACGCTTTGATAGAAGACCTGAAGAGTCATATTGCAAAGGTGTATGACAACATTGTACAAACAACAAACACCAAAATAAAAGGTGTACTGGAGCAACAGCCTTAATATTGCCGCAACAATGATGAAGCATCAGAAACGCCATCAAGGCAGAAACAAAACAAAATTGATAACGTGAAAATCAATTAATTTGCTGGATAACCAACATGGTGCTTTGCTTAATTGATCTCAAGCTCGCTACATGTTATATTTCATCCCAAAAAACACTGACTGTTGATGTTCTTTGTTTTGAATTCATTTACATCCTAGTAGATGTTAAAGAGGAGAACTGACAGTAGGATTTGCACCAGTTATCATTAACTTTATCATAAACGGACACAGTTTCTTTCTGATAGGAGGAAAGGTAGTCTATATCGATGACGATTCATTTAGGGGATTGCTCCGGTGCTGCTGGAAGATCTGCCGGATGTCCCTCATTTTCGTCCGGATGTCCTTTACCTTCCTTTTTCTTTGTGTTGGCGTTCTAAACTCCGGTGGATTTATGAGGACTATGGATAACTGCTCCTCAGATCTCTGCAGGGTAAATCCAGACAGCTAGCTAGACTATCTGTCCAATATGAGTTTTCTGTTGCACGACTAAAACAACCTTTGAACGTACAAGTTCTCGACTCTATTTTGCAGAGGCACCATTGCTCCGTCCGGCGCTTAGCTCTGCTCAAAATGATTGTGATTGGTTTAAAGAAATGTGAATAAACCAGAGCATGTTTTTCTACTAACCCGGAATACTGTGTGGACTAGCCAGACCTTTCTCCGCAGCGCTGTGGAGGAAGGTCTGGCAATGCGAGACTAGAGGAAAGGTATAATTTTTCCTGTTTACAGTGTTGTGTTAGTGGAGTGAACGTAAGAGAGCTTTAATGTAGTAGCCTCTGCTCTAGTGCTTTTAGATGAGCTCTGGCATCAGTTGTGACTTTGCTCCTTGGGCTTCAGTCCTTGATTCCACTCCAATCAGTTGCTCAATCAACACTGCTCTGTTCCTATTGCTTATTGATTGCTGGGGCTGACATTTTCCACATAACTATATCACCCAAACAGGAGTGTGATTGGCTGCATCATACTGGATGGAGAGAGATGGCGAAAGAGAAAAGAAATATGGGATGAAGTCCTCCTATAGTACTGCTGTGTGTGTGTGTGTGTGTGTGTATGCCCGTTTAGATTTCTAAAGAGTCTTTGATGAGCTAGTTTGATTTTGCCATGAAGAGATTATTAAATTGCTCTGCTTTTAGAATGAGTGTGGAATTAGCCACTGTTCAAACAAATTATGCTCTAAACATCCAGAGAGAAAGTCAGTCAAAACAGTGCAGTTTGAACTTATACAGGTGGATGCATGCATGGAGAAGTGCAAAGGACAGGACTATGTCCATCTAACATTCAGAAGGTGTAAATTGGTCTGTGGGATGTGGAGCTTATGGTTTTACTAGGTTTCTGTTGTTACTGTAGGTGTGGATCAAATTGTCATTTCTTTTATTTCTGTATACCTGCAAAGGGCTATTAAAGAAAATTGTAGGGAGAGTATGTATAATGATGTTTTTAACCTCAGGCTCTAGACAGCTTTTTGACTTTGGAATGTAAGCAGTTTCTTGACGAGGCGCAAATGAAATTATGAAAACAGCCAGTGACGTTTACCAACTGAGTAGCCACTTGGGTGAACGAAGGCAGCTGCCCAATGTGGCACTCTATATATAAAATATGTGTTTGCTAAAATGTTATATGAACTCATATGCATTTTGATATTATTCACCTGGAAACACCTTCTGTCTATCCCCCCAGTTACAGTGGCCTGAGCTTAACAGAGGTGTCAAAAGTATTCACGTTCATTACTCCAGTAGAAGTATAGATACTAGGGTTTGAAAAGACTTCTGTAGAAGTTGAAGTATCAACTCAAGCTTTTTACTTAAGTAAAAGTGTAAAAGTACTGGTTTCAAAACTACTTAAAGTATAAAAGTAATGTAAGGGAAAAATGTCTTTAAAGACAAAAGCTTAGCCCGCCCCACAGGGGTTTATAGTGCACTACCCCCACCTCCACAAAAAACATTTTTCTAAAGGCCATAATGACTAAGGTTATATTAAAATCATACCTGCAAACTCAGAAGGGCTGAAAAAGGTGACACATCTCTTCTGTGTTTTTCAGCCAACGGCAGCTACTGGTGTTAGAATCCTCTCCAGTGAACTACAGACACACTTTTACACCGTTTAGCTGTCAGCATTTTAACCGTGTTTACTCCAGCTGCTAGCTAAGGGTAGGCTAACGTTACCTGCTGTCAACTGTAGTTGACTAGCGTCCTGTGCGGTGATTCCCTCTAACATCCGTTTTCGGCGCATCAGAGAGAAGCGCAGGCATTTAAGTAGCACTTAAATAAGGCACCGGTGCCGTATTAACACCGGGTCTGTGCAGGTGTGATGGATCGCGTACAAACCAATAGGGTGTCGGAATGGTATATGTTTATACTTTTCATCCAACCACAATCAAATTCACTCTATCTGGATAGGTTTTTTTGGGGGAGGGGGGTTGAACGATGACAAGCTGAAATGAAAACAAGCCGAACTGAAATAGGAGTAACAAGGCTATTTTTTTTAAATGTAAGGAGTAGAAAGTACAGGTAATTGCGTGAAAATGTAAGGAGTAGAAGTAGAAAGTCTGCTGTAAAATAATTACTCCAGTAAAGTATAGATACCAAAAATTTCTACTTAAGTAAGGTAACGAAGTATTTGTACTTCGTTACTTGACACCTCTGGACTTAATAATAATAATAATAATCCTCACCAGTGGTCACTCATGTCACAGTCTCTGAGAATAAATTAAATGGCATCCCTTAGTACAAAGTGTACCTACGTACCGTACCTCATGTGATTGAGGAATTTTTTTCTTCTGTATTTTTAGTGCTCATTGGCAGTGTGTGATTTTAATTTGAATGACACAGATAAGTGTGTTATTTCAATTTACTGACCATATCCTGACTATTATCTCTAGTGCTGTCAAAAAACAAATATTGAGTTTGGTACATATGGAGTATTCACTGGTGTGTACTGGTTCCAGGAGTAATCACAGCCTTGCACTCGGAGTCCAACATTGAAACAGCTTTTTGAAGGATTACAACCATAAAGGATAATTTTTTAATATTTCAAGTCTGTCTTAGTTCAAAAAACACCAAAAGATGGGTTATACAGAGAAGGACAAATACAGTCCAACAAGCTTAGCATGCTGAAATGATAAAGGAATCCTTATACTCTAAAAACTCCTGGGTTATTTCTTCAACCCAGTTTCTGCGTTATTTGTGTTGGGTTAAAATGATGGGTTATTCTTTCAGAGAGTAACCATTTTCTGGGTTATAGGGCTAATATTTGACCCAATTCCTGGATTGTTTGTGTTGCTGGGTTATTTTTCAAAGAGTAACCCATGTTCTGGGTTATAGGGTTCTCTCTCTCTCTCTCTCTCTCTCTCTCTCTCTCTCTCTCTCTCTCTCTCTCTCTCTCTATATATATATATATAATGTATTTTTTGTTGGAGGGGTGTATTTTATGGAGTTATTATATTATCATGTCAACATAGTTTACAATATGAACAATCACACTTGTGTGTTGTGTACATTATGATAAAACAGTATCACCAGTATTTGTAGGAGAAATAAAGTGACACACCCTCTAAACATGGATATATTAACTAAGAAATAGAAGAAATAAGTTCATATATTAAACCCTTGCCCCTATAACATACACATCAGTATGCCAGAAATTCAGAAAAGAGATAGAAGAAACACCTCCTTCCCTCTCTACCCCCGTAGAAGAAGAACGCCCCCTCTCTCAGAGGAGGGGCGGGATTGTTGATACAACGTACGTACATATTGTCATTTCAGAGCGAAGGAACTACTCATCCCATAAACCACCGCACACTAGATGAGTTACTTAGTATTTTAAGTAATGCAGGAAGTGTGCATTTAGTTTCCATGCTTATTGTGTTTCCACAACAATGTTAGTGAGTAAATCTACTGAAATGGCCACCACACCATAACAGAGGAGTGTGATGCGTCAGATGAGAATGCAGAGGTTTAGTCACCTACTTCACGGCTGTAAAAAAAACAAAAAACATTGTCTATCTGTATGTCTTTGCCAAATGCAAACCAGTACAATAAATTGTTGGGCAGGATTATCCCTTTTTTCCCATATTATTTTGGAGGAGTTAGTTAGGTTATTTGTGACCCAACTCCTGGGTTAAAAAGGGCCCAGCACCAACTAATTTCTAGGTTCTTTCAACCCAGAAAATGGGGTTGTTCTTTTGACCCAGAAGTTGGGTTATTTTAACCAAAAATTTGGAACCCAGAAGTTGGGTTATATTAACTACACTGTTGGGTTATTTTAACCCAACATTTGGGTCAAGTATTTAACCCAGAAGTTGGGTCAAAAAGAGTAACCTAATTTTCTGGGTTGAAATAACCCAGAAATTAGTTTGTTCCTTTTTAACCCAGGAGTTGGGTAAAAAAATAACCCATAATGGGTTATTTTTGACCCAGGAGTTTTTAGAGTGTACCATAAAAGTTGAAAACCTTTAAGTTTAGTGTGGGAACACTGTTCATAGATCTTCTCATCTTTGAAACAAATGTTCTCAATCGTATCAAGACCATCTCGCCAACGTTACATATTCTACATGTATGGGGATGATCCCCCTGAGGTCAGGTACAGTACAGGCCAAAAGTTTGGATACACCTTCTCATTCAATGCGTGTTCTTTATGACTATTTACATTGTAGATTCTCACTGAAGGCAACAAAACTAGGAATGAACACATATGGAATTATGTACTTAACAAAAAAGCGTGAGATAACTGAAAACATCTTCGTCTTATATTTTAGATTCCTCAAAGTAGCCACCCTTTGCTTTTTTGATAGCGCTGCAAACCCTTGGTGTTCTCTCAATGAGCTTCATGAGGTAGTCACCTGAAATGGTTTTCACTTCACAGGTGTGCCTTGTCATGGTTAATTATTGGAATTTTTCCCTTATTAATGGGGTTGGGACCATCAGTTGTGTTGTGCAGAAGTCAGGTTGATACACAGCCGACACCTATTGGACAACTGTTAGAATTCATATTATGGCAAGAACCAATCAACTAAGTAAAGAGAAATGAGTGGCCATCATTACTTTAACAAATGAAGGTTAGTCAGTCTGGAAATTTGCGAATACTTTGAATGTGTCCCCAAGTGCAGTCACAAAAACCATCAAGTGCTACAATGAAACTGGCTCACATGAGGACCGCCCCAGGAAAGGAAGCCCAAGAGTCACCTCTGCTGCTGAGGATAAGTTCATCCGAGTCACCAGCCTCAGAAATCGCAAGTTAACAGCAGCTCAGATTACAATTCAATTCAATTTCAATTCAATTTTATTTATAGTATCAAATCATAACATAGGTTATCTCGAGACACTTTACAGATAGAGTAGGTCTAGACCACACTCTATAATTTACAAAGCCCCAACAATTCCAACAATTACAGTAATTCCCTCAAGAGCAAGCAGTGTGACAGTGGCGAGGAAAAACTCCCTCTTGGGAAGAAACCTCGGACAGACCCAGGCTCTTGGTAGGCGGTGTCTGACGGGCCGGTTGGGGGTGTGATGAACAGTGGCAGTAGCAGTCACATTAATAATGGAACAGTGACTGGATGTAGCGGGAAGCTGCAGGGTTCAGCAGGAAGCAGCAGGGTTCAGCAGGACGCAGCATGACATTGCAGGGCACCGCTGAGCTCAGCAGGGAGTGCAGCAGGACCACGGCGACAGCTGGAACCAGGATCTTGGTGCCAACGTTCTCCAAGGAAATACGCTGGGGGAAAAAACATAAGGACTCCGGGGAGTAAACTCCCCAGAAGCTAGGATTAGTAACAAGCATTTCTGGGACGGGATACACACAAATAGTAATAGTAATAGTAATAGAAAGGGAGAGGAGAGAGCAGCTCAGTGTATCAAAGGAAGGAAGTCCCCCGGCAGTCTAGAACTATAACAGCGTAACTATAACAGCGTAACTAAGAGAGACAGGTCATAAGGAGAGGTAGCTTTTTCGGGCTTAGAACTCTCCCCCTGCCGGATCGGGCTTGGCTGGCCTGCCTCCCTCTACTTTGTTATGTATTATTAATCTAACAATTATGAAGAGAAGCAGTTGGGCCAGTTAGGTGAACACTGCAACTCCTCACTCCCTAACTATAAGCTTTATCAAATAGAAGAGTTTTAAGTTCATTCTTGAAAGCGATTACAGTTTCTGCCCCCCAGAACCCAGATCGGGGAGCTGGTTCCATAGGAGAGGAGCCTGATAACTGAAGGCTCTGGCTCCCATTCTACTTTTAGAGACTCTAGGTACCACCAGTAACTCTGCATTCTGGGAGCGCAGTGCTCTAGTGGGACAATAGGGTATTAGGAGCTCTTCTAGATATGATGGTGCTAGACCATTTAGAGCTTTGTAGGTCAAGAGAAGGATTTTAAACTCAATCCTGGATTCAACAGGAAGCCAGTGCAGAGAAGTTAATACAGGAGAAATATGATCTCTTTTCTTAGTTCTTGTGAGAACACGCGCTGCAGCATTCTGGATCAGCTGGAGAGTCTTAAGGGACTTATTTGAGCAACCTGACAGTAGGGAATTACAATAGTCCAGCCTAGACGTAACAAATGCATGGATATAGGTCTATAGTTTGCTAAGACCTCAGGATCGAGGGTGGTTTTTTTCAGAAGAGGTTTTATCACAGCTACTTTAAATGACTGCGGTACATAACCTGTTAATAAGGACATATTGATCATATCTAGTAATGAAGTGTTTAC
Source organism: Perca schrenkii (assembly GCA_025617405.1). NCBI lineage: Eukaryota > Metazoa > Chordata > Actinopteri > Perciformes > Percidae > Perca > Perca schrenkii. The sequence goes on along the minus strand of CM046789.1, from coordinate 34,475,206 downwards.
CACAGGTAACGCTTCTTTGAGTAATCTCATTGGGATGGGGTCTAAGAGACAGGTAGATGGCTTAGCTGAGGATATCTTTAACATTAATTGTTGAAGGTCTATAGGATAAAAGCAGTCTAAGTATATGTTGAGACTAGTCGTTATTTCTAGCGACTCTGCGTTTAAAGGTGAACCGTTAGAAGTTGAGGGCAAAAGGTGACGGATTTTATCTCTAATTGTTGTAATTTTATCATTAAAGAAGCTCATGAAGTCATCACTACTCAGAGCTAGAGGAATAGATGGCTCAGTAGAGCTGTGGCTATCTGTCAGCCTGGCTACAGTGCTGAAAAGAAACCTTGGGTTGTTCTTGTTTTCTTCTATTATTGATGAGTAATAGTCTGATCTGGCCTTTCTTAGGGCCTTCCTATAGGTTTTGAGACTTTCTTGCCAATCCAAACGGGATTCTTCCACTTTTGTGGAACGCCATTTACATTCGAGGTTTCGCGAGATTTGTTTTAATTTGCGAGTTTGGGAGTTATACCAAGGTGCTAATTTCCTTTGCTTCATCATCTTCTTTTTCAGGGGAGCAACGGAGTCTAAGGTTGTCCGTAGGCAAGTCGTAGCACCGTCTACAAATGTATCAATTTGAGAGGGACTGAGGTTAACATAGAGGTCCTCTGTTATGTTAAGGCATGACAGAGTCGAATGCTGTTGGAATATCTTATTTAAATTTAGCTATAGCACTGTCAGATAGGCATCTGGTGTAGAAGCTTTTATCTAATTTGATATAGTCAGGTAGTAAGAATTCGAAAGTGATTAAAGAATGATCTGATAATACCTAATTCTGCGGAAATATTATTAAATCCTCAATTTCAATACCATATGCCAGCACAAGGTCGAGGGTATGGTTAAAACAGTGCGTCGCCTTGTGCACACTCTGACTGAAACTGATTGAATCCAGTAATGAGTTGAAAGCAGTACTAAGGCTATCATTGTCAATGTCCACATGGATATTAAAATCACCTACAATAAGTACTTGGTCTGATTTAAGGACTAAACATGATAAAAACTCTGAGAATTCAGATAAAAATTCAGAATACGGACCTGGAGCCCTGTAAATAACAACGAATATAATTGGCTGTAATGTTTTCCATTTTGGATGTTGAAGATTAAGAACAAGACTTTCAAAGGAGTTATAATTTAATTTAGGTTTAGGAGTAATTAACAGGCTTGCATCAAAGATGGCTGCAACTCCCCCTCCTCGGCCTGAGCCTCTAGGAATTTGAGTATTAATATGACTGGGAGGAGTGGCTTCATTTAGACTAACATAGTCTTCATGGCCCAGCCAGGTTTCAGGAAGACAAAATAAGTCAATGTTATTATCTGATATCAACTTGTTTACCAATAATGCTTTAGAAGACAGAGATCTAATATTTAATAGTCCACATCTAATTTTCCTATTTTGTTCTATCGTTGCAGTCGTTTTAATTCCAATTAGGTTGTTAAGTATAGCGCATCTTTTGTTTACCTTTGATTTAACCGATCTGAGTCGGGGAACAGAACCCGTGCTTATTAGACTATGAGTGGGTGACTGCTCCAACGGAAGCACAGAGGGGCACTGCACCCCTGATTACTAATATCAAACTTGGGTTGTCATGGTTTATGTCTGATAAACTCGGTCAGATTTTTTGATATAAGAGCGGCTCCGTCCCAGGTGGGATGAATGCCGTCTCTCTCCATCAGACCAGGCTTGTTATTCACATAGCCCACATCATTAGCTGGGCACCACCCCGACAACCAGCGGTGGAAGGATGACGTACGGCTGTACATTTCATCATTGGTCAGGTTTGGCAGGGGTCCAGAGAAAACTACTGAGTCCGACATTGTCTTTGCGTATGCACAAAGTGACTCAACATTCAATTTAGTGATCTCCGATTTACGACCATTACCCCCTACGTGAAGTATGATCTTACTGTATTTACGGTTCTTTTTAGCCAGCAGCTCTAGATGGGTTTCTATATCGCCCGCTCTAGCCCCGGGGACACATATGACCGTAGGTACTATAGCCGCTGGGGCCGCCGGCTTCACATATCGCAGTATAGAGCTCCCAATAACCAGAATTGGCTTCTCAGCGGGTGTATCACTGAGTAGGGATAAACCGTTAGAGAGGCCAAGACGCTCCGATTTAGAGCGACCGTCATCATGTGCACTCCCTGGTCTAGATCTAACGCTACACTTCCCTCTAACGCTACGCTTCCCTCGGACAGTCACCCACTCGCCCGGCTGCTCGGGGTCTGCCGGGGGACAGCTAGCAGAAGTTAAAGAAGCTACAGAAGCTACAGTATGGTGGTCCGCATTAACTACATGGTGCTGGCTAGCTACGGAAGCATACGATTCTGATTCCATGGTGCGGAGCCGTGACTCAAATTCACTAAGCCTTGCCTCCAGAGCAGCGAATATACTACATTTATTACATGTATCGTTATCACTAAAGGAGGCAGAGGAATAGATAAACATTTGACACACAGAGCAAGAAAGAGCAGGAGAGGGAGAGGAATTAGCCATTGCTAATGGCTGAGCTAAAGTAGCTAACAGTGTTTTAACAATTGTAAATTCAGCGAGTCAGTCACTGTAAGTGAAGCTAAGTATAAGTGCTTGAGTAAAACAATTTAATTAACAATTAATTGAAATGCAATCCACGCAAATAGCCGCTAATTTAAACAGTAAAGCAGAGTTCAGTAAGTTTTTGCCGGAGCAGCAAACTAGCGTTTGTAACACGGGAACACCGGAAGTGACACAATACGCTCACCTTACACGTCAGCACGACCTCAGGTCTCGTATCTCTCTGTGTTTCCTATTAGAGACCAGATGAATGCCACACAGAGTTCTAGCAGCAGACACATCTCTAGAACAACTGTTAAGAGGAGACTGGGCGAATCAGGTCTTCATGGTCAAGTAGCTGCTAGGAAACCACTGCTAAGGAGAGGCAACAAGCAGAAGAGATTTGTTTGGGCCAAGAAACACAAGGAATGGACATTAGATCAGTGGAAATTTGTGCTTTGGTCTGATGAGTCCAAATTTGAGATCTTTGATTCCAACTGCCGTGTCTTTGTGCGACGCAGAAAAGGTGAACAGATGGATTCTACATGCCTGGTTCCCACCGTGAAGCAAGGAGGAGGAGGAGGTGTGATGGTGTGGGGGTGCTTTGCTGGTGACACTGTTGGAGATTTATTCAAAATTGAAGGCATACTGGACCAGCATGGCCACCACAGCATCCTGCAGCGACATGCCATCCCATCCGGTTTGCGTTTAGTTGGACCATCATTTATTTTTCAACAGGACAATGACCCCAAACACACCTCCAGGCTGTGTAATGGTTATTTGACCAAGAAGGAGAGTGATGGAGTGCTGCGCCAGATGACCTGGCCTCCACAGTCACCGGACCTGAACCCAATCGAGATGGTTTGGGGTGAGCTGGACCGCAGAGTGAAGGCAAAAAGGCCAACAAGTGCTAAGCATCTCTGGGAACTCCTTCAAGACTGTTGGAAAACCATTTCAGGTGACTACCTCTTGAAGCTCATCAAGAGAATGCCAAGAGTGTGCAAAGCATTAATCAGAGCAAAGGGTGGCTACTTTGAAGAAACTAGAATATAAGACATGTTTTCAGTTATTTCACACTTTTTTGTTAAGTACATAATTCCATATCTGTTCATTCATAGTTTTGATGCCTTCAGTGAAAATCTACAATGTAAATAGTCATGAAAATAAAGGAAATGCATTGAATGAGGTGTGTCCAAACTTTTGGCCTGTACTGTACGTGGAAACTTCTTTAAAACACACTGGCTTGCCCGGCCACACCCTATAAAGCACCTATGCTGGCGTGGAATCACTGATTGTTTGATCTCCACCTGAGAGTATGGTTACGTGCATGCAGACAATCTCATAGAGAAAAACTGGAAAGGGTGTGGGTTACAACAGTGAATCTGCTTACCTGTTGAGTTAAGAGCCTGTCTGTGGGCAGCCTCTGTGGATTGTTGTTTCCCGTGTTTCCAAACAAGAAGGTGACAATAGTTTGACTGTCTCCAGATGCTGAAGTCCCTCGGGCGTTTTCATGCGTTTCGGTAAAGCTGGCCCGTCGGCTAAACCGTACGTTACATCTCCGTGAAATGAAAGAGAAGTGAAATTAAAGCTGCGAGCAGCGATGGACGGGCCCTTGCGCTTCTGCGCGCGTCGGGGTTACCGGCGGACGCCGCTCTGTGCGACCGTGCATTTGCGCGGCACTCGGACGCCGCAAACCGTCACCAATGAAAAGGGAACTCCCCGCCGAGTTCAACGATACCTCACACAAGACTCTACGTCGTATGGTTCATTAGCTGTGAAAGGCGGCGTGGCTAAAGCGTAGGGGGCGGGTCCAACCATCACAAATTAAAAATGAAGCCTCTGCTGAGATGACTGATACCTCACACAAGACTCTACCTTAAATGGGTCAGCATGTATGAAAGGGGGAGTGGCTTAAACATAGGGGACGGGCCAAACCATCACCGATGAAGAAGGTAGTCTCTGCTGAGTTCAATGATACCTTACACAAGTGTTTACATCAATCGGGCCAATAGTAATAAAAGGGGGCGTGGCTTGAACATAGGGGGCGGGCCAAACCATGACCAATAAATAAGGAACTCTCTGCTGAGTTCAATGATACCTCACACAAGACTCTACCTTCAACGGTTCAAATGTTATGAAAGTGGGCGTGGCCTGAGTAAGTGGGCGTGGTCATATTATAGGGGCCGGCTCAGTATCACACGTAGACCACACATTCTGAGTTTCATGCAAATCGGATGATATTTGTCATATAAGGCATATTTCATGTTGCCAGCGGGGGGCGCTATGACCAAAAGTCAATTTTGGCCTGTAGGTGTCCTCAGGCCTGGACCTTTGTCCATCCTGACAAATTTCGGGCAGATACGACAACGTACACTCAAGTTACAACAACTTCTTTGTTCATCGCTAAACACTCAAAATGGCCGCCACGCCACGCCCACACCGTCTGACAAAAAGTTTTTCTTTCAATAACTTTTCATCGTTCAGGTGTTGGGATGGTACAGACCATCGGATGAAATCTCTAGGAGGAGTTCGTAAAAGTATAGCACCTTGACTTTTAGGCCTACTTCCTGTTGCCACTAGGGGGCGCTATGACTTTAAGTAAATATCGGCCTTTATTTGTCCTCAGGGTTGGACTCTTATGAATCCTGAAAAGTTTCGAGGTAATCGGACAACGTACACTCGAGTTACACCCACTTCCTGTTTCGGCGGCGAAACGCACAAAATGGCCGCCCCGCCACGGCCACGCCCTATGACGAAAAGTTTTTCTTTTAACAACTTTTCATCTTTAACATCTTAACATGGCACAGACCGAGTTTGAAGTTGATCGGATGAAATCTCTAGGAGGAGTTTGTTAAAGTACGACATGTGGAAATGGCCAAAATCGCACTAATTTCGAACTTTGAAATCAAAATGGCGGACTTCCTGTTGGGTTTAGGGTATGGCTCTAATGAAGTTTTTTGTACATCTTGACATGTTACATAGGTGTACCAAGTTTCGTGAGTCTATGTTAAACGCACTGGAGGGGCTCAATTTTCTTAACTTTGTAGGGGGCGCTAGCGAGCCATTTTTGTGCGGCTATTCCCGAATCCCTTAAAATACGTAAATTTTCACCAGACTTGATGCGACCGCCAAATTTGGTGAGTTTTTGAATATATTAAGCCCCTCAAAAAGCCAATTCATTTGACGGGAAAATAATAGAAAGAAAGAAAGAAAGAAGAAAGAATAATTCCTTCAGTTTCAATAGGGCCTTCGCCGCTGTCGGCGCTCGGGCCCTAACAATGTAAAGTTGGAGAAGCCTGTTATGTTTTAGTAAGGCTTGTTCAGTATTGTTAAATACTTAATTAAGTATGAGTTAATGTGCATATGTTCTCTACTTTACAATAAGTCTACCAAAGAGCATTAATAACTGTTTAGTTATGGTTTAGTAAGGCTTATTAGGGCCCGAGCGCCGACAGCGGCGAAGGCCCTATTGAAACTGAAGGAATTATTATTGTTTCTATTATTTTCCCGTCAAATGAATTGGCTTTTTGAGGGCCTTAACATATTCAAAAACTCACCAAATTTGGCGGTCGCATCAAGTCTGGTGAAAATTTACGTATTTTAAGGGTTTCGGGAAAAGGCGCGCAAAAATGGCTCGCTAGCGCCCCCTAGAAAGTTAAGAAAATTGAGCCCCTGCAGTGCGTTTAACGTAGACTCACGAAACTTGGTACACATATGTAGCATGTCAAGATTATAGAAAAAACTTAATTAGAGCCAAGCCCTAAACCCAACAGGAAGTCCGCCATTTTGAATTAAATGTTCGAAATTAGTGCGATTTTGGCCATTTCCACATGTCGTACTTTAACGAACTCCTCCTAGAGATTTCATCCGATCAACTTCAAACTCGCTCTGTGCCATCTTAAGATGTTAAAGATGAAAAGTTGTTAAAAGAAAACCTTTTCGTCACAGGACGTGGCCGTGGCGGGGCAGCCATTTTGTGCGTTTCGCCGGCAAAACAAGAAGTGGGTGTAACTCGAGTGTATGTTTTCCGATTACCTCGAAACTTTTCAGGATTCATAAGAGTCCAACCCTGAGGACAAATAAAGGCCGATATTTACTTACAGTCATAGCGCCCCCTAGTGGCAACAGGAAGTAGGCCTAAAAGTCAAGGTGCTATACTTTAACGAACTCCTCCTAGAGATTTCATCCGATGGACTTCAAACTTGGTCTGTACCATCCCAACACCTTACCGATGAAAAGTTATTAAAAGAAAAACTTTTCGTCAGACGGTGTGGGCGTGGCGTGGCGGCCATTTTGGGTGTTTAGCGATGAACAAAGAAGTTGCTGTAACTTGAGTGTACGTTGTCGTATCTGCCCGAAATTTCTCAAGATGGACAAGGGTCCAGGCCTGAGGACACCTACAGGCCAAAATTGATTTTTGGTCATGGCGCCCCCCGCTGGCAACAGCAAATCTGCCTTATATGACAAAAATCATCCGATTTGCATGAAACTCAGAATGTGTGGTCTACATGTAATACTGAGCCGCCCCCTATAATATGACCACGCCCACTTACTCAGGCCACGCCCCCTTTCATAACATTTGAACCGTTTAAGGTATACCCTTGTGTGAGGTATCATTGAACTCAGCAGCGACTTCCTTCTTCATTGGTGATGGTTTGGCCCGCCCCATATGTTTAAGCCACGCCCCCTTTCATACATGCTGACCCATTTAAGGTAGAGTCTTGTGTGAGGTATCATTCTTCTCAGCAGAGGCTTCATTTTTAATTGGTGATGGTTTGGCCCACCCCCTATGCTTTAGCCACGCCCCCTTTCACAGCTAATGAACTGTATGACGTAGAGTCTTGTGTGAGGTATCGTTGAACTCGGCGGGGAGTTCCCTTTTCGTTGGTGACGGTTTGCGGCGTCTGACTGCCGTGCAAATCGTTCGCAAGGAGCGGCGTCCGCCGGTAACCCCGACGCGCGCAGAGGCGCGAGGGCCCGTCCATCACTGCTCGCAGCTTTAATTCAGTATTGTTATACATTAATTGAGTGTTAGTTAAGGTGCATATGTTCTCTACTTTGCAATAAGTCTACCAAAGAGCATTAACAACTGTTTAGTTATGGTTTACTAAGGCTTATTCATTATTGTTATACATTAATTAAGTGTTAGTTAAGGTGCATTTGTTCTCTACTTTGCAATAAGTCTACCAAAGAGCATTAATAACTATTTAGTTGTGGTTTAGTAATGCTTGTTCAGTATTGTTAAATACTAAATTAAGTGTTAGTTAAGGTGCCTATGTTCTCTACTTTACAATAAGTCTACCAAAGAGTATTAATAACTGTTTAATTATGTTTAGTAAGGCTTATTAGGGCCCGATGGCCGACAGCTGCGAAGGCCCTATTGAAACTGAAGGAATTATTCTTTCTTTCTTTCTTTCTTTCTTTCTATTATTAGGGCCCGAGCGCCGACAGCGGCGAAGGCCCTATTGAAACTGAAGGAATTATTCTTTCTTCTTTCTTCTATTATTTTCCCGTCAAATGAATTGTCTTTTTGAGGGCCTTAACATATTCAAAAACTCACCAAATTTGACGGGCGCATCAAGTCTGGTGAAAATTTACGTATTTTAAGGGTTTCGGGAATAGGCGCACAAAAATGGATCGCTAGCGCCCCCTAGAAAGTTAAGAAAATTGAGCCCCTGCAGTGCCTTTAACGTAGACTCACGAAACTTCGTACACATATGTATCATGTCAAGACGTACAAAAAACTTCAATAGAGCCATACCCTGAACCCAACAGGAAGTCCGCCATTTTCAGTAAATCTGCCTTATATGACAAACATCATCCGATTTGCATGAAACTGAATGTGTGGTCTACGTGTGATACTGAGCCACCCCCTATAATATGGCCACGCCCACGCATATAGGCCACGTCCCCCTTTCATAACATTTGAACCGTTTAAGGTAGAGTCTTGTGTGAGGTGTCATTGAACTCAGCAGAGAGTTCCTTATTCATTGGTGATGGTTTGTCCCACCCCCTATGCATAAGCCACGCCCCCTTTCATAACGTTTGAACCGTTTAAGGTATACACTTGTGTGAGGTGTCATTGAACTCAGCAGAGACTTCCTTCTTCATTGGTGATGGTTTGGCCCGCCCCCTATGTTTAGGCCACGCCCCCTTTTATAACTAATGACCTGTTTTATTTAGACCCTTGTGTGAGATATCGTTGAACTCAGCAGAGACTTCCTTCTTCATTGGTAATTGTTTGGCCCGCCCCCTATGTTCAAGCCACGCCCCCTTTCATACATGCTGACCCATCCAAGGTAGAGTCTTGTGTGTGGTATCATTGAACTCAGCAGAGACTTCCGTTTTAATTGATGATGGTTGGACCCGCCCTGTGAAAAATGGGCTTCCCCGCCCAGGTCCACACAGGATGGTGGCGACAAGGACACACTGAGAATGTGTGGTGATGGGATGAAGACACAGCCAACAGCCAACGTGGATTTGCAGGAAAAATTTTACTTTATTTTAGGGCTGTCAAAATTAACGCGTTAATATTTGCGTTAATTTTTTAATATTTAACTCGTTAAAAAAAATTAACGAAATTAACGCAGCTGTGTTTGTTTACTTCATGTGGCGGCTGAGAAACGTAATACGTCTCCATAAGAGCAGGCGGCGCTACTCTAGGAGGGACTTACCTGATTGAAGTAGGCCTACGGGCCAGTCAAGAGTTTAAACATGGACCAGTAAGATCCCAAAAGAGAAAAAAGATGATGTGTTAGAATCCAGAAATGAATGAGCACGGGCTATAAACGGGACCGAGTACTAGTTCCGACATCTTGTCTCGTCAGGAGAGATGCGCCACCGGTAAGCTGCTGAGCTGCGGTGTAAGTTTGATTTGTCTGTTGCCTTACTGCTGTGCTGCCGATATGTACGTGCGCGATTTGTTTGCTTGATAACTGTTACGTTGGTCACGCTGATAAAACCTTATTTGCAGTCTGATGTTTAACGCTGTCGACTCGATAGTATCCGTGACTATATTCCAGTAAATGTTTGAAATTGGTGCGTCTCACTGTCACACAAGCTACTTCCTGGTTGCAGTGCTGGATGGGAAATGTAGTCAATCGCTTTACATTGGTAATGGATTGCTGTGCACAGCGTCGCTATCTAAAACTACACTCACTGTTTTCACTTTAGGCCAACATACACCTTTGTGGTTTTGGGTTACTGGTTTAATGTGTAACATTGATATTGATATTGATGTGCATTTCTGTGTTTAGATATATGTGCTTAGCTTAGTCATTCAGATTAAACACTATGTATATTATAATATTTATAATATGAAGTACTGCCTAGATTGTAATTTATATTCTATCTATATATATATATATATATATATATATATATATATATATATATATACACACACATTTGTATATTATTCAGAATATGGTATATTAGGTATGTGGCTAATATTGGGGGTGGTGACAAAAATCTGCTCTCAAGTCGGACAGTTTCTAGCCGTTTCAGCAGCCTTCAGCAGGACTATATAAGCCAAATTGTTGCTGCTGTTGTTCTGAAAGATATTAAACATTCTGAACTTAGCAGAACCTTTCCTTGTTTGTTTTCTCTTCATATTTGCAAAGTTAAGTCATTTAGCATTTAAGTATCCATTACTACAAGCTTCTCAATTTAAAAACGCGATTAATCGCGATTAACTACAGCAAATTGTGCGATTAATTAGTTAATTTTCTTTAATCGATTGACAGCCCTACTTTATTTACAGTGCTCTAAAATACGTCATCCAGCACTCTGTTAACAACAACAACAAAAAACTTCCAGAACAAACCACTGGGTTTCTCAATTTAACTAGCACAAGCAAAAAAAAATCTCCTCTCTCAACAAGTTTCTGTATACAACCTCTCAGCAAGTTGACACTCTACCAACTCTCTCTTGAGGCAGAAAAACCTGCGCTTTAAATAAGGCCCTTCAATTACCCTAATTGGTAGAAACCAACATCACAGGGGGTTTTGTTATATATAGTGGTTCAGCAGATATTTGATCTAATCACACATACATTGAAATATACTTCATAAACCTTATGTACTTCTACTTATACTAATAACATTAATTTCCTGTAATTGAATAAGCATTACATTACAATACAGCCCATAATTTTATACTGATACAATAGCTTCCCCCGGCTCAAATAAACCCTTTCCACTGGGGGCCAGGGCCTTCAGCTATCAGGCTCCGCTTTTGTGGAACCAGCTCCCAGTCTGGGTTCGAGGGGCAGACAGCGTCGCCACATTTAAGAGTAAACTAAAAACCCTGCTCTTTGATAAACACTTATAGTTAGGGAGTGAGGGGCTGCAGCGTCCACCTAACCCGGCCCACTGCTTCTCCTCGTAGTCATCAGTTTTATATAATGTATAATTAATAATCTAGCGAGAGTAGAGGGAGGCAGACCAGTACAGCCCGATCCGGTTGGGGAGAATTTAAGCCCGACCAGGCACCTCTCTTTAACCTGCCTCTCGTAGTTATGCTATTATAATTCTAGACTGCTGGGAAGGCTGTTTCCTTCCTATGACACACTAAGCTGCTCTCTCATCTCTACTGGTTACTTTTGTATGCATCCTGTCCCAGAAATGCTTGTTACTAATCTAGATCTCGGGAGTTTACTCCCCAGAGTCCTTATGTTTCTTCCGGGAATTGCAGAGAATCGCAGAGCATAGCAATTCCCGGCCGCATCCTGCTACGTCCTGCTGCATCCGCCACTTCCACCCATGCTCGGACATGAGCTTCCACAATGACCTTCGAAGTCACTGTTATCTCTAATGTGACTATTATCGCCACTGTTCATCACACCCACCACCGGCCCGTCAGACACCGCCTACCAAGAGTCTGGGTCTGCCGAGGTTTCTTCCCAAGAGGGAGTTTTTCCTCGCCACTGTCGCAATAGCCATTGCTAATGCTTGCTCTTGAGGGAATTACTGTAATTATTGGGGTTTTGGAAATTACAGAGTGTGGTCTAGACCTACTCTATCTGTAAAGTGTCTCGAGATAACTTTTGTTATGATTTGATACTATAAATAAAATTAAATTGAAAAATTGAATTGAATTGGCCCAAACAGGGAATAAAATAGCCATTGTCATGGGGCTCGTGTTCCTTGGGGAAACAAATTGCTGCGGGACCAGGAAAATGACAGTCGGTGCTATCAGTGTAATGTTGGTGTTTGCGTGCACAATGTATGGATTAACAGAAAGAAATGTGTTATGGAGCAGAATCGACGGGTACCACGTCGTTCGCAATGTGATTTACAGCTGTTTGGTGAGTAACTGAAAGTTGTGTAAATAAAGATTGCGCATGAATGAACCACGCCGCGGTTGCCGGCACCGCGGGTAGTTACAAACATTCGCCGCTACATGTGTGTGTGCTTGTAAGCGCGTGTGTGTGTGTAGGATAAGGGGTCAGTTTAAATGTTGTGGAGCATGTCAGGCGAGTTGGGGAAAAAGAGGGGCTCTACCTTTTCACATTTCCCTCCTCTTCTGGAGGATCGCCACTGGGGTGGCGAGACAGAAAATCTGCCACCACGTTCTGTTTGCCAGCCCTGAACAGCACCTCAAATCTAAAGGGCTGCAAAGCCAAAAACCAACGCGTTATGCGTGCATTAGTGTCCTTCATCTTGCCAAGCCATGTTAAGGCTCGGTGGTCCGTTTCAAGGACAAAGACTCTACCTAGCAGGTAGTACCGGAAAGTGTCCAGTGCCCACTTTACTGCAAGGCATTCCAGCTCCACAGCTGAGTATCTGGTCTCCCGGGGAAACAGCTTGCGGCTTATGTAAGCCACCGGTCGTTGCTGTTCTCCCTCACCCTGGAGTAGTACTGCCCCCAGACCAACTCCAGAGGCATCGGTCTGTACAGTCCATCGCTGGGTAAAGTCTGGGCTCTGCAGCACAGGGTCACTGCACATAGCCTCTTTTAAGTCCTTGAAGGCCTTCTCATGCTTCTCCTCCCACCTGACCTTCACCGGACCAGATTTTCTGGTCAGGTCCGTGAGGGCCGCAGCTCGGCTTGCAAAGTTAGGCACAAACCGCCGGTACCACCCAGCAAGCCCCAAAAAGGACCGGATCTCCTTCTTGGTCTGGGGCTGCGGGCAGTCACGGATAGCCTCAATCTTGTCCTTCTGGGGTCTGATTACCCCCCAACCTAGGATGTGCCCCAGGTATCGCACCTCCTGCTGGGCCAAAGCACATTTCTTGGGCTGCGCAGTCAGTCCTGCCTTACGTATGCGCTGTAGCACCTCCCCAAGATGCCCAAGATGCTCGTCCCAGGTAACACTGAAGACAACAATGTCGTCCAAGTAGGCAGCTGCGAAAGCACCAGTCCCATCCAGCACACGGTCCATAAACCGCTGAAATGTGGCTGGTGCCCCCTGCAGGCCAAACGGCATCATCTTAAACTGGAACAGGCCCTGGGGTGTCCTGAAAGCTGTGTAAGGTCTGGCATCCTTAGCCATTGGCACCTGCCAGTAGCCCTTACACAGGTCCAAGGTGGAAATGAAGTGTGCCTTCCCAAGGCGCTCAATAAGGTCTTCCAACCTGGGCATGGGATATGCATCAAAGTGTGATTGAGCATTTACTTGCCGAAAGTCAATGCAGAAGCGCATGCTGCCATCCTTCTTTGGAACCAGGACGACAGGGCTGCTCCAGGCACTCTCCGACCGCTCAATCACTCCAAGTTTCTGCATCACCTGCAGCTCCTCCTGGAGGACAGGCAACATCCGCTCTGGAACTCGGTACATCCGCTGCCGGAGTGGTGTGGTGTCCTTCAGCAGGACGCTGTGCTCAGCCATTGATGTGGATCCGGGCTGGTCGCTGAAGAGGCCATCAGGTATGACAGCCCACAACTCCCGCTGCTGTTGTGGAGTAAGATGTGTCATGTCAATCTCTCCTGCTGGATGGTCTGTAGGGAAGAACTGCTCTGGGGTGTCTTCCTCTTCCTTCACTGCTTGTACCAGCAGCTGTTGGCTCAGTGGCACCTCTCTCTCGTGCCACTCTTTCAGCAGGTTAATGTGAAATACCTGCCGCTGCTTTCTCCTCTCTGGCATTTCCAGCTCGTAGGTTGTGGGCCCCAGCTTCCTGCTGATGCTGTATGGTCCCTGCCACTTGGCCAACAACTTGTTCTCCTCTGTAGGCAGGAGTAGAAGAACTTTCTGGCCTGACTGGAAGGTTCGTTGCCTTGCTCTCTGGTCGTACCAATTGGTCTGGGTCCGTTGCGCTTGCTGCAGGTTGTCCTTCACTAGGGTGGTCATTTCTTCCATCTTCTCCCTCATGGTGATGACATAGGTGAGGATGTTGGTGGTGGTAGGCTTTGGTGACTCCCAGGCATCTCTGAGGAGATCAAGCGGGCCCCTCACCGGTCTACCAAACAGGAGCTCGAAGGGGGAGAACCCTGTTGAGGCTTGGGGAACCTCCCTGTAGGCAAACATTAGGTAGGGGAGCCAATGATCCCAGTCCTTGCCATTGGCAGCCACAAACTTAGCATGCCCTTCAAGGTCTGGTTGTACCTTTCTACCAGTCCGTCAGTCTGGGGGTGGTAAGGAGTGGTCCTAATCCCCTTAATACCCAACAACCCATACACCTGCTTCATTGTCTTTGAAAGAAAAGCTGTTCCCTGATCAGTCAGAATCTCCTGGGGAATCCCTACCCTGGAGAATAACTGTAGAAGTACAGTGGCAATGGTTCTAGCTGTGACCTTTCGTAGGGGAAAAGCTTCGGGGTAGCGGGTGGCGTAATCACAGATTACCAGTATATATTGGTGGCCTGCCTGGGTGCGCTCTAGGGGGCCAACAATGTCCATCCCTATCCTAGTGAATGGCACATCAATAACTGGGAGAGGCTTAAGTGGGAAGGGCTTGACCTTGTGCTTGCTTGAGATCTGACATGTGGGACATGTTTTGCAGTAAGTGTATACATCAATATAAATGCCAGGCCAAAAGAATTTGCCAGCTATTCTCTGAAGTGTTTTTACACTTCCCAAATGACCGGCCCAGGGGATGTCATGACCTAAGCTCAATATCTTTGGCCTTAGGCTACATGGAATCACTAGCTGCTCATTGCTACTCCCTTCAGGCTGGTGATATAGCAGGCCCTGTTGCACAAAGAAAAATTCTCCCAAAAGAGCTTTTGCCTGACCTGTGCTTGCCTTGCCGAAGAGCTCTTTTAGGGACTCATCTTGCCTCTGCAGCTCTTTTAAATCGTGGGGGACTTCCCATATATCTTCCCCTGCAACTGGTTCTGGTTCTGACTCAGCCAGAACTCTAAAAGTGCCCAACAGCTTTTCTCGCCTGCGTTGCTGACGGGTCTTCACCGCCTTAACCTTCTCTGGAGAACTGATCTCCTCTCGGCTGAATGGCATCATCTCTAATTCCCTCTGGCTATCTGTCTTGGTCTGAGACCTGGTAGCAACCATACTCACTGGCAGAGTAGACTGCACCAGTTCTGGCAGTATAAGCACATCCTGGCCTAAAATCACTGGATGGCTCAACCCTCTAACAACGCCAGCTCTTAGCCTATATGTCTGTTTCTGCACCTCAAGACAGATGTCGGCTATAGGATACTCATGCTCATCTCCGTTGACACAGCACACTCTAAGGCGTTCACCTGTCAGCGTTTCGGGCTGAACCACCAGGTGGGGTTGGACAAGAGTCTGTGTGCTGCCGGTGTCAAGAAGAGCCCTCGCTGGCCTGCCATTCACTGTGACCTCTATTATCTGTACCTTGCCAACATACCCAGGGTTTTTAATAAGCCTAGGGACGGAACACACACAGCTTTTTGCTCTCCTGACAGGGCATTCTCTAATCAGGTGTCCTGGCTTACCACAATAGTGACATACATAGCTGTCCCTACTCATGGGATGTCTGGTTGTAGGTGGGTTGATATGTCTAACGTGAGTGTTCTGTGGTGGGTAATATCTGGTGCTTGGACCCCGACTGCTCGCTACCTCTAAGACCAACTCCACCCCCATAACTGACAGACTTACCTTTTGTCATCGGTCTGTTGGTGCCCTGCTGGCGGAAGTCCTCTGGTCCACGGCTAGCAGCCAGGAAAGAGTCAACAAGCTCTGCTGCTTTGAGCCCAGTGTGTGGATCGTGCTCCTTGACCCAAACCCTCACATCTGGAGTCATAGAGCGGAGGAACTGCTCCAGAATGAGGATCTCCCCAATCTCTTCAACCGTCTTTTCAGCTGGCTTAATCCACTTGGCGTACAAGTCTTTTCCCTATGCTTTAGCCACGCCCCTTTTCACACCTAATGAACCGTATGAGTCTTGTGTGAGGTATCGTTGAACTCGGCGGGGAGTTCCCTTTTCAGTGGTGACGGTTTGCGGAGTCTGAGTGCCGCGCAAATGCACGGTCGCAAGGAGTGGCGTCCGCCGGTAACCCCGGCGCGCGCAGAGGCGCGAGGGCCCGTCCATCGCTGCTCGCAGCTTTAATTCTTTTTCCCGTCAAATGAATTGGCTTTTTGAGGGTCTTAACATATTCAAAAACTCACCAAATTTGGCGGTTGCATCAAGTCTGGTGAAAATTTACGTATTTTAAGGGTTTCGGGAATAGGCACACATAAATGGCTTGCTAGCGCCCCCTAGAAAGTTAAGAAAATTGAGCCCCTGCAGTGCGTTTAACGTAGACTCACGAAACTTGGTACACATATGTAACATGTCAAGATGTACAAAAAACTTCATTAGAGCCTTACCCTAAACCCAACAGGAAGTCCGCCATTTTGAATTAAATGTTCGAAATTAGTGCGATTTTGGACATTTCCACATGTCATACTTTAACGAACTCCTCCTAGAGATTTCATGCGATCAACTTCAAACTCGGTCTGTGCCATTTTAAGATGTTAAAGATGAAAAGTTGTTAAAAGAAAAACTTTTCGTCATAGGGCGTGGCCGTGGCAGGGCGGCCATTTTGTGCGTTTCGCCGCCGAAACAGGAAGTGGGTGTAACTCGAGTGTACGTTGTCCGATCACCTCGAAACTTTTCAGGATTCATAACAGTCCAACCCAGAGGACAAATAAAGGCCGATATTGACTTAAAGTCATAGCGCCCCCTAGTAGCAACAGGAAGTAGGCCTAAAAGTCAAGGTGCTATACATTAACGAACTCCTCCTAGAGATTTCATCCGATGGACATCAAACTTGGTCTGTACCATCCCAACACCTTAACGATGAAAAGTTATTAAAAGAAAAACTTTTCGTCAGACGGTGTGGGCGTGGCGTGGTGGCCATTTTGAGTGTTTAGCGATGAACAAAGAAGTTGTTGTAACTTGAGTGTACGTTGTCGTATGTGCCCGAAATTTCTCACGATGGACAAGGGTCCAGGCCTGAGGACACCTACAGGCCAAAATT
This sequence comes from Perca schrenkii, assembly GCA_025617405.1. Taxonomy (NCBI): domain Eukaryota; kingdom Metazoa; phylum Chordata; class Actinopteri; order Perciformes; family Percidae; genus Perca; species Perca schrenkii. Next base: position 34,458,242 of record CM046789.1, on the reverse strand, counting down.
GACTTTTGGTCATAGCGCCCCCCCCTGGCAACAGGAAATCTGCATTATATGACAAACATCATCCGATTTGCATGAAACTCAGAATGTGTGGTCTACGTGTGATACTGAGCCGCCCACTATAATATGGCCACGCCCAGTTACACAGTTCACGCCCCCTTTCATAACATTTGAACCGTTTAAGGTAGAGTCTTGTGTGAGGTGTCATTGAACTCAGCAGAGAGTTCCTTTTTTATTGGTGATGGTTTGGCCCACCCCCTATGCATAAGCCACGCCCCCTTTCATAACATTTGAACCGTTTAAGGTACACCCTTGTGTGAGGTATCATTGAACTCAGCAGAGACTTCCTTCTTCATTGGTGATGGTTTGGCCCGCCCCCTATGTTCAAGCCACGCCCCCTTTCATACATGCTGACCCATTTAAGGTAGAGTCTTGTGTGAGGTATCATTCATCTGAGCAGAGGCTTCATTTTTAATTGGTGATGGTTGAACCCGCCCCCTATGCTTTAGCCACGCCCCCTTTCACAGCTAATGAACCGTATGACGTAGAGTCTTGTGTGAGGTATCGTTGAACTCGGCGGGGAGTTCCCTTTTCATTGGTGACGGTTTGCCGCGTCTGAGTGCCGCGCAAATGCACAGTCGCAAGGAGCGGCGTCCGCCGGTAACCCCGACGCGCGCTGAGGCGCGAAGCCCGTCCATCGCTGCTCGCAGCTTTAATTCAGTATTGTTATACATTAATTAAGTGTTATTTAAGGTGCATATGTTCCCTACAATAAGTCTACCAAAGAGCATTAATAACTGTTTAGTTATGGTTTAGTAAAGCCTGTTAAGTATTGTTAAATACTAAATTAAGTGTTAGTTAAGGTGCATATGTTCTCTCCTTTGCAATAAGTCTACCAAAGAGCATTAATAACGGTTTAGTTATGGTTTAGTAAGGCCTGTTCAGTATTGTTAAATACTAAATTAAGTGTTAGTTAAGGTGCCTATGTGCTCTACTTTACAATAAGTCTACCAAAGAGTATTAATAACTGTTTAATTATGTTTAGTAAGGCTTATTCAGTATCATTATACATTAATCAAGTGAACCGTTATGGTTAAGTAATGATTATATAGCATGCACAATAATTTATATGGGTTGGGCTTTACATGAAGACAAAGGAACAAGCAAACCTCTGCATGGAGACTGTGGAGTCGTTTCACTCATCTCACCCTCTATCAAAAGTAAGTCATATGTTGGAGGATGGACACATATAGCGAACAAAGGTATGTGGACAACCATAACCCTTAAATAAACAATTAAAACAGTTTTCTCATAATGAGATGGCTTGGCTATGAACCTTAAGACATACATGCTATCAAACATATTTATCAACCACGTAGTAATATTATGAAATACCTTAATCAACTAAGGGTTTATTTGTTATTAAGAGACTATTGTTAACATTTACCTAACGTTCAATATTGTATGATTAACTGGCAAGTGATGCTTGTTACTGCATCAAATAATGGTAAAATAGACACCTTATTCAAATATTATTAACAGTTAGTCAAGGCTTTTTACTGCATTAAGAAATGGTAAAATAGACACCTTAGTTAACTGTTATTAACAGTTAGTCAAGGCATTCCTTCACTAATGGTAAATAGACGCCTTAGTTAAGTGTTGTTAACTGTTAGTCAAGGCTTAATATTGCATTTACTAATGATATAATTGACACCTTACTTAACTGTTGTTAACAGTTAGTCAAGCCTTCTTAATGCATTAACTAATGTAAAATAGACACCTTAGTTAAGGCTTTAACTAATGGTAAATAATGCATGAATTAATACCTTAGTTAACATGAACAAAATAAGCATTGTTAATAAATGTTTAATAGACACCATAATTAATGGTTAATTAATGCTTATTAATGCATTAAGTAATGCTAATTGATGTAGCCTTATTGTAAAGTGTTCCTATATATATATATATATATATATATATATATATATATATATATATATATATATATATATCTCGGTCTCGACATATTATTTACACACTCATACTGACCGACACTAGACTCATGCACTGGCCACAGTTACATTCGGTAGCCTGGTGGGCGGTCTCCTCATGACAGTCTAACTACCATGTAGCAACATTCACTTCTAACATTTAACTTAACGTTAAGATAACATTACGTGTATTTGTATGTGATATAATACTTTCCCCTTGGTAATGTAGCCTATGAATTTCCATGAACACAATTCTAAAATGCACGAGACATAAAGGCTTCTGCTATCGGTAACTCAAACTTGCCGAGAACCTAGATACTCGTGATTACATAGAATCATGCATTAGGCACGGTTATGGTCTCTTTCAGTAGCCTGGTGCACGGTCTCCTGGTGACAGCCTACCTATCACGTAACAAACATTTAACTTAACATAACTACTAAGATAACATGACGTGTATTTGTATGTGATATCCATCGATAATGTAGTCTATGAATTTGTATGTACACAATTATCTAAGATGCACAAGAAATAAAGGCTTCTGGGATCGGTTGATAACTCAAACTTGCCGAGAACCTAGACACCCGTTTGAATATAGACTCATGCAGTTACCCTCGGTTACGGTCTTTACGGTCTCGTTCAGTAGTCTGGTGCGAGGTCTCCTCATGATACTATTTTTGCCATTGAGCGGCAAAGGACATGCTCATCTGCACCTAACGTTGTTCCCAGCATGGCAGAAAGTGAAATGAGACAACTTTTCAGACCAGGCGGCAACTCACAAGCCCGTGCAACAGCTCACGCGACACAAGGCTAAACCTGAGGATCACGGCAGTCTTTGCGATATCACACGCAGCAACACTTTGGCAAATGAGGCTCTCGTCCGAGGAAAAGGTAAGAATAAATAAGCTCTATTTTTCTGGTGCTGATTTGTATAACAGAATTGATTGTATATTGGTAAGCACTTTTTTTCCCACCTAGCCTAGATTTAAAGTCCTGCAATTTTGTCCGATCTCATGCCTTCACTGCATTGACATATTATAAGGCTTCAAACATGCTCTTTGTCACGCTAAGTTTATGTCCTGGCTTCCTCAGATGTAAATATGTCAATTACGTTACTGTAAATATGAAGAGAAAGAACAACAGCCATTGCGCAGACCGGGATGAAGTTATTATTAGGTTGGATATTCAACATACAATCGGCTAATCGTCCTCCGGCGGACTCTTGCTGCTTCTGCCGGTGAAACTATTAAGAAGACGTCGCTAAAGAATGTATTTTGAATATCCAACCTTAAACTATCTTCACTGCGGTCCACGCAATAGAGAGCCGAAGTCACGCCCCTTCCGGTGGACCTAATGGGACCTAAACTCGGAAAAATATGAATGGTAGTGAACGAGGAGAGGCAAATTATTTTTTTATCCCGTTTGAATTAAGCCATGGATTACAAATATGATGTTCGTCAATTTAAAAGATAAGTTTTCAACCGAAGAAAGTCTCAGTTAGCCGTAGGTTTGTCATAGTACCACTTAGTTTTGTGTGAAACCGTTCAGTGAACTACATCTCCCGTCTCACACAATCTACCTCACCTAGCTTGATGATCGGCTTGCTCGCTAACTAGCTAGCTTAGCTCTGTTACAACACATGTAATGTTATTGATGGGTTTTATCCAGTGAAGTGTTTTCAGCAGATAAGCAAAAGAACAAGCAAGATCCTCTGCTCATTAGAGTAACGTTACATCCCCGGTACGATACACCGAGACATCGTAGCTTCAGTGAGACGTCATCCATGAAGTTTGTAGTCTTTCTAATTACATATTTCACACTCTTATACTACTTTCTTCGGTTTAAAAATAATGTTTTAAATTGACGAACATCATATTTGTAATCCATGGCTCAATTCAAACGGGATCAAAAAATAATCATTATCTCTCCATTGACTCTAGTTCATACTTTTTCGAAAGATAGGTCCCATTGGCCGGAAGTAGAAGGGTGGGACTTCGGCTCTCTATGATGATGTTGTTCCTTTGCTTCATCGCACGTAACTGCCCTAGTGACCGTCAATAAGCAGCGAGCAGCCGGCGGTGAGACAGCAGTAAGATGCGTGCTTAGGGACCATCTACAAACTACAACACCGAAAAGAGATACAAAAAAAATATGTATTAATTTAATGATTAAATAAGGTAGTGTCTCCAAATCTACAGCAACCTACAGGCTTGTGCCCCATTGCAGCTCTAGGTCTAGTGACGCCCCTACGGCCAACGGCTGCAACCCAGTCTCACGGCAGTTCGTGTAAATGTACACGTTATTCTTAATCTATTGATACGTGTTCACGGAGACGTTTTTCTCGTTTTTTCTGTGTAACTGTTACGTTATTTTCTCGGGGAAAGGACGCCGGGAGGCGGCCTCGCCCGGGTGAAAGTCCTGTGTTGTTTGGGGAAATGAGGCGCCACACGCCGGCCAAAACAACGGAACGGGCCGCCACTCGCGGGCCGCCACTCGCAGGACACGGGAAATGAAACGCCACAATAACGAGACGGTTGGGGTTAGAAAAAAAAAGAACGGGGAAAGGAACCGTCACACGCGGGACACGCCGACAAAGGAACTGCAACATGCGGGACAAAGGTACTGCCACACGCGGGGCGCGATCCCCGGTCTCCGGCGTGAAAGTCCTGTGTTGTTTGACCCATCCACCACGCCAACCAATCTCCCTACGCTGATTTTCGGCTTTTTATATTACTCCCTACAATTTAGTTCTGTGGACACGAAATATGCTTCCCATTGAAATACATTAGTTCACATTTTCGTGTTGTCCACCATGTAAAAAACGACAAAAACGTCTCCGTGAACACGTATCAATAGATTCAAATAACGTCACATTTACACGAACTTCCATGAGTCCGGGCTGCTACGGCAGTGTTCCCGTTTTAAGCTTACAAAGATAAAAACATCTGTTTTGGAGGTATTTACCTTCTGAGCTGAAAATGTCCCCGGATTTATTTTCAGAAATCTGGTCACCTTAACTCTAGTTTACACAAAACCGATTTTTGCAGAACTGATTTTTATAATCTAAAAATTAAGGGCAAACACTTACAACACTTTACCTCTCCTTAGCACATGGCAATTTAAGGTGTTTTTAGAAAACTGTCCTGAGTGGACAGTGGCCTCAATAATAAATGTAAAAAAGAGGCTTTAGGAATTGAATCTTCCATGATGTGAATGCATAATAAATTACAATTATAACAAATTCCGAGGGGCATTATACACCTGTGTGATAGGCAGTGGTTAAATTGGGCCGGGGCTCTCCGGGGCTCAGCCCTGGCACATAAGCCTGCTCGTTTGTCCAGATGTGCCTGCTGGCAGTCTAAATATGTCACATAAAATTTGATGAAATTATGCTTTTGAAAACGTGATATTTCTGACAATAAATGAAAGATTTTAGAAATGGCATGTCTATTTTGTCTCGGTGGAGCTGAGATGAGAACAATCAGAACACGGCAACAACCCGCATAGCACTGCAGACAATTCACCACCGTGGGTCAACAACATAACGCCAAAGTGTCTACGTCGGTAGGATTAACAGATAAATTGCCTTCTTCTAAAGCTAAAAACCCCGCTTGCAGCGGTGGAAGCCCGGTGCTCGGAAGCTCCAACGGCTGACTGAGCCGTTGAACTGGTTCTCGCTGTTGCATCTCCTCCAGCGGCAGGGCTCCGAGCCGGCCACGGAGAGCCCCACTCGGTGCCGTGTGTGCGTGTGTTGCAGTAAAGAGAGAGATTGGGAGAAGGAAGTTTGTGTGGTGGACCTGGTCACCACAGACCCAAATCTTCTCAGCTGTTGCTACTGTCATATGCTGCACTGTCTCTTCATGTGGCACGTTATATTTGGCACATTGTATGGGTCACTTCTTATATCATAACAAGGTAATACAACGTGTAATCAAGTGAAGACTGATTAAAAGTAATGTAAATGCTAAATGCCCTAATACCTGTTGATACTACAAAAATGCAAAGTATAGCCTTGCAGTTTTGCACGTATCATGTAAGACTCGATTTCTCCATTTCTTTGCACAAAACTCTCCAGAAAGTAGGGCTGCACGATTATGGCCAAAATGATAATCACAATTATTTTGATCAATATTGAGATCACCATTAATTATCACGATTATTTGTTGATTTGAACCAAAACAAATTTTACTGTCACATAGGCTAAATATGACATATTGTGCTACATTCCTGCTAATACATCCATATTGTGCTACATTCCTCTTCCTTGATTGAAGGATACTGAAGGAGTATGCCATTTCAGCTGTTGTGCGACCGCTTTTCCACACGTTTGCCGTGAAAGATACAGGCAATGCAATTTTCTGTTCACGTTAACGGCACATGTGGTGCCCGGTATCTACCGGACGAAATAGCAATGCGGATTTCGGTGGCTCATTACACTGCCACTTACATGTCCGTGTTGCGCTCTGAAACCCGCGTTAGAAGCAACATAAACATTGCTGCATGTCACGCTAGTAAACACTAATAACACATTAGACAGCAGGTAACGTTAGCCTACCGTTAGCTACAGTAGTAACTGGATTAAAAACGGCTAAAATGCTGACAGCTAAACGGTGTAGTATTTCACTGTAGAGGATTCCAACAGCGTGATGTCCAACAGTCTGCTGCTAAAGCTATGAGCTAAAAGACACAAACTAGCACTGGTCACTGCTGTTGTCTGAAAAACAAAATGGACGGGCCAAAATGTTGCGTTTACTGGTAAACTGGTAAACATTGTGACCGACTTATGATGATCGACTGCTACCTGTTGTGGAATTTTCCTCACGTTACTCTGTTCTCTGTGACTGTCTACATCTAGAAACTAAGCTGCGCGGTGCAGGGAACAACTCTGATTGGCTCATGGAGGCACGTGATCAGACAGTGGTTTATGGAGCGCTATATTGGTTTTGCAAAATCTTTGATAAGGAGCGTTCTATGAACGGAATGATATCACTCTATCACGCAAATTTGATCGTGGGAAGCCAAAATCGTGATTAAAATTTGATTAATTGTGCGGCCTTACCAGAAAGTGCCATTTAATGGTTTATTTTTCAAAATTTTTTCCCAGTGGGGCATACCCCCGGACCCCTCTAGGGAGAGCCCCTCCCCCCCCGACATAACAAATCCCAATTTAACCCCTGGTGATAGGCTATTAGTTTTTGGGGGGTAGTAATGGAAAAAAAAATCTCACTCAAACTTAACTCAAAAGTTGGCATCCCTGCATTGAGGACCAATAGAAAAATGTTTTTGGTATTGCTTTTAAGTGCTTTTCCCTGGGATTTTTTGTGTCATTATACTCCTTTTGGATTGTTGTGCTTTTAAAAAATTCCAATAAAATGTAAATCACAACTACAGGTCATTGTCACTTTGTTCAGCGCTAGGCGTCAGTAGCATTCACAATCCTAATATTGACAGTGCCAAATTTTAAGTAAAAAGGGGTGTCATTATTTGTGGGAAAGCCTTTTCTGATTTTTAGTTGTATGGTATTGTTGTTTCATCAGCTTAATTTAAGTGAATCAAATGGTTTAATGTAGGCCTAGCCTACACTGTCACCAGTTTTAGTGAAATGTTGAAGGATATAAATCACTGAATGGCAGCGAACTTTAAAGTTGTTGTGGTAGAGTTCTAGAAATAAAATAGCCTATTTTGTGCCATGTGTTATGGGTTAATAAAAGGATGAATCAAGTATGATGTCTGCTTTGTTTTGTAGGACCAAAATTCACCATCACAATACTTTCAACAAAGATGTCATCCTTCTTTCGAAGCCATCAAGCAGTGTCGTCGTCAAGCATCGCACTAAACAATGGTTACGTGAACACAGACATATATTGAATGGGTTTGAATTCCAGAAGTCTTGGGACCAGAAGACAAATAAGGGAAGCTTTTGGAGAAAAATTGTCTGCTGAAGTGAGGTAAGCACTTTTAGTTTATTGGCTATATCATGTCCTATCATCACTTCCAATGTGTGTTGTGCATTTTGGCATTGATCCCAAAAATATTTTTTTTTCTGGCAACAGATTGATTCCCCCAAACTGCGTGCTGGACAGGAACTGGATCCAAATCTCATACACAAAGTATATAAATCGAAAGCCCTATACATCAGACCATCAAAGCCAATTTTGGTAAGATATATCACATTTGAACTGACCTACAGAGTACTGTTAGAATAATAACCCATAATTGGTGCATACATGATGATTAAATGCTGTCAATTACCGCTGACCTCTGTAATCAGTTTTTCTTAAACTTTAATTTCAGTTTAGTAACTATTAACATTTTGTGGAACTATAAAAATAATTTGAATATTTACAATGTTCAATCTAAGACCAGAAATTGACTAAATTGGCTTCTTCTTTGTTGGAGTAATATATCAATCAATCAATCAAAATGTATTTGTATTGCGCTTTAAAACAACCAGCAGGTATCCAAAGTGCTTCACATCTTGAGCTAAGAATAGACAACATATCTTGCAATAAGAAGAATGAAATGTAGAAAACAGTAAAATCATAAAAAGGTTACATAGAAACAGAAAGAGGAAATTGTCACACCACTACTGCGTATTAAAAGCCATTCTAAACAGGTAGGTATATAGTTTATAATAAGGAGGGGATGCTGGTACTCTTTGGGAGATGTTACTCTAAAAGATGGATGGTAGAAGTAACTCTTGGATATATAAAGACAAATCTTGATGTTTCCAGGTACTGGATGATGATTCTTTTAAGGATGATAGCAGCGATGACAACAATTCGAGTTCAACTCGCCAACTGCGGTTCTCATCTCTAATACAAGCTAGACACTCTTATGCATCTTCAGCCAGTTTGACCAGTCCAACAACTGCCTCCGCATCAAACAGTACTTCTGCAGTTCAGTCTTTTGCCTCATCACTTGGACGTGAAGTCTTATCCACTCATACTCCAGCCTCGACCTACCACAGGAATATCTCACCTAACACCACCATTTCAGCAAGTAGTTTGTCTAATCAACTGCCAGTATGTCCATCCACCAGTCAGCCTTCTACCCTACCATTTGGAGGAACAACTTCAGTTGATCCAACCCTGGTCCTGACTTGGTAGTACAAGCTCATTCCTCTGAGTTACCCTCTACCTCAACACACCATCAAGCAGCAAACTATGATAACTACCTTTCAATAATGTCTGTACTGTCTGCCTGTCTGACTCTGATGAGGAGGAACTGAACCAGGCTATACTAGCAAGCCTGCATAGTGAAGGGTTAGTACAAATGTAAAGATTTAGAACCTTTCGATTTTGTACTATTATTGATACTTGCTAACATACCTGACAATTTCACTGAAGTTTAAATTTGTCAATGAACAATACACATGATACACTCCTAAAACTACATTGTATAATGCAACTTATTGTTCTTGTTAACTATTTATTTTGTATTTGGTTGCTGTATGTGCAATGCAAAAAAATCTGCTTTTGTCAAGTTCTGTCTCTTCTGCTGTCGTGTTGTCATGTTAGATTTTTTTATCCTGTTCAACAAAGGACATATGTTAAAACAAGTCAGATTTTAATTCAATCTATTGATATCTCTATCCAAAAGCATTAAAACATGTGGTTGTCACAGTGATTAATGTTTCACCTTTTTGTTAACAATTTTTTGAACATATAAATAAACATGATACAATGATACCATGACCATTTTTTTTATTGATGTTTAAAGACACAAATACCATGATCTTAAAGGTGCACTAGAGTTCCTGCATGACATCATTTCTGTTGACATTCCAAGTAAATACCAAACAAATCAGAGCAAGCTCGCCCCTCCCCCCATGTTTCCGTAACTGTCAGGACTAACTGACTAACTGTCACTAACCCCAATCGGTGATTGGCTGGAATGTGGTTTGTTGTATTTTGGTGCTCAGCCTGTGCCTCTAGTGTTTGTTTGACGTTTACTACCCCTGTGTTGTCTCTCGAGACCGGGATATTTCACAGTGTATTCAGGGGACAGGCAGCTAGCGGATCAAGTAGAGATGCCTATGATTTGAGACAAAAATGAAATTGCACTGAAACCATGCAGGAACTCATAGTGCATCTTTAAAACTATAACAATATCTTTAAGTAAAGTGCTGTACTGTCACATACAGTAGGCAGTGAAAGGCAGTTTTGCTTTATATTACACAACTATAGTAAGTAAATATCCTTTGTGCTTCTACTATTGATGTGAACATAATCTTAGTCTTTGTCAAGTTATGCAGTATACCTCCTGGATGGGTTTGGTTTCTTTTTTAAGACCACATTATGGTTACAATATTAGGAATCCCTCTCAAGAGAATGCACAAGGGTGCAAAATAAATCTTTACCATGAATTCCATCATCTTCAAATGGATCAAAGGTCTGCTGAAGTGTCTCCATTGTTGTGTCACTGATAGTAATGTTCATTGATGGAACAACAACAACATTGTTTGTCTGTAACTGTGAGAGTGGTCTGTCATCAATAGCAAAGTCACTGTCTGTGTCATAAACACCATTCATACTACGGTTATGCATTCCAACATTATTGACTATGCCCCTTTGCCACAGCTGAAGTAGTTCATGGTGTAGCAGGGCACTGCAGGGCATTATAGGGTGTAGCAGGTTGTAGCAGGACATAGCAGGGCACTGCAGAGTGTAGCAGGGTGTAGCAGGGCATAGCAGGGCGCGGAGAAGGACAACGGTGACAGCTGCAACCATGATTTAGGTACCACCCTAATCCAAGGAAAACTGCTGGGCGACAAAAAACATAAGGGCTCCGGGGAATAAGCTCCCCAGAGCTAGGTTAGTAACAAGCATTTCTGGGACATGGATGCACACAGATGGAAAGAGAGAGGAGAGAGGAGCACAGTGTGTAAAAGGAAGGAAGTCCCCCAGCAGTCTAAAACTATAACAGCATAATTAAGAGCTGGTGCAAGGCAGACCTGAGCCAGTTCTATAAGGGTTGGTAGATGAATCTGATGACTATGAAGAGATGCAGAGAAGAGAAGGGGTGCCGTGTCTATAGCAATACACCCTCCCCCACCGGTCTAGGCAAATGCTGCAACTCCTCACTCCCTAACTATACGCTTTATCAAAGAGGAGAGTTTTAAGTTTACTCTTAGATGTGGTGATGGTTTCTGCCTCCCGAACACAGACCGGGAGCTGGTTCCACAGGAGAGGAGCCTGATAGCTGAAGGCTCTGGCTCCCATTCTACTTTTAGAGACTCTAGAAACCATAAGTAACTCTGCATTCTGGGAGCGCATTGCTCTAGTGGGACAATAAGGTACTATGAGCTCTTCAAGATATGATGGTGCTTGACCATTTAGAGCTTTGTAGGTCAGGAGAAGGATTTCAAATTAAATTCAATCCTGGATTTAAAGGAAGCCAATGCAGAGAAGCTAATACAGGAGAAATATGATCTTTTTTCTTAGTTCTTGTCAGAACACGCGCTGAAGTATTCTGGATCAGCTGGAGAGTCTTATGGGACTTATTTGGGCAACCTGATAATAAGGAATTACAGTAGTCCAGCCTGGAAGTAACAAATGCATGGACTAGTTTTTCAGCATAGTTTTGAGACAGAATGTGCCTAATTTTGGCAATGTTATGAAGGTGAAAAAAGGCTGTTCTTGAGGTTTGTTTTAAGTGGGCGTTAAAGGATATATCCTGATCAAAAATAACTCCTAGATTTCTGACAGTAGTGTTGGAGGCCAGGGCAATACCATCCAAAGTAGCTATATCTTTAGATAATAAGGTTCAGCGGTGTTTAGGGCCCAGCACATTAACTTCAGTTTTGTGAGTTTAACATCAGAAAATTGTAGGTCATTCATGATTTTATATCTTTAATGCATGCTTGAAGTTTAACTAACTGACTGGTCTCGTCTGGCTTGATTGATAGGTATACAGTGGGGCAAAAAGGTATTTAGTCAGCCACCAATTGTGCAAGTTCTCCCACTTAAAAAGATGAGAGAGGCCTGTAATTTTGATCATAGGTACACTTCAACTATGAGACACAAAATGAGAAAAAAAAATCCAGAAAATCACATTGTAGGATTTTTAATGAATTTATTTGCAAATTATGGTGGGAAATAAGTATTTGGTCAATAACAAAAGTTAATCTCAATACTTTGTTATATAATCTTTGTTGGCAATGACAGAGGTCAAACTTTTTCTGTAAGTCTTCACAAAGTTTTCACACACTGTTGCTTGTATTTTGGCCCATTCCTCCATGCAGATCTCCTCTAGAGCAGTGATGTTTTGGGGCTGTTGCTGGGCAACACGGACTTTCAACTCCCTCCAAAGATTTTCTATGGGGTTGAGATCTGGAGACTGGCTAGGCCACTCCAGGACCTTGAAATGCTTCTTACGAAGCCACTCTTTCGTTGCCCGGGCAGTGTGTTTGGGATCATTGTCATGCTGAAAGACCCAGCCACGTTTCATCTTCAATGCCCTTGCTGATGGAAGGAGGTTTTCACTCAAAATCTCACGATACATGGCCCCATTCATTCTTTCCTTTACACAGATCAGTCGTCCTGGTCCCTTTGCAGAAAAACAGCCCCAAAGCATGATGTTTCCACCCCCATGCTTCACAGTAGGTATGGTGTTCTTTGGATGCAACTCAGCATTCTTTCTCCTCCAAACACGAAGAGTTTAGTTTTTACCAAAAAGTTCAATTTTGGTTTCATCTGACCATATGACATTCTCCCAATCCTCTTCTGGATCATCCAAATGCTCTCTAGCAAACTTCAGACGGGCCTGGACATGTACTGGCTTAGGCAGGGGGACACGTCTGGCACTGCAGGATTTGAGTCCCTGGCGGCGTAGTGTGTTACTGATGGTAGCCTTTGTTACTTTGGTCCCAGTTCTCTGCAGGTCATTCACTAGGTCCCCCGTGTGGTTCTGGGATTTTTGCTCACTGTTCTTGTAATCATTTTGACCCCACAGGGTGAGATCTTGCGTGGAGCCCCAGATCGAGGGAGATTATCAGTGGTCTTGTATGTCTTCCATTTTCTAATGATTGCACCCATAGTTGATTTCTTCACACCATGCTGCTTACCTATTGCAGATTCAGTCTTCCCAGCCTGGTGCAGGTCTACAATTTTGTTTCTGGTGTCCTTTGACAGCTCTTTGGTCTTGGCCATAGTGGAGTTTGGAGTGTGACTGTTTGAGGTTGTGGACAGGAGTCTTTTATACTGATAACAAGTTCAAACAGGTGCCATTAATACAGGTAACGAGTGGAGGACAGAGGAGCCTCTTAAAGAAGAAGTTACAGGTCTGTGAGAGCCAAAAATCTTGCTTGTTTGTAGGTGACTAAATACTTATTTTACCGAGGAATTTACCAATTAATTCATTAAAAATCCTACAATGTGATTGTCTGGATTTTTTTTTCCTCATTTTGTCTCTCATAGTTGAAGTGTACCTATGATGAAAACAATTGGTGGCTGACTAAATACTTTCTTGCCCCACTGTAATTGTGTGTCATCCGCATAACAGTGAAAGTTAATTGAGTGTTTCCTAATAATACTGCCTAGAGGAAACATAAGGAGAATAGAATTGGTCCAAGCACTGAGCCTTGTGGAACGCTATGGCTTACTTTAGCGTGCCTGGAGGATTCATTGTTAACATTAACAAATTGAGACTGATCAGAGAAATAGGACTTAAACCAGCTTAGTGCGATTCCTTTAATGTCAACTAAATGTTCCAGTCTCTGTAACAGGATGGTATGGTACGGAGACCTTTGTCCTTTGTCTGAAGCAGTTAGAAGGTCGTTCTTTCACTAGTGCCGTCTCTGTGCTATGATGCATTGTAAATCTTCACTGAAAGTCCTCAAATAAACTATTCCTATGTAGAAAATCACATAACTGATTAGAGACTACCTTCTCAAGGATCTTGGAGAGAAAGGGGAGATTAGATATAGGTCTATAGTTGGCTAAGACCTCAGGATTGAGGGTGGGTTTTTTCAGAAGAGGTTTCATCACAGCTACTTTAAATGACTGCGGTACATAACCTGTTAATAAAGACATATTGATCATATCTAATAATGAAGTGTTAACCACGGGTAACGCTTCTTTAAGTAGCCTCGTTGGGATGGGGTCTAAGAGACAGGTAGATGGCTTAGCTGAAGAGACCTTTAACATTAAGGGCCCTATCTTGCACTTTTCCCTCCACAGACAGTCGGTAAATTAGGCAATGTATTTGCGCTCCCGGGGGCGGTTCAGCGAAAAGAGGAGGCGTGTTCAGGCGCAAACGTTCCCTGGTACTATTTTGCAATTTCAGAAAACAATTCCGCCACTGACCAGGAAAAACCTAGTCTAAAGTCAGTGGCGTGTTATTCAGATGCTGTTTTAGGGGCACATGCTTGGCCATAATGTGGCGTGTGCACAACGCGCATACACTTTGCTTCTCTCATCTACACGGACGCAGCAGTTCCTATTTTTGCAAACCATACATAATTACAAGGAAAAATATTACTGAAAATGCGCTTCAGGTGTTTGGATCGGTCAGGAAGCATTTTACAGTACAGTCCTCAAAACGTCGCAGCATTCTTTGTGGCGTGTTGTGTTTTACACAACATTTCCATGAATCATGGATGTGTTGATGACATAGATGAGGAAATATTAGAGGACTTAAGGAGACGTAATGTTGAACTACGGTGGGATTGGACACTCTGGCGGGATCTGGTCTTGGAGTGGCAATGCGTTCCTGGTGGAGCGGGTGGACGGAGATAGAGTGGGGGGGAGGAGGAAGGGGCACAACAGGAGCAAGTGGTGCGTTTGGAGGCCCATGCTCCATGGCTGCAGCAATCCTCTCCAGACTGTGGAGATGCGCCCGAGAGGCCGCAGCAACATCGCCACCCGGTCAAGATGGGTATTTATTACTTTGCCACATCCCGGACAGCTCCTGCTGGTGTGCGCCAGGCAAATCCACCGTCATAATAGAAATCCGCCATGGAACAAGCGTGCCTGCTCTTAAAGGGAATGTGAGATGACGCGCTGATTGGTTTATTGCATGTTACGCCCAAACCACTCCTAGCTACTTCAGACCAACCCATTTTAGATTTGCGTCGGACGCAAGAGTATTTATCCCGCCGTTATAATAATAATAATAATAATAATAATAATGTATACTTTATTAATAGCAACAGCACCAGGCTTTCTCCAGAATGCCCTCCAGTTATCTATGTAGGCCATATCATTAGCTGGGCACCACCCCGACAACCAGCGGTGGAAGGATGACATGCGGCTGTACATGGCATCGCTGATCAGGTTTGGCAGGGGTCCAGAGAAAACTACTGAGTCCAACATTGTCTTTGCATATGCACAAAGTGACTTAACATTAATTTTAGTGATCTCCGATTTGCATAATCGGGTATCATTACCACCCACGTGAAGTATGATCTTATTGTATTTACGGTTATCTTTAGCCAGCAGCTTTAGATAGGATTCTACATCGCCCGCTCTGGCCCCAGGGACGCACACGACCGCAGCCGCTGGAGCCGCCAACTTCACGTTCCGCACTATAGAGCTCCCAGTAACCAGAGTTGGCTTCTCAGCGGGTGTATCACTGAGTGGGGAGAAACTGTTAGAAAGGCGAAGATGTTGGTGGTTAGCCATAGGCTCCGGGTTTAGCGCGACCGCTGTCATGTGCACTCCCCGGTTTAGAGCTAGTGCTACGCTTAGTCACCCACTCGCCCGGCTGCTCGGGGCCTACCGGGGGACTGCTAACAGAAGCTACAGTATGTTGGCCCGCACCAGCTACGGAAGCATATGATTTTGATTCAATGGTGCAGAGCCGTGCCTCAAACTCACAACACGCCTCGCTTCCAGAGCAGCGAATAAACTACATTTATTACATGTATCTTTATCACTAAAGGAGGCAGAGGAATAACTAAACATTTGACACACCTTGCAAGGGATAGCAGGAGAGGGAGAGGAATTAGCCATTGCTAATGGCTAAGCAAAAATAGCTAACAGCGTTTTAACAATTGTGAGATCAGCAAGGCAGTTGCTGTAAGGAAAGAGAACTATAAGTGCTTGAGTATAACTAGTGTAGTTTAAATGCAATCCAGGCTTTAACCACTAAATTAAACAATAAAGCAGAGTTGAGGATGTTTTTGCTGGAGCAGCAAACTAGTGTCTGTAACACGGGACCGTACGCTTACCGTAAACGTCAGCACACACCTCACTTCACCCTACCAGGACAACTCCAGACACAATTAATCACATTCTGTGATGCTTTTCCCAAACAGTCGAATAGAGACAGGACATCATAATCATCATCTGGTTACAGACTTCACTGGACTGTCAATAGTTTTGATAGCATGAAAACAAAAACAACTGTGACTCCAGTCAAAACTAGTTAAAAAAACGATGAGCATCACTTGAGAATCAATCTTGGAACCCAAAGGCTATCGGTCTAAGGTCGATTTAATCTCTGGGAGCAATGGCCAATATCTCGGGGATTCCTGTGTAGCCAGCGGATATCTGCGCCGGTCATTGTTGACTATTAAAATTAGTAGCCAGACTCAGGTCCAGATTAACTTTCAGCTAATTTCTATGAATATGAATGCAGATACATTTTTTAAAAAGCTGATAAAAAACTAAATCATTGACCTCTACACCCTTACTTTCCACCACTTTACATAAAGGACACACTACTTCCTGCATTGGCACTGATAGACACACATCAACACTGGACAGACATGCTGCATAATTGTCTAATACAAATGTAATTCCTGGGGATACTGGGCTGCTTGTGGTGATCTGTCTGAGCCCTCTCCAGACAGAAGCAGAGTCGTTAGCTGCTTATGGAGTTTCTCAGAGTACAGTTTTTTAGCATCTCTCACCACGTTGCTAGACCTGTATTTTGACTCTTTAAACCAGTCCCTGTCTCCACTCTTAAATGCCTTTTCCTTTACCAGCCTTAACTGTCTGAGTGTGGCTGTGATCCAGGGCTTGTCATTGTTGAACCTACAGCTGTCCTCACAGAAGCTGATGTATGACGTCACAGCCTCTGTGTACTCATCCAAACTGTTGGTAGCAGTACCAAAAACACCCCAGTCTGTGCAGTCCAAACATGCCCGAAGATCCGCCATAGCTTCACTGGTCCACTTCTTGCCTTAGATGAATCAGGTGGACCATGGCGTGGTCTGAGTGTCCCAGTGCAGTATGGGGAACTGCGTGATATACATTGCTGACTGCTGTAACAGTGATCCAAAATATTCTCATTCTAGTTGGACATTTAATAAACTGTATTTGGGGAGTTGGTGACTGAGGTTACCTTTATAGAAGTCACTGAGGACAATGACAAGGGAATCCAGGTTATTCTGCTTCACACACAGTATCTGGTCGGCAAGTGCGTGCTGTGCTTCCTGCACTTTGGCCTGCGGTGGAATGTAAACTAGAGCTGAAGATCTTTGCCCGAACCCGACGGGACCCGATGGGACCCGACGGGTTGGGTCGGGTTCGGGCTTAATTTCTATTATTTTTCACGGGCTCGGGCTGGGCTCGGGCTTGCGCTTCGGGCTGCATGGTATATGAGCGGTCAGGTGATGCGTTTCGATTAGCGTGAAAATGGATCCTGAGGAGGTGAAATGGAGGCTGGTCTCTGGAGGACTTAATTCATTTCTATGTTCCAAATTCCAGGTGGCCTATAGCCTCCGTTATTCATGTATAAATGACTAATTTTTTACGAAAGACAAAGGAGCTGTGTGCGTGCGGCGCAGTCTCTTTTTTCTTTCTCTCCCTTTTCCGCCGAGTGGTGCGTGTGTCCGCTCGCGGTGCGAAGCGCGTGTCCGACACTCTAATGATGCTGATAGACGGCCTTTACAGTCGGGCTGTAAACGGGTTCGGGCTTTTCAAAAGCTGTCAATCAAAATGTACGGGTCGGGCTCGGTCCGAACTCTGTCGGGCTCGGGCCTTTTCGGGCCGTACTTTTAAGGCCCGATTACAGCTTTAATGTAAACACTGCCCGGATGAATAAAGCAAACTCACGGGAAGAGTAGAAGTGTTTGCAGTTAATAAAGAAAATTTCCAGATCAGAAGAACAGTGCTGTCGAATCACTGTAACATCATTACACGAGCCACTGTTAGTATAAAAACAGATACCTCCACCTTTTGATTTGCCGGAGAGAGCTGTGTCATGGTCCGCTTAGAACAGCTGGAAGCCAGCCAGCCAGCTGTAGTGCTGAGTCTGGTATCAGTTCACCGAGCCATGTCTCTGTGAAGCACAAAGCGGCAGATGTAGAAAAGTCACTGTGTGAGCCACGGCCAATACACCTTTGACCAGAATGTCAAATAAATCCACAGAAGATGCAAGTGGGAAAAGAACGTGGGAATTAAGTCTGCTGGTGTTGTTTCTGTGATGTTCCTGAGCTCAACTCTGGTGAAAGAGCTCTGTGTATCGCAGCAGAAACCGAATTTACAACAAAACAAGACAAAACATCGTGCACCGATGACACAGAGGCGCCCGCTGTTGGCGACATCTTGAATCTTGGCCTCAGAAGTAAGTTGTATCAGCAGCACCACATGCTGCCATTTTCATGGCATGACTTCGTGCTTAGCTGATTAATTTTGACCATGTTCAATGGTAAATTCTATGAAACTTGAATTTTTAAGGGCTTTCGGAGGATATGTTCAGAGACTTATTTTTATTTATGGCATTATTTTTATACTGTATGCTCCTGCTTACTGCTCTATTTTTATTTCCCCCTCAGTTTGTTTATTGCAGCTGAATTAGAGAGAAATGGAAGAGGGGAAACACAGTGGAACGACCCACACACCCAGTGCTCCAAACATCATGCTAAGTAGGACAGTGAAATTGATGGGCCTTTTGCGTGCAGGTGACCTACATAAATTAATGTGGACAAAGATTTCTTCCACATCTGAACTAAACTATGCTGTGGGTGTAAGACTCAGCAGTAAGGACACACAATGTGCTCACATACATACAGCAAGAAATGCTGATGTGATGTTCCACATGGACGGCCATCTAAGCAAGTATTAGTGTACCCACATAATTTTAGGGGATAAAGGAGGAGAGCTATGTTTAATTCTGGTGATTTCACTCACATTTGCAGTCGGTGGCACGTATGCAAATTACGCAAATTACGTCTTTAACAGCAAAGTCTGTGATTTTACACATTTGGTCTTGTCTTCAACCATTGGTTATTGTTACAAAGCTAAGCTAACCTGAGCTCGTATACACAAAAGGAACACAGCTGCCAAATGTTAACCCAGCTCATAACCTTAATCCCCCTGTCTCCTTTTCCCTACGTGTTGCGTTTAACGTGAGAATGAGTCTAACTTGCCTGGATCATTGTATGACTTACTCACTTCTAGAGGGGGTGATGTGTTAAACTGGCTCACCCAGAATCTGCATGGTTTTCCAGTGCTTTGGGTCTGCATTCATCTGTGTCTTCGTCGGGCCATCCCCACTCTTCCTTGTTGTTGTAATTCAGGTTTTAAAAGGTGTATTTACAAAAGTTTGTATTGTGGGAAAACAGAAACATCTTTAGCGTCTGCTGTCTGCAGTAGTGTTCTCTGGGTAGAAACGACTGGCCGTCCACTTGAGGCTGTTTGCCACTGCTTCCAGCCGGAAGCAAGCTCCTCAAATCTTTCCGGACACATGCAAATCTGGGTTATAGCACCATCACACAAACACACACCCCTTATGGCATGTGTCAGTTTTTTTGTCTATCAGCTCACTACTCAAAAGACATTAAAACTGATTGAACACTTTTGTTTATTTTATTCTATAAAAGCATGGAGACAGTTACTTCTGGCACAGTTTAGGCCAAGAACACACGGCATTAAACTTAAGCACATTATTTAAACCACTTTTGAAAACTAATTTGAAAAACTCTGTTACAAATTAACAATGTTTTCTGACCTGCCAACTCTATGCCTGAGATATGCTTAGGTTCAGGCACAAAGGTCAAGGTCATAGTTATCAGAAAAAAATATTAACTTTTGGTAGGAAATGGTAAATTAACAGTGATCTCCAGTGTCCTGTGTCCACTCGGCCTCCTCCTTAATAGCAACATGGCACTACTTCTGCTTCTGCTTCAGACAGACAAAAGTCATAAATTGCTGCATGACCATACAAGGCCCTAAACTAAACGTAAACTAGTTTGTGTTAGGTATTTGAACAAATGACCAATGCTGCCATTTCTGGTGCTGCCTCTTTCCAAATGCACCCTATCAGGATGAATATAGTACTATTGAATTAATATTATCCTATTTGATTAATAAATACTAATTAAGCACTTACATGTTGATTTTTAAGTGTTAACATCTTATAATTCTGATGGCATTTGCTTCAAGTCCTAAGACCAGTAGGAGTCACCACACTAAGACATCAAATACTACATCTACAGGATTTAATTATTCAAGAAATAATTACTAAAATATCTGAATAAATATAGCATATAATAAATATAAATAGCTAAAAAGTGTTGGAAATTGAGCTTTCATCTTTGCTGTCAGACAACAGTGTTAAAGAAGGAACAACCTTGCCACCTGCATAACAAATTATCTCAATCATTATCTCAACTCATTTTAATAAACTGTGAAACTCTGTGAACAAGCTCATTTTAAGGCAAGGGTCAATCTATCATATCCAATGAATCTGTAAAACCTTTTTCGTCTTGCTTTTGTCTTGTGACTGCGGTCAATGAGGTTAGAAAACATCCAACTGTCTGGATGAATAAATGAACACCCAATAAAACTCTTTACAGTAGGTGAGCTAATGATCAAACAAGAGTCCCAACTTAATGTCCTGTCATTCAATGCATGCATATCTGTTGGATATTATAAAAACAAGCAGCAGAAATTGCTATCAAATAATATAAAATGAGATTATGTAAAAATTATGTGAAAATGTTTCAGTTGATCGACTGTTAGAAGCGGTGGCGAACGTCCCTTGTGCTTATTAAGACTTCAACTGCAAAATATGTTTTAAAATACAAATGTGAGAGAACCGAATACTTCTTGCTCGCTATAATAACTTTTTTACAGTAACCTACCACTGTTCTCTCTCTCGGCTCTCTCTCCTACACCAGGTGCCAAATATTGCGCAAACATGTCTAAATGCGGCCATAAGGAACATTAACATGAGAGACACCTATGTCTGAATGACAAAAAGCATCCCTTTAACAGATAGATGAAGTCATCGATGTTATGTACTCCACGTCCAAAAGACCATACAAATTTATATTTGGTTTAGTCTTTACATGTGGTGGAAGTATTTTCCATTCATTTATTGATTGTATCCTGATCCTCTGCAGTGCTTGCTATGCACGAGAGAGAGTTGTATTTGAAATGTGAAAGTGATTACGAGTCCCCACTCGATCATTTCAGGTAAGAAGATTGTAATCAGATATACATTTGTTTATGTCTCCTGCGAGAGCTCCACTTACATCCACATACAGCGCTGGTAATCAGCAGCCACACAGTTGATATTCAGGAGTGAGAATGTGGCGAGGGAGAGCCATAGATCCATGGAAGCTCAGAGATAACACCATCCAGACTTCAGTGTCTCATCTGTCACACAGTAGATTGCTATTAAAGCTGTCTGAGAGCATTGCCATCATCTAATTAGAAAGGCTCTCTCTCCCTGTCTGTCTTGTTTGTTCAATCTCTCAGCCACCTCTATCTTTTTTTGTTTCCTCTCTGTTTACCTCGCTGTCTCTCTGCATGTCTGGCTCTCTCCCTCCACTCCTTACTTCATTGGTCATGCCAATTGATTTCTTTGAGAAAAGCCTGTCATGGTTTTCGCCTTGATGTGTCTTGGTAATTAAAGGCCAAATTGTTTTGATGCCAGTGTAATCACATTGGTGTGTTATTGCAGGAGAGGAAAAGGAGAGAGATGGAAAGTGAGAAGGGTGAAATTGGACCTTTTTTGCTTCACATCCACAACCTGCTACCCCTGTGTGAATGTGTGTGTGATTGTTATTATGAGCATGGAGCTGTCACTGTACATGGTGCTCAAAGTCCATGCAGCCCCATGTGGTGTTCCATTAGGCTCTCTTTCAAATGGTGGAGGAGGGCAGTTCTGATGGACATGTAGTTAGACAGACAACACTGTGGCTGTGAGAACCAGCTGGTAGAAAATATTTGCTTTGGTTTGCATGTGTAAATGTCAGAAGATCATTTCTCACTTCAACCATTCTGATGTATTCAGAACAGTGTTGTGACCAAGTCATCTTTGCTCAAGTCTCAAGCAAGCCTCAAGTTATTTTTTAAGGGTCAAGTCAAGTCACAGGTCAAGTCAAGTCCTTAGTAAAGGTAACAAGTCCCAAATCAAGTTACTTTTGTTTATACACTTGTAGTGTCTGGCCTTCATAAAGAGAAAAGACAAGATATTAGTAGCCCATCTATTAAAATGATTTGCTAGTTTGTATAACTAGTACAAAAAGTCTTATAATTACTGATATTCAGTGGACATGTGAACCAGCCAATTCAGTTCTGATATTTGCATATCGGGCTAACATAGTTGTCAGTGAACAGATTGTATCAGGCTAATTTTAGCTAAAATTAGACCTTGTGGCAGACACTTAGCAATCAGAATGAGTCTTCAAATGATGAGCAAAGTTTGAGGTTGCAGTCTGGCTCTCTTTTAGTTGAGCAGGTCTTTTTAATACTTTGACCCCAACATAGTTGATACATCCGGCTGAGTTCCCAACACCTCCACTTTAAATGTCTGTCCCCTCTAGAACAAGACACAGCAGTTTACCCTGACAATGTATATTTTTTAGGGACAGAGAAGCGAAGCTGCGTGGACCCACCCAATCTTATTCCTAAAAAATCCATGTTCCCATGCACGAAAACTCACCAAACTTTGCACACAAGTCCAGTCCTATGCCAATCACAATCAGTGTGATTTGTGTGCTAATTGTCCAGATGGTGGCGCTATACCTGCCATTTAAAATTCTAAACTTTAAAAATTCATACAAATCAGCCATACCTGCTACAACATCGCAACTTAAGCCAAACTGTAGCCCCAATAGAGCAAAAACTGTACTTTGCTTTCACCTAGTGGCAATTCTGAAGTTCATCACTCTACTTTTTGCAAAAACTTGCAAAACTTCCTAAAGCCCACAGTGCATTAAAACGTTTTACGGCATACAGTAGTGTAAACAAATACTGCAATTTCTTCCAAACTAAATATTTGATGTTCATGGAAAAAAATTCACAACATTTGAAGATCACTGTAGATTTAGTGCTCAAAATTTCAGAATTTTATTTAAAAAAAGTGAATTTAAAAATAATGTTGTTGAATTGTGTCCTCATCTACACATTGCAGTCAATGCAAATAAGGGCATTTTTATACATCAGTTTGGCATTTATTGATCTTTGTGAAAATAAATTACAGGCATCTCTATGTTGTCTTAACCAAGTACACAAATTCTCCAACACAGTCTCACTCCCTACTCGTCAAATGTCGTCAAGGACCCCTGGCGTCAAGTTCCGTAATAATGTTTAAAAAAAATCATCGGAATACTCCGGAAGTGACGTAGTACGTACCACTCGGCGGATAGGAAAGATAAAAATACACAATATTCGTAATATTTATGTTTCTGTCTAACGTTGTATTTGAGAATTTAAACAATAAAGATAACAATAATAATAAAATACAGTTTCATGTAGTTGTCTCATATACTGTCTGCTCAGGCGGGTGGCGGCAATCTGAAATAGAATGAAGCCCATTCACGGCAGACAGCAGAAACACAGGAGTCGAACACGTCCTCCCACCCACCCCGGAAGAACTACGAGTACACTAGTTTTGTAACAGGTTCTGGGGCTAAACTTTGTTGACCATATCTACATGACAGCTGAGGTCCAGACCTTTCTATAACGGCTGGTCCTATGTGTGTAGCACCTTCTAATGCTAAATGACAAGCCTTCAAACATGTATGGGTTCAATGTTCAGAGGTCAATATTTCAAAACAGGAGTAATGTATCCTCTTCAGACATATGTTACTGTCGAGGTTGAGAGCTTTCCAACAATGTGTTTGCTATACTCCTACAACAGTGTTTTAATTTTTACATATCATGGAGACCACTTTGCAGGCGATAGCCTCCTTTATTGTCCCCAGAGGGATATTTGCCTTGAGTTCAAATGCTTTACACATAACACTTATAATACTTAGAATAAAAAACAACATAAACAAAGTGATATGCAGCCAGAATGAAACACATCACACAGCCACAATCTATTGCTCATTTTTCACAAACAGTGACAAGAGCAACCTACACACAACCCTATATGCATTATATCATGAAGCTATTGCACAACCTCTGCAGCCTCCAGCAACATTATTTAAAGTTTTAATTTAAGTAGGTCCAAATTAGGCCTATAGTTTAGAAATATTTAGTCTACATTGGGGTACCCTATCTTCTGCCAGAGGATAAGAGCTCATACTTGGCATGGAGAATAAAGATAGACCAGACCATATCCTCTGTGCTGGCCTGGAGAGACTGGTTTCTATTCCTCTCCACAACCTTCATGACAGTCACCTGACAAGCAAGCTTTAAATGAGATGTTTTTAGATATTGCCATTCTTTCTGACATATGAAAATGCTCTGTAATGCAGCCTTGTATAACATGAACCCTCTGTGAACGAAAACCTCAGCAATAATTTCCTGAAAATGCTTCCTAAAACTGGTCCCTTCTTCAATTTGAAAAGGTATAGTCTCAGTAAAGGCTACAAAGGTTAGGATGGCTACAAGCTGCAACCACGTGATTGATGTGAGGATCATCTTCTGAATATAATAATTAATATGTTAGGCCTACCATAAATTGATGTTTCAAAAAAGTAATTTATTTAAAACAACTAATAATGCAGTGTGATGTTAAATCAAACAAAGTCCCACACATAAATATGCTCATGTTTATTCCCTTTAGTCTTTGCTATTAACATTCATCAACCGCAACATTTGAAAATCACATTTTTAAATAACAATATATAATAAAAAATGCTTCTCTTTGTAAATAATTTAGTTTTAGTTTCTCACAACAGTAGCCTACAAGTAAAAACAAAAGCAAATTAAAGCTGCGAGCAGCGATGGACCGGGCCCTTCGCGCCTCTGCGCGTCGGGGTTACCGGCGGACGCCGCTCCTTGCGACCGATTTGCACGGCAGTCAGACGCCGCAAACCGTCACCAACGAAAAGGGAACTCCACGCCGAGTTCAACGATACCTATGGCATAGTCATGGCAAATTCCTGTTGGGTTTAGGGTATGGCTCTAATGAAGTTTTTTGTACATCTTGACATGTTACATATGTGTACCAAGTTTCGTGAGTCTACGTTAAAAGCACTGCAGGGGCTCAATTTTCTTAACTTTCTAGGGGGCGCTAGCGAGCCATTTCTGTGTGCCTTTTCCCGAAACCCTTAAAATACGTAAATTTTCACCAGACTTGATGCGACCGCCAAATTTGGTGAGTTTTTGAATATACTAAGCCCCTCAAAAAGGCAATTCATTTGACGGGAAAATAATAGAAAGAAAAATAATAATAATTCCTTCAGTTTCAATAGGGCCTTCGCCGCTGTCGGCGCTCAGGCCCTAATTAAAGCTGCGAGCAGCGATCGACGGGCCCTAAAGCATAGGGGGTGGGTCAAACCATCACCAATTAAAAGAAGCCTCTGCTGAGATGACAAGACTCTACCTTAAATGGGTCAGCATGTATAAAAAGGGGGCGTGGCTTAAACATAGGGGGCGGGCCAAACCACACCGATGAAGAAGGAAGTCTCTGCTGATTTCAATGATACCTCACACAAGGGTATACAATAAACGGTTCAAATGTTATGAAAGGGGGCGTGGCTTATGCATAGGGGGCGGGCCAAACCATCACCAATAAAGAAGAAACTCTCTGCTGAGTTCAATGAAACCTCACATTAGACTCTACCTTAAACGGTTCAAATGTTATGAAAGGGGGCGTGGCCTGAGTAAGTGGGCGTGGTCATATTATAGGGGCTGGCTCAGTATCACATGTAGACCACACATTATAAGTTTCATGTAAATCGGATGATGTTTGTCATATAAGGCAGATTTCCTGTGGCCAGGGGGGGGGGCGTTATGACCAAAAGTCAATTTTGGCCTGTCGGTGTCCTCATGCCTGGACCCTTGTCCATCGTGACAAATTTCGGGCAGATGCGACAAGTACACTCAAGTTACAACAACTTCTTTGTTCATCGCTAAACACTCAAAATGGCCGCCACGCCACGCCCACACCGTCTGACGAAAAGTTTTTCTTTTAATAACTTTTCATCGTTAAGGTGTTGGGATTGTAGAGACCAAGTTTGATGTCCATCGGATGAAATCTCTAGGAGGAGTTCGTTAAAGTATATCACCTTGACTTTTAGGCCTACTTCCTGTTGCCACTAGGGGGCGCTATGACTTTAAGTAAATATCGGCCTTTATTTGTCCTCAGGGTTGGACTCTTATGAATCCTGAAAAGTTTCGAGGTAATCGGACAACGTACACTCGAGTTACACCCACTTCCTGTTTCGGCGGCAAAACGCACAAAATGGCCGCCCCGCCACGGCCACGCCCTATGACGAAAAGTTTTTCTTTTAACAACTTTTCATCTTTAACATCTTAAGATGGCACAGACCGAGTTTGAAGTTGATCGGATGAAATCTCTAGGAGGAGTTCGTTAAAGTACGACATGTGGAAATGGCCAAAATCGCACTAATTTCGAACTTTGAAATCAAAATGGCGGACTTCCTGTTGGGTTTAGGGTTTGTCTCTAATGAAGTTTGTTGTACATCTTGACATGTTTCACATGTGTACCAAGTTTCGTGAGTCTACGTTAAACGCACTGCAGGGGCTCAATTTTCTTAACTTTATAGGGGGCGCTAGCGAGCCATTTTTGTGCGCCTATTCCCGAAACCCTTTAAATACGTAAATTTTCACCAGACTTGATGTGACCGCCAAATTTGGTGAGTTTTTGAATATATTAAGCCCCTCAAAAAGCCAATTCATTTGACGGGAAAAAGAAAGAAAGAAAGAAAGAAAGAAAGAAAGAAAAATAATTCCTTCAGTTTCAATAGGGCCTTCGCCGCTGTCGGCGCTCGGGCCCTAATAATAGAAAGAAAGAAAGAAAGAATAATTCCTTCAGTTTCAATAGGGCCTTCGCCGCTGTCGGCGCTCGGGCCCTAAATAGAAACAATAATTCCTTCAGTTTCAATAGGGCCTTCGCCGCCGTCGGTGCTCGGGCCCTAATTACAAGGAAACATATTACTGAAAACGCGCCTCAGGTGTTTGGATAGATCAGGAGGCACTTTACAGTACTGTCCTCAAAAAGTCGCAGCATTCTTTGTGGCTTGTTGTGATTTACACAACATTTCCATGAATCATGGATGTGTTGATGACATAAATGAGGAAATATTGGAGGACTTAAAGGAACACGCCGACTTATTGGGAATTTAGCTTATTCACCGTAACCCCCAGAGTAAGAAAAGTCGATACATACCCTTCTCATCTCTGTGTGTGCTGTAATGCTGTCTGACGGCTCCAGCGGCATCAGGCCAGCACAGAACATGCTGGTGAATGGTTCCAGTAATCCTACTGCTCCGAATAAGTGACAAAATAACGCCAACATGTTCCTATTTACATGTTGTGATTTGTAGAGTCACAGCGTGTACAAAAAACAACGTAACATGAGACACAGCCGTCTTTTAACAGTAAACAAACTGGGAACTATATTCTCAGGTGGAAGAATATAGTACTTGGGCGGAGTGATATGCTCGCAGCAAGCCTGTCTGAGAATATAGTTCCCGGTTTGTTTGTTGTTAGAAGATGGCTGTGTCTCATGTTACGTTGTTTTTGTACACGCTGTGACTCTACAAATCACAACATGTAAATAGGAACATGTTGGCATTATTTTGTCACTTTTGTCACAATTTGGAGCAGCAGGCTAGTTGGAACCAGTTACCTGTAGGATCTGTGCTAGGCTAAGCTAATGCTGGAACCGTCAGGCAGCGTTACAACACGCACGGAGATGAGAAGGGTATGTATCGACTTGTCTCACTCTGGGGGTTACGGTGAGTAAGCTAAATTCCCAATAAGTCGGCGTGTTCCTTTAAGGAGATGTGATGTTGAACTACGGTGGGATCTGGTCCGGGAGTAATGCGCGATGTGCTCCTGATGGAGCGGGTGGACGGAGATGGAGTGGGGGGTAAGAGGAAGGGGCACAACAGGTGCAGGTGGTGCGTTTGGAGGCCCACGCTCCATGGCTGCAGCAATCCTCTCCAGACTTAAGGAGATGCGCCCGAGAGGCCGCAGCAACATCGCCACCCGGCCAAGACGGGCATTTATTACTTTGCCGCATCCCGGACAGCTCCGCTGGCGTGCGCCAGGCAAATCCGCCGTTATAATAGCAATCCGCCATGGAACAAGCGCGCCTGCTCTTAAAGGGAATGTGAGATGACGCTCTGATTGGTTTATTGCACGTTACGCCCAAACAATACCTAGCTACTTCAGACCAACCCATTTTAGATTTGCGTCGGGCGCAAGACTCATTTATCCCGCCGGTATAATAGCAACAGCGCTCCAGATCCGGCCACAAAGCTACTTGCGTTTTGCGTTTCATACTTGCGTTTCAGATCGTTAAAATGTCTGTTGACATGAGTATGAGCAGCAAGAGTCTGCCTCGAGTCCATTCCAGTAATGCAGACATGTTGCAGACATAGTCTGTTAAATCCCATCACTGCTTCTTTTCTTTCTAACAAGTCTGAGCCACTCCATCAGAACATGTTTTTTTCTGTCCTCCTCCTCCTCCTCCTCCTCCTCCTACTCCTCATTCACCTTGTGTGTTTCTCTCCCAGCCCATCAGTCTGCTAAACGTATTTCACACTGCTCATTAGAGTGTAGTGAGATGGTTTGCTGCTTCAATCGATTCCTCTGTCCGCTCTCATTTACTTTACAAGGGATCCTGCTTCTAAAGAACTTAACTGTCTTTTCTCCTGCCTCCTCTCCTCTCCTTTTTCTTGTTTTTGATTAAGAGGATGTGTAAATAAGGGCACAAGCTCCCGTTGATGCATGCCAATCTATTTATTGATTCATCAATGTTCCATCTGGCCAGTTCTCCCAGAAATCCATCCAAGGTGACGAGGGACTTTTGGGTTTTGTTTTTGTTTTGTGTGTGCATTCATCACACATTTTCACCCTCTATCCCTGTTTCTTTCTTTCTCATTCTAATTCAGTATGCGTTATTTGATGGATCGGTTATAGCAATTATTGCAATAGCAAGTATACGACAATGTGATATATCAACAAGACAAGCTAGCTATCAGCTATGTCATTGTCCCCAAAACAATATCAAGATTTTTACCAAAGTTTTTGTTCCTTTTTAAGGTTGCTTTTTTGGAATTTTTTTTTTTTCGCATTTTTAGTTGTTTTTTTTTTAGTTTTTGTTGCTTTTTTGAAGTTTTTGAGGCTTTTGCCGACTTTTGTCGCCTCTTGACCTTTTTGCCTGTTTTTTCGAGTGTTTTCCCCAAATTTCTTTCAATGTTTTTTTTTCAGTACGTGCAAAAAATGTGGTGAGATCTTCCTAGATAGTTTGAGATCTCAACCCCCCTCCCAATGTTGAACCCAAAGTTACATCCTTACGTCCAGCCACAAGTGGTTACAGTGAAATTATTACCGTCTTCAGAGAGTTGGTGGTAATAAAGCGCATTCATAAGGAGTGTCCTCTGCTTTAAACCGTGCCATCTTCTTTTACAGTCTGAAGGTGTGCAAAAGTTACGCACTAAAGCTTTACAGGAAAACCTCTACACCTTCAGTCAGGACCTGTAGGTCAAATTTCATATTTATTTTTGTCTCAGATTCAGATTCAGTTTCATTTAAACTATATTTACCATGCTCCCTGCCTTCCCTTACTTAGAATATGGCAATTTCAAAATATTCCACCTACCTGCACATTATGTTTAAAATAAAATGAGGGAGCACCTTTTCAAACATTTAATGTCTCAGTTTTGACATCGCACAAAAAAAAGATGTGTTAACAATGTGAGCAAAAACACGCATCAAAATGAATATCAATTTAAAGGGGTGATAGAATTATTATATAGGTTATTTCACACTGTTCCTTAAGGTCTCCGAATAGGGTATGTAACATTGGTTGGGCTGAAAATGGCCCGGGTGTTGTTCTATGCTCCCTAATGCAACCCTGTGAAATAGCCCTAGAATGAAACAAGAGGTTTTCTCCCTTATATGGTATGCTCATGAATATTTAGATTAGCTGCGCGCTGATTGGTTGGTTTCCAACAAACGATGCTGCAGAGCAAAGAGGCACGGGGTGGGGGGGTAAACAACACACAGCACAGCAACAGAGTCTGGTATGGCTGCAGCCTTGAGCCCAGATGGGAGTGCAAGAGACGAGAGGTCTCCAGGCTGCAGCCATACACTCTTGCAGCAACACAATCCCTTTTTTTCCTTTCCCTTTTCTTTTTTGGCTTTCCATCATTAGACTCACACACTGTCTGTTAACCTTACCGATAGATTTCCAAACGTGTGGCCGGGCAGCGGCCTTGGGCAGCGGCCTTGGGCAGCGGCCTTGGGCAGCGGCCTCGGGCAGCGGCCTCGGGCAGCGGCCTCGGGCAGCGGCCTCGGGCAGCGGCCTCGGGCAGCGGCCTCGGGCAGCGGCGGCGCCGGAGCAGGAATGGCTGGCGCAGCTGAGGCCCGAGAAATTATCCCCGGCTGCTCCAACACATATACTACTATCAACTAATGTTACTGTACAAAGCACCAGAGACACAGTTTAGTAACAGTTTAGTCATCCTTCAGTGTGTCGTGCATACACAAACACCAGTGCAAATTTTCGACACTTTCATTACAACCACTAGTGTTGTTGTAACATTACCCGTGGGACATAAAAAAACCATTTTGTTTGAACCAGCCTGACCACCTGCCTACACAGACTTCGGTGCTCTTCATCTGACCCTGTCAATCTTTATAATTGGCGCTGTTGTCGAAGCCCTGTGCGTTGGACGTGAGTGTTTTCTTTTGCGGGGATTAAGACATTTTAATGCCAGGGTTCGCCTCCCCATGTGTCCATGTTCCACCAGAACAACTTCCCTCCGACACTATTTTGCAAAGGTGCCGTCGGCTTAGCACGACCCTAGACGATTGTGCCTGGTTTCTAATTAATACCTGGTGCCTGCTGGTTGGGTTTTAGAAATGATTTTAGCATGATTTAAAACATGATCAACAGTGGCCCACACACATGCATGCATGCATGCACACACAGACACACACACACACACACACACATACACACACAGACGCCCACTCGCTCTCCCACATTGATGGAGTGTAGAAATTAGATGCCATTTGAGACAATGCTGTCATAGTGTGTGCCTGTATTGTATGTAAATGACTTCTCACACTTGGGAGTAAATTGAACGTGGTGCAGAAAGAGATGGAAATGGAACAGGGAAAACACAGAAAGAGAAAATAAAAGGAGAGAAAAGCAGAAGCACCCTAATGAAGAGAAGCAAACAAATGTGCAGCCAGTGTTTCTTATAAACTTTGAGTTGTCCCTAGCTTTTATTAGCTACACAGTCGGCAATAACAGATACCCAGAATATTTACTCACACTCACACAGTGTATAAACAGCAGCTGTTATAGCCACGCTTACAAATTGGATTCTCTGTCGGCTTTGTTTTCTACCATTTTTTTCAGAGGAGAAATGCAAGTGTTACTGTATTATCTGTGCTTCTCTATTTATCGCCAGACAAATCAATATGCCAAGACATTGTTAATATATAGTTAGAATATCTTGCTTCCTGCTGCTGTGGAGCTTCCTGCTGGTTTTTTATTTGGCAGCTGGGTGAAGTTAAAGAAAACCCTAAGATGAAATGAAGCCTCTGGTAGCTAACACACACATGCGACTGTGTGTGTGTGTGTGTGTGTGTGTGTGTGTATATATGTATGTGTGTGTGTGTGTGTGTGTGTGTGTGTGTGTGTGTGTGTGTGTGTGTGTGTGTGTGGGTCTGTGAGAGGCCCATGTTCCTTTTGATGTCTTTGATCACTATTAAATTAATCCATGACACATCAGTAATATTGTAATGAAATGTAATTTACCAAAACCCATGAACTGTGCCAGGCAGACAACTGCTTTGGCAAAGAGGAGCAATACTGGAAACTAGCAGCTCATTGACAAAGACAGACTGATGATTGGTTTGCTAACACACAAACATGAAATGTTTTTACACAGAAATTTGATTGTTTTCTTATTTTCAAAATATTTGTAGGTAAAGCAAAATTGACTATCATTTGAGATGCTAAAAAGTTTCACACAGGCAAAATGACTGGAATTGGCACCACTAAAAACTGTAGCAATTTTTAGTTCATCAATTCAATTTTTTATTACTAATTACCCTCTTAAAGAAGCAATTTCTTCTGTGATTTTAAAGGTAACATATTGTGCATTCTGTGAATTTCATTTATTAATGATGTTATGTTAGAAATACATGTTAAATACATGTTAAACATTGCCAAAGTTGTAAAACCTTAGGCGAACACCTGTAGAAATGAGTCTAGTACAGTCAGACACTCAGCTCCCTCACTGCACTGATGGGTTCGTTTGTATTTCACTTTTTACTTCCACATGAGGTGATAATAACATCAGCTCATAAATTTCATACAGCACTGCAACCATAGAAATAGAAGGAGAATGGACATTCCCATTTAAATCAACATAGCAGGGTGGTCAGAGCGGTGGCCATTTTTATGTATATCATTGTCATTGCAAAGAACTGTATCTGTTGTAGCGGGCTAACTCATTCTATTTTGATCGTCAATGCACAGCGCTGAACACCATTTTTCTTTTGAACTAGTCAAATAAATCAGTTGAAAACAGTTCAATGTCCGTTCTACTCGCTCTATTCTATCTTTGTACTGCATTTCACAGAGGACTGCTTTGCCGACTGGACTTACCAATGTCCCACTGGCTGGCTGGCTGGCTGCCTGGCCTGTACGTGTTTAATGAGGGACACACCAGCCTCTTGTCAAAGTATGAGAACCCATTATAGAAAGAAGTTATAGCTGGGCTGGTGTCTATGGTCTGCATGCCAGCAGCATCTGGACTCTGATCAGTCTAACCTTAATTTTCCACTGCTGCGTTCTGGCTGCGTTCCGGTTTTGTTCCGTCCTCCGCCACTTGCCATACCAAACTGGTAGTGTCTCAGAAGCGGACTCTTCTTTATATTTTACAGAAAAATCACATTTATTAAGCTAGTATCTACCTTCCACTCCCAGCACTCCTGTTATTAAACTCCATGACTTCTCTTTTCTGGGGTTGTCCATTAAAAGGATCTGTGATGTCTTATTATGTTTTTCCACCTCCAAGATTAATCTCTTGTCGTCCATGATGTGTGGGTCCTTATGAGCTGCTTGCATAATAGATCCATACAGGCGTTTCCTGGGTGAGGACAGGCTGGTAGCCCACATATGTACCTGTAAAGAGAAACCTAAAACAGAGTTTATGCTCATGATTAAGAGTTGGTTGATTTATTCTAACCCAATAGAGAGAGATACAGTAAATGGCAGTACCTGAGGGAAACATCAGGAAAACATTTGATCTTGATTGCAGCTGTTGTTCATTTCTCAGTAAAACCTGCACAGTTTTCGGTTTAGAAGCGGTTATTATGGTAATATTCATGAGAGAAGTGCAGTTCCAGTGTTTTCCTGGCTGCAGAGGAGCTAGCTAAGCTGATGCAGAAGACCTGGAACAGCACTCTCAATAGTTTAAGACATAGAGGCTGTGGCAATGGACAGAATGAGAGAACATTATTACATATATTCCCTAATTGGACCCCAAATCAAAACATTAACCTCGAAATGTACATTATACTAATGTAATAAACTTTTTTTCTATAGCACAAGGTTTCAAAGTGCTTTCCAGAAAAACAGCAGATAAAAACCAAGAACAAAACCAACAACAATGAAGTACAATACAAAAAACAGAGGTATCATAAACTATAAAACACCTGAGAAAATCAATAAATTATATATATATATATATATATATATATATATATATATATATATATATATATATTTATTAGGGTGACCCCGAATAGTCGAAGATTCGATGCATCGATATGCAGAGCCTGATTCGACCACCAATCTCACAGTCGGATCTTCGCGGGTGTTATTATGAAACGAGGATCATACCATTTTGGGGGTGCTCAATGTCTAATTTTACACAGAACTACTGGTTTTGTACGGTTATATTAAGTTATATACAGCCTTTAATTATGATAATTCTGTAAAAAAAAACGTGAAAACAAAGAAAGAAAAGTTCAATAAATATTTTTTACGTGTGTGTGTGTGTAAATCCAACCACAGACAGATTTAAGTTTCACTTTCCCTGATCCGCGACAGACGAGGAGCATCAGACGAGGAGATTAACGTAACTTAACAATGTCTGGAAAAAGAAAATCTAAAGTGTGGATGCACTTTCAAATGGTAAAAGATGATCCAAAAAAAGTAAAATGCAAGTTGTGCCAACAGCTCATGTCCTACCACTCGTCAGCAACAAACATGGCTTTCCACTTAAAACGGGTAAGTTTATTACCAATAAAGCCGTTTCACTTTTTTCATATATAATGGCGGCGCTTTTAATTTACGAATAGCAATATCATATGTTGGGACTTAAAATATGTTAGTCCTTTTTTCTAGATCCACCCACAGTATCAGACTGACGACAGCAGTTCATCTAGTAGTACCGGAGCTGCGCCAAAAAATAGAAAAGGAAAAGAGAAATCCCGGACAAAATTGCAGAGTTTATTTCGCTTCACAACGAGGCCAGTGAATGTTGTGGACGGTGAAGGTTTTAAAGAATTATTGCGCACACTTGAGCCAGGATACACAGTTCCCAAAATAGAGACGGTTATGCATGCGGCGGATGCGAAATACGCGTCCATAAGCGCCTGCGGTTTATATGTTACCCTCCTGCTGACTAGTGTCGTGCCCCTCCCAACCCATTCACACACACACACACACACACACACACACACACACACACACACACACACACACACAGATGATTCGACTATCAGTCGACTATAGAAAAGATTCGTCAATTCTGATTCGAATGTGTAAATCCTTAGTCGGGGACACCCCTAATATATATATATATATATATATATATATATATATATATATATATATATATAAATAAATAAATCAGTGCTGTCAGCATTAACGTGTTAATCGCAATGCGATTAAGGGCCGAGCATAACGCCTTCATTTTTTTTAAATCGCATTAATCGCATGCCGCCATTTATTAATTTATTTTCACTTTTCACTATTTCACATCCTGCTGCTGCTGGAATAGCAAAGCGGATTTCTGTGCCTCATTCCGGTGCCACTGATATACCTGCGCTTCTCTCTGATGCTCTGAAAGAGACGTTACAGGCAACAGAAATATCACTGCATGTGACGCTAGTTAACACTACACTCGACAGCAGCTAATGTTAGCCTACCGCTAGCTAGTAGCTGGATTAAACACGGTTTGGAATTTATAGAGTGTGGTCTAGACTTACTCTATCTGTAAAGTGTCTCGAGATAACTCTGTTATGATTTGATACTATAAATAAAATTGAATCGAATTGAATTGAAAAATTGAATTGAATTGAATTGAATTGAATTGAATTGAATTGAATTGAATTGGTTACAATGCTGACAGCTAAAGCTAAACAGTGTAAAGTTTGTCTGTATTTCACTGTAGAGGATTCCAACACCGTGATGTAACAATCTGCAGCTGCCGTTTTCGGAAAAACACAGACATTCAATGAAACTGGTAACCTACAGCCTCGAGGTGCATTCAAAGTTATAGTTAAATGCCCTTTTCCCATCTGGTGGTTGTTTTTGTTGTTCAAAAGCTATTTACTAGTGAAATAAGTTATTGTTATAGTTATTACATTATTATTAAATCATTTAATTTTGACTATATGGCCTTAATAATCAACAAGCCGTTCTTTAACGTCGCCAACTGTTGTTTAGTACCCTTCTTTTTTTTTACTTTCTTAAAAAGTAAAAGTACCGCTTTAGCACTGGTATCCAAACCAAACAATACCCAACCCTAATATTGACTCTAGATTCAAATGTGTGACTAGATTCACACATTTTTCTTTTGTTTACAGTAAATAAATAAATAATAAACAAATACAAATCTTAAAAATAAGTTCATGAAGTCACTTTCTTTGCATTCATTTGATTCCCAATCAATGTATGCTGGTAAGAATTGCTTTCCATTGTTAAAATGTACTTAAAAACACTGAAATGCAAAATAACTTTTTTAAGAATTTTAATCATGTGATAAAACATGCGATTAATCGCGATTAACTATAGAAATTCAGCGATTTTATATATATATATATATATATATATATATATATATATATATATATATATATATATATATATACTTAAAGCTATATATACACATTCACAAATACATGTACAGCATATTAAAGGTGCAATCTGTACGTTAAAGGTCCCATGACATGGTGCTCTTTGGAGGCTTTTATATAGACCTTAGTGGTCCCCCTAATACTGTATGTGAAGTCTCTTTCCCAAAAATTCAGCCTTGGTGCAGAATTACAGCCACTAGAGTCAGTCCCACAATGAGCTTTCCTTAGGAGAGGGGATGTGCCATTTCTGTGTCTGTAGCTATTGAGGGGGGGGGGCAAGCAAGGTGGAGGGTGGGGGGTGTGGCCTTGACCAACTGCCACTTTGCTCGTTTGAAAGCCATGATGTCTCTCTCTCATTGGTGGGCCAAATTCTCTGGGCGGGCAAAGCAGCGAATATATATATATTCCAGATCAGCCCATCTGAGCTTTCATTTTCTCAAAGGTGGAGCAGGATACCCAGGGCTTGGTTTACACCTATCGTCATTTCTAGCTACTGGGGGACCATAGGCAGGCTGGGGGAAGGCATATTAATTAAAAAATTATTAAAAAATAAAGTTAAGTTAAAAAAATGAAATTTTCATGCCAGCACCATGTTTTTGCGAGTAACAGACTCGAATACTATATAATTCAATGTGAGTACACGAATGTTGAATTGACTGAAAATGCCCGTCCCTTGTAGCCTTGATAAATTAGCCTGAAGCTTAATGCTTACCTGTTCAGGAAAAAATTAGCCAACTCTGCATCCTTTTGGGCTCTAAGCTGTCTCCATCTTTTAAATACATCTCCAATATTTACACGGGATTTGTTACATCTTTGGTCACGCAACTGTTAGAAAGGTTTTTTAGGTCGGGTAGAATCTATCTCCTTTGATCACATTTGTTTGTTTACTGCTTCCATGGCTGTACTACAGCTGTAGCGTGCTGGGTTTACGTTTTTACAGGTATATCTGGCAACCCAGCTTGGCTGTCAAAATAGGCAGTTGATACCTATATATATATATATATATATATATATATATATATATATATATATATATACATTGTGTTTGAACACATCCATGCCCAAGTCCACTTGAAAAGATGGTCTTTACAGTTCATGTGTTCAGGTTCATCAGGTTTAAAAACAAACTGTACCAAAACACGGAAGTTGACTCCACCTATCTAGGCAGGTCCCGGGACACAATTATTCACTGTAAAACCTGATAAGTTAATATAACTCAAACTGATTACATCGAAATTTTTAAGTTTTTCTTACTTAGATTTGCAAGTTAAAACGTTCTCCAATAAGTAGCTCTTACTAGGTTCATGTAAGTGACATTAACATAATTTTGTAAGTAAAACAAACTTTCCTGATCAAGTACATTTACTAGGTACTTTGTTTTAATAGTACAAATAATATGAAGTTTATCAAACTTAAATATTTGTAT
This sequence comes from Perca schrenkii, assembly GCA_025617405.1. NCBI lineage: Eukaryota > Metazoa > Chordata > Actinopteri > Perciformes > Percidae > Perca > Perca schrenkii. The sequence continues at coordinate 34,420,391 of CM046789.1, read as the reverse complement.
TACCATTAACATAAAAAGTAAAATTTTTGGTAAGAAAATATTTACTTTATGTGTAATTAACTTTTTAAGTTAAATAAAGCTTAACACTGCTTAATTTAAACTCAAAATCGCAAGATAGAGTACTTCAATTATTTGTTGAAACTGATTACATAAAATGTTTTAAGTAGCTTTAACTCAAAATCCCCAAATATGCATATTTTGTGTAAACATTAAGAAAGAGATGTTAACAGACACAATGCAAGTCACTCTATATTAAGCGACCATAAAACATTTGCTGGCATATAGAAAATATTTCAAACAGTAATTTAAAACATTATTAAAAAGTGCAAGGGCCTTGGAAAATGGCCTAAGGGCTTCTATCACTGAAGTGGACAATATAAAATCATGTTATGGTATATGCTCAAATTACAGGATATATATCATACCACCATCATTTCCATGCATTAAAATATCCGTAAACACTTGTCAAACAGTGACATCAGTACACAGTATTTAAAAAGAAAATAGTACAGAACCTAGGGCTGGGTACCGAATTCAATACTTTTTTATTGACTCCTTACTAAGTATCAAAAGATGCCTCGCCATTCTACAAAATTTCAATACCCAAGGAGTAAATCTCATCAGCGTCAGTGAGCCAATATGCATGCAGCATGCCTCTACTAAGATCTAATAATGTCTGTGATTGGCTGTCTAACGTTACACGTCATAGAGACACACAGGATAACTTTACATTACACAGAGACGGCTCATGTAGTAGCTGAAAAATAAATCAAAAGATTTGTACTGTAATGTGTAATTTATTTTTGTTATAATGGATTTTATATAATTGATTTAAAAAAAGGATTGTTCAGAATTCACTGTATTAGTATGGGTACCCAAATCAAAACATTTTGAATGATACCCAGCCCTAACAGAACGTGGCCTGAGGAAAATCTTCACTCCTATGAGTGAACAAAGGTGTGGTACCCATAAGGCTCATAAAGACCTAATATAGCTAGAATTATCAAAGATATGGGTATAGCAGTATAACCAGAGGGAAAACATTTTTCCATACTGTTCCATAAAGTACCAACCCTCTATCAAACGTTTGGTTGAACAATTATACTCCAAAACACATCTATAAAATGTAAATAAAAAAAACTAAGTAAACTCACTACTTTCATTGTTCTATGGTATGCGCAAATGACAGTAGTGCATATGAATACAAAAAGTCTAGTAAAGAGGAAACCTTGTCATCTTTGTTTTTGTAACAAATTAGTTTACTCCACTGCCAACAGGTCATTTTTAAGGCTCAACACCCTGGGCCTCAACTTCCCATCATCCAGGCCTATCAACACTTTCTGGATAAAGTCAAATGTGTTGGCCAAGTCTTTTGGGTAACGTAGACGCAGGGCATAAATCTGTGCAAGCATAACCACAGTCCTGTCTGGGCAGAAGAATGTGGCATCTGTTGAATTGGCACTCATCAAGAGAAGCCCAACTGGTAGGTCGTCAACGTTAGGTTCATCAGACTGCGCCTCCTAAACAGAAGAGAGAAATGTCATCCCAGATTGTCTAAGCTATCTCCAAAAGCGGTATGTTGCTTTAAGTGCAGCCTGAACAGAGCTTGTAGTCAAATTTAGATAATATGAATGATTCAGAGCTACACATTTTTTTTACTTAGAAACCTGAGAAGCTTAATTTCAAAGCCATTCATAAGTGGACTTATTCAAAACTTCAAAGCGTGAAAATACAACAGTTCTTGAATATGTGGATGCATGTGTTGTTTTTTTCTGACTTACATCCAGTCTATACCCTACAATAACTACAATTATCGTTATACTCAAAACCTGCAACTAGAACCTGAACGATGTCTGAGCAGAAGAAGAAGAAACAATCTTTGAGGACTTATTCCTCACACAATCAAGCTCAATTTATGATGACCCCAGGACAATTTTACACCATTTTCTTTTAAGTTTTATACAACTGAAACAATGTAACTAGTTGTCAAAAATGAACAATTGTATTCTATTATCAACTGTCACTGACCAATTTCTAAACAATTAATATGACTTATATCCCACAGCATCAGAAATCCAGAATCATCCTCATTTAGATACAGTGGGGCAAAAAAGTATTTAGTCAGCCACCAATTGTGCAAGTTCTCCCACTTAAAAAGATGAGAGAGGCCTGTAATTTTCATCATAGGTACTTCAACTATGAGAGACAAAATGAGAAAAAAATCCAGAAAAATCACATGGATTTTTAATGAATTTATTTGCAAATTATGGTGGAAAATAAGTATTTGGTCAATAACAAAAGTTCATCTCAATACTTTGTTATATACCCTTTGTTGGCAATGACAGAGGTCAAACGTTTTCTGTAAGTCTTCACAAGGTTTTCACACACTGTTGCTGGTATTTTGGCCCATTCCTCCATGCAGATCTCCTCTAGAGCAGTGATGTTCTGTCGCTGGGCAACACAGACTTTCAACTCCCTCCAAAGATTTTCTATGGGGTTGAGATCTGGAGACTGGCTAGGCCACTCCAGGACCTTGAAATGCTTCTTACGAAGCCACTCCTTCATTGCCCGGGCGGTGTGTTTGGGATCATTGTCATGCTGAAAGACCCAGCCACGTATCATCTTCAATGCCCTTGCTGATGGAAGGAAGTTTTCACTCAAAATCTCACGATACATGGCCCCATTCATTCTTTCCTTTACACGGATCAGTCGTCCTGGTCCCTTTGCAGAAAAACAGCCCCAAAGCATGATGTTTCCACCCCCATGCTTCACAGTAGGTATGGTGTTCTTTGGATGCAACTCACCATTCTTTCTCCTCCAAACACAACAAGTTGAGTTTTTACCAAAAAGTTCTATTTTGGTTTCATCTGACCATATGACATTCTCCCAATCCTCTTCTGAATCATCCAAATGCTTTCTAGCAAACTTCAGACGGGCCTGGACATGTACTGGCTTAAGCAGGGGGGCACGTCTGGCACTGCAGTCCCTGGCGGCGTAGTGTGTTACTGAAGGTAGCCTTTGTTACTTTGGTCCAAGCTCTCTGCAGGTCATTCACTAGGTCCCCCTGTGTGGTTCTGGGATTTTTGCTCACCATTCTTGTGATCTTTTTGACCCCACAGGGTGAGATCTTGCGTGGAGCCCCAGATAGAGGGAGATTAATAGTGGTCTTGTATGTCTTCCATTTTCTAATGATTGCTCCCACAGTTGATTTCTTCACACCAAGCTGCTTACCTATTGCAAATTCAGTCTTCCCAGCCTGGTGGAGGTCTACAATTTTGTTTCTGGTGTCCTTTGACAGCTCTTTAGTAGTGGAGTTTGGAGTGTGTGTGTTTGAGGTTGTGGACAGGTGTCTTTTATACTGATAACAAGTTCAAACAGGTGCCATTAATACAGGTAAGAAGTGGAGGACAGGGGAGCCTCTTCAAGAAGAAGTTACAGGTCTGTGAGAGCCAGAAATCTTGCTTGTTTGTAGGTGACCAAATACTTATTTTACCGAGGAATTTACCAATTAATTCATTAAAAATCCTACAATGTGATTTTCTGGATTTTCTTTTCTCATTTTGTCTCTCATAGTTGAAGTGTACCTTTGTGCATGACGGTCCAACTCCGCAAATAAGTGGTTCTTCAGGTTGTTTGCAATTCTGTGAAACTCGGCACAGACCTGCACAAATGTAAAAAAAAAAAACCTGTTCAAGTATAACTGTATATATAAATATATAGCAAAAAAATATGCTACACTATTGTCCAATAATGGCAGAGCATTGTCCACATTGTTAACCCCCTAACCCTGTCCGTTTCTGTCAAGACAATCACATCCTTAAAATCTGAGACATCACAGTCTGGGTGATTCCTACTTTTATGGGCATTGAAGGAAGAGTACACATTAGTAGAGTAGTGACAATTTTTGAATGGGCTCTGCATACATAGTGAAAACAATTATGGATAGATTAGACTCATTTCGATGATGTGCATTCATTCACATTTAGTACTTTTGATGAACATGAACATACCAGATAGAAGATGCCGTATGTCAGCCAGTTGCCTTAATAGCACTTTCAGGCAACACTTTCACAAAAGCACTAACATTATGTAAAATATCTTGGGAGCATTTAATACAAATTAGTTAGGTAACATTACAAACTATGTGAAATGTAGTAGAATAATTTCCTTAAAGTTAGTTGTCCATAGAAAGACAAACCAAAAAGTCTTCAAAACGTAAATCAATAAGCTAAACAAAGATATGAACAAAAGCCAGTCTCAGGTTGAGAAGGGAGATAAATTAATCTCAGAAAGTTACCTTATTTTAACTTCATGTTATTTTTAAATGTTAAACCTTAACTGGAATTCACCACGCACAGACTGGGGATACTGAACCTCACAGACTGTGATAACGTTATTTTACAAACGTATTCCAAGCCTACATTTTATATTTAACTGGCCTTACAAAATGTAGAACACATGTCAACATGGAACATTAACGGTAATAGAAATATCCAGAAAACTTCTACACAAAAATCTTTCCACTTTAAGATGAAAAATAAAATCGAAATACACTGGTTCCCACTTTTTAAATTGCTTTTCATGTCCCTTTGGGAAACGTTAAATATAAATTAGGATAATAACGATAAAAAAAAGCATATAGTAAACTCAACTCTTGCATAAAATAACCACTGACAGGCAAACTGTGTTTGATGAAGAAAATAATAAAACTTGATTTAATATGGTGCTAAATCAACACATAACTTACCAAATTAGCGCACCCAAAGAGAACATCAACATAATGGCAGTCAGTGCGGTCAGCACAGTGGCAAAAGTTAGCTTGTCAGGTTCCGAATTTTTGACATAACAGAACTCATTTTCTTTAACAAGCTTTTACTGTTCGGTCTTACAGTGTTTTAAGAGCCATAGCAAAACAACATGCTCTACATATCTCAACCAGTTCAGATGAATAGCATAAATCATTCACTTTATATTATAGCACCACATTTGTAGTGTATCAATCTGTTGTTCCAGTATTAATAAAATTGATATTTATCTTCAGCCATTTGATAGTCATACTATTATTTAACTGTACGATTCACCAGACATGGGGTATGAAGGGCAATGTGTTGCCTTACGGCATTTCCTTTAAATAATGTGTAAATAATAATTTTCACTTGAAAAATAGTTTAATAGTTTTAACATTGCTTTGTTTTATATTGTCATCTGACATCACTTCCGGTTTTATAGTACTTAAGGTTCAGCCACTTGCTTACAGCAGACAGGCAGTGCATGTTCATCTTACAATCTGGTTGCATCCATTCAAAGGATCATAGAGGCAATGTCATAAGTGTCCTTAGGCTATTTGACAATGAATGTGTTAGAGAATACATATCATTGACAATTTTGTTAAAAAGTATGTTTATTTATAGTTTTCACCAGCATGTCAATGTCGGAGTTGCACAGTAAAAGGTCAAAACTTACTGCAAGTCTATCTTCATTGGCTGTGGTTTAAGTCTGTGTTAAATCAGTGTTGCAACACTCTGACTGAGAACACTACAGTGAAAAGGCATCATTTGATGTCTTGAAGTGGTCAAGATGGCAAGCAGCAAGTCATCCGTATCCAGTGCTAGAAGAAAAGTGCAATCTGGATCATCGTGCATGTGCCCGGGCCACAGCAGAATCTGCCAAGGTGACAGCATCATATGCTAGCCAAGAGGCTAAACTATAAATGGAAAAGGCTGGCAGAGAAGCAGAAAATATCACAAGATATGCTCAAAATAAGTCTGAAACAGTTAAGTATAGATAGAGAGTTGGAAGTGCTAACGCTACAACGAGAAGCTGATGCAGCTGTTGTGGAGGCACAAGTGCTGGAAAATGCCGAAGCGGAGAATGTTGCAGTTGAAGATGCAGTATTATGAATACGTCCAATCACAAATCAACCTTCTGAATCTTTGTTCTCCTTCTTCACCCTTGTCAGTGTTTCCTGCTGCTTCCTCACACCACGCAGAATCACATGACAGCTTTGTAACATGGCATCCACCCATTTCAAAACTTATCAACAACAAGCCAAAGTCTGAGGAAGCTGACAGTATGCATTTACCTGCACCACACTTACCTGACCGGATGGGAGTTTAGAGGAAAAAGAACAAACTCCACCATGAATGTACATGCCCAAAATGCCCCTCCAGCTAGCACACCACCTCTGGCTGAGCCTTTAGCTCAGTATTTAGCATGTACCATTGTACCAATTCGATGATAAGCCTGAGAATTATTGTGCATGGTACTCGTCCTTAACCAATGCAGCTGGCAAAGTTCGCCTCACAGCAACCCAAGAATTGGACCTTTTGACTAAATGCCTGGGTAAGGAATCTGGAGAACAAGTGAAACGCATACGCTCAGTGCATGTCAACAACTCAAATCTGGCTTTACAGAAAGTAAGGGAGAGACTACGTGAGTGTTATGCTGCCCGGAAATCATTAAAAGTTCCCTGTTTCAGCAGTTGGACAGTTTTCCTAACATTCCAGCTAAAGACCACTCCAAGTTTGGAACTTGGAGATTTGCTCATGGAGATCCAAGGAGCTAAAGAGGATGGCTATCTCACTGGCCTTTCGTATCTGGACACTTCACTTCCCACCATTTGAGTATTTTTGCAACTTTGTGTGCCATGAAGCAAAGAAGCGAAACAATCCTAGCTTCATGCGTTAAGGCAGCCCAGCAACACACACAAAACCAGATAAATCCATTGTAAAGAACTTTAATACCAACAAACCCATCTCAATGAAATAAATCAGATGTTTCTACAACCAATGACCCTAACAAGAACTGCCCATTATACAACAAACCTCATCTGCTCCAAAAAATTTAGAACATTCAGAAGCAAACTGCTCGACGACATAAAGGCTTTCTTTAAAGGAACAAGCCGACTTATTGGGAATTTAGCTTATTCACCGTAACCCCCAGAGTTAGACAAGTCAATACATACCCTTCTCATCTCCGTGCATGCTGTAAGGCTGTCTGATGGCTCCAGCGGCATCAGGCCAGCACAGAACATGCAGGTGACTGGTTCCAGCAATCCTACTGCTCCGAATAAGTGACAAAATAACGCCAACATGTTCCTATTTACATGTTGTGATTTATAGAGTCACAGCGTGTACAAAAAACAACGTAACATGAGACACAGCCGTCTTCTAACTGTAAACAAACCGGGAACTATATTCTCAGGCGGAAGAATATAGTACTTGGGCGGAGTGATATGCTCGCAGCAAGCCTGTCTGAGAATATAGTTCCCGGTTTGTTTACTGTTAGAAGATGGCTGTGTCTCATGTTACGTTGTTTTTTGTACACGCTGTGACTATACAAATCACAACATGTAAATAGGAACATTTTTGTTACTTTTGTCACAATTCGGAGCAGTAGGCTAGTTGGAACCAGTTACCTGCAGGATTTGTGCTGTGCTAAGCTAATGCTGGAACCGTCAGACAGCGTTACAGCACGCACTGAGATGAGAAGGGTATGTATCGACTTGTCTTACTCTGGGGGTTACGGTGAATAAGCTAAATTCCCAATACGTCGGCGTGTTCCTTTAAAGAGAACGGGATATGCTTCAAATGCTGTTCTTCCAACTAGCCAAAGATTACAAGTCCTCTGTAAAATGTTCTGAATGCGACAGTACCTATCATGATGCGGCCATGCATCCGGGTCCATCACCTCAATCCCTAAAGGCTCCTTCACCTTCACAAGATAACGGCGGGGAGGGAGAAGATAATTCAAACACTGCTGTTGTTGCAACAAGCTGCACAGAGGTTTGCGGTGAAGGTCAGTGGAGCCGCTCATGTTCAAATATCTACCCTAAGGGTTTCAAGCACATGGCTATCAAAACCTATGTAATTCTGGACGACCATAGCAATCACTCACTAGCTAGACCAGAGTTCTTCAAACTGTTCAGTGTGGAGAGCAAACCATTTTCATACCACCCTAGAACCTGCTCTGGCATCTTTGAAACATTGGGCAAGAAGGCAGAGAGATTTCAGATTGAGTTTCATCGAGATCCTGAATAATCAATCTGAGATTCCAACACCAGATGCAGTTCTACACCAGTGTCATCTTCATCATATTGCCAAGGACATCCCAGAGCTGGACCAAGAAGCTGAAATACTCTTACTACTTCGAAGAGACGTCCTTTAGGTACACAACACCAGGCAGCAGGTCAACGGACCACATAACGCCCCCTTTGCCCAACGACTGGACCTGGGCTGGGTAGTAATAGGAAGTGTGCCATGGTAATGTTCATAAGCCGACAGTCAACACTTTTAAGACCAACGTGCTAGACAGTGGTCGCCATTCTATTTTCTCACCCTGCACCAGCTTTATGCATGTTAAGGAGACACAGCAAAGCTTTAATAGGCCTAGTAAGGAAATGGAGAGGATGCATGGACAGACAGTGTTCAACCGAACAGAGCATGACAATAAACCAGCTCCATCAATGGAAGACATCATCTTCTTAAAGATCATGAACACAAACGTCTACAGAGATGATTCTAACAGTTGGATCGCCTCACTGCTGTCAGAGCACCACTGCAACCTTTGCCGAACAACAAAGTGCAGGTGGTCAACTGGTTTGCATCCCTGCAACGAACTCTGAAAAGGAAACCTGAGATGAAAGAACAGTATCAGTATTTCATGGAGAAGATCTTTGCCAACGGACATGCAGAGTTAGCACCGCCACTGAGAGAGGACGAGGAGTGCTGGTATCTCCCAATGTTTGGGGTCTACCACCCACAAAAACCCAATCAGATCAGGATGGTCTTCGACTCCAGCACCCAGTACTTTGGCGTCTCCCTCAATGATGCGCTCCTCACTGGCCTCAATAACTCTAACCTGGGTGTCTTGCTGCGCTTCCGGAAAGAGAAGTTGGCAATTGTTGCAGATATTCAGCAGATGTTTCATTGTTTCTTGGTGTGCGAAGAACACCGCAACTTCCTCCGTTTTTTATGGTACAAGGACAATGACTGCAATAAAGAAGTTGTTGAGTACCTGATGAAGGTCCACGTCTTTGGCAAGGGGCCATCTCCGGCTGTGGCCATTTACAGGCTGCGAGGAGCCATCAGAGAAGGTGCGCAGGAGCATGGTGCCGATACTGTCAAGTTCCTGGAAAGTCACTCCTATGTTGACGATGGCTTGGTATCTGTACCATCTGAAGCCGAGGCAATTGTCTTGCTCCAGTGAACTCAGGCCTCACTCACTGAATCAAACCTGCACCTAAACAAGTTTGCTTCAAACTGTCAGGCAGTCATGGAGGCCTTTCCCCCTGAAGATTGCGCCCCAGTAATTAAGGACTTAGATCTGAGCAGAGAAACAGCACCCACACAGAGAACTCTAGGTCTGCTCTGAGAGATCATGACTGACACATTCACATACTCTGCGTCGACCACGATCAAACCTTTCACCCACCGTGGAGTTCTCTCCACTATTAACAGTGTTTTTAATCCCCTGGGTCTGCTGGCGCCAGTCACAATCCAAGGAAGAGCCCTTCTCAGAGAACATACATCTGAACTTTCAGACTGGGAAACACCCCTCCCAGACGAAGCAGTTGGAAATTCTGGAGAGATTCGCTCCAAGATCTAAAATAGCTTCATCTTCCTCGCATGTATACGACAACCTCACTCACAAAAGCATTCCACACAGAATTGTATGTGTTCTCGGATGCTTCAACCAAGGCCATTGGTACTGTGGCGTACCTGTAAGCAGTTCAAGAAGGTTCTACACATATGTCCACAATAGAGTGCAACGTATCCGTCAGTCCTTGACCCCGGAACAATGGCACTTTGTACCCTGCAGACCATGCGTCGAGATCCTTACCTACATCACGCTTGGTGCAGACTTCTTGGTTCACCGGACCTCCCTTCCTGTGTCAGCCACCTGAAAATGTAACAGAGAGAAGTGAGACATTTGAGCTAATTGAACCTGAAAAGGACTTGGAAATCCGACCACAAGTAAATACGTGTGCTACTTACCTGGGAGAACCAATACTTACCTCTGACTGCTTCGAACGCTTCTCCAACTTTACCGCTTTAGTAAGAGTAGCATTCCTGGTTCATATGGCAAGATCCCACAAACACAACCAAGACAGCAAGTGCAAGGGTTGGCATAAATGTAACTTACCTCGTACCACGGATGAAATGGCCCAAGCAAGGAATGTTATCCTAAAAGCCACACAAAGCACAGCTTTCGCCAAAGAACTGTCAGCCCTCCAGGCAAACAAATCCGTATCCAAATAAAGCTCCTTGCAGAAACTCAGCCCAACCTTAGAAGAAGATCTAATCTGTGTTGGAGGCCGACTAAAGCACTTCCACATTGCAACTGCAGAAAAGAACCCAATTATGCTGCCCAAGGATAGTCACATCTCTCTACTGCTCACCCGACATCACCATGAGTATGTGAAACACCAAGGCCGTCACCTGACGGAAGGAGCAATTAGAGCAGCTGGATTATGGATCCTTGGAGGCAAGGCACTAATCAATTCAGTACTCCGCAAATGCATAACCTGCCAGGCTGCGTGGGGAAGCTCGAAGAACAGCGCATGGTGGACCTGAACGTGTCAAAACCTGCTCACCCTTTACGTATGTGGGGCTCGATGTATTTGGACCCTGGTCTGTCACAACCAGACGCATCAGAGGAGGACAGGCAGAGAGCAAGCCGTGGGCCATCATGTTCAGTTGTATGAGTGTGAGAGCTGTACACGTCAAGATCATTGAGTCTATGGATACGACCAGCTGCATAAACACTATTAGGCGCTTCTTTGCACTGAGAGGCCCAGCGAAACAGCTCAGATCTGATTAGCAATGCAAGGAGCTTGGGATGGACAAAACCGTGCAGAGGTATCTCAGTGAGCAGGGTTGCAGCTGGGAATTCAACGCGCCACGTGCTTCTCATATGTGTGGCTCTTGGGAGCGAATGATTGGCACTTAACAAGTAAACTTTAGCAGTTCCTTCCAATAAAAGCTGAACACATTAATCACTTCTTTTTTTCCTCATTTACAATATCTCTTACTAAAGGGCAGGTAAAGGGTATTCAATATAGGCTCTATCTACCTACACAAATATACTATGAACTGTGCTTATCTTTGACCTGTTAAAATCTATTATTGCTCGGTATTTTTCCATTGTGACCACACTCCAACTGCACAATACACAAGTGATGTACACATTTTGTAAATTCATTTGGGGAAAGAAATGATTTGCTCATAGGTTCCTTTTGAAATACATTACAGAACTGGCAGCATGTGTTGGTGTGTGTGTTTGTGTCTGTGTTGGAGGGTTTGCTTTTATGTAAAGGTCAACCAAGACCCCATCGATTCAGCATTTAAATTTTATTTGCGTGGTGACTCCAGTGGGGTCTGACATTAAGACCCTTGCTTTCATTCTACCTGCTTTGTTTTGTTAGAGGCTAGGAACAGCTGTGTGTGTGTGTGTGTACAATAATACATGTGCCTTACAAATCTTAATAAGTGTGAGATGCCATTCCAACGGCGTGATAATTGCTACTAGCACCTATTATGCAACTCCGATTGGAAATTGCATGGGGACAGGTGGAAAGTGACACACACACACACACACACACACACACACACACACACACACACACACACACACACACATATAGACATTGTATCTGTTCCTATTGTTTACACTGTAACACTGAATGAAGCCATTTTGTTCCACTGTATAGACCCACATCAAGATGTCTGGGAACTCACCATTGACAGGGCTCAATCCGAGGGGCGGGATAAACAGTTGTCTTTCACATTCCCTCTGCACGCAATAGGAACCAGGCAGAGCAACGAAGAAGGAAGAGAAGCTAGTTGATAGATTAAACTTTTGCCATATCCGGTCGGTAAAACTCCGAACACATCTTTTTTAAGAATGATTTTGGTGCCGTTCTTTGTTCTTTTCTCAAAGAAACGCTTAACTCTCTAAAGTCTTCCAGACGACCGCTGATCCAAGCAGCAGCAACCATAAGCCCGCCCATTGACTCTATACACGATGTGATTGGCCTGACCAGAGTTTGGTTTTTCCAGCTCGCAAGTCAACGGAGAGTGCCTAGACCCCCCTGGCTGCAAAATAATTTTTGCTGCCGCTATGGTGTGTCTAGATTTCTAGGCTAGTGTAGTACTGAACAGGGCTATAATAAATTCTACCTTGATAAAGAAGTCTTTGCATTAGGACTGGCATTTGTGATGTCTGCGGCAGAGGTTTCCAGGAAAGAAAGGTAAAGTTGAGTAGTTGAACTGAAAAGATTGTCAGACACAAGTTGGGCCTGCCAGCATTAACCCACATAAACTCCAAAGGCAACTGTTTTTTTTGTTACTCTTGACAATGCAACACCATTATGGATCAGGTGAGAGTGACGATCTGTTTGTTGTCCTTCACCTAGCAAAGTGCCTTATTGAAAGAACAGGATGGGAGCATTGTCAACACCATGTGTGATGCACTTATTAAGGCCATATCAGGATGCTTTCCCAAACTTATCCAAACTGTCTCATTAGCATTGCCTGTCACATGAGCTGCAAGTGAACAAACTTTTTGTGGCTGTCGGCCAAAGACATACTTAAGCAACAGGAGTGGTGATAAGAGAACCAGTACCTGGCTCTGCTGGCAATCAGCTCCAGGAGAACTAAAGAAATGGACATTGAGGCTGTGATTGACCACTCTGCACAACATTTTAAAAAACAGGCAGATTGTTACTCTGTGACTGCTGAGTACATACCTCTTTTAAATTGACTGCTAATAATATTTAGTAATGATAACTCTGATTCTCCTGCCTTCCGGTTTTGTTCCGACACCACACTGGAGCGTGTTAGAAGCGGAGCATCTTACTGCCCGACTTGCAGATTTTATGGTCTCTACTTTGTTCTTTACAGAACAATCGCGTGTTTATAAAGCTAGTATCTACCTTCCACACCAAGCACTCCTGTAATTAAACTTCATGCCTTCTCTTTTCTGGTGTTGTCCTTAAAATAAGATCTGTGATGTCTATTATGTTTTTCCCCCTCCAAGATTAATCTCTCGTCGTCCGTTGTGTTGTAGAGAAGACATAAACGATATTTGAGGGTGTTATTTGGTAAATTGACTGGATAGTCTTGCTGTTTCACTTCCTGCCCGGCTGTCTGAATGGCCTACGGCTCGTGTGAAAATAGACCTGATGCGTTTCTTGAGCGGAGCGGAAAGCCACTTCAAGCACCCTTCTGGGACGCGCTGTGGAGCGGCTAGTGTAATATCAAGCATTGACTCAAATGGCAGCCCGGTGGAAATTGGTGAAAATGGTAAGTCATGTTAGTGGTTAATGCAGCTTGACCGAGTCTACAGTTTTTGTCCAATGTATAGTTGTCAGTAATGGGCTTGGTTGTCTTGTTATGTGTTGGCTACAACCTACAGCATAGAATTAATGATGGTATTTCAATCAGGAGAAACTTTGTTGCAGATATGAAAAGATTTATTGTACGAATGCATGATATGACATGTACAGTCTTTGGAGATTAGATTCCGTCATTATGAAATTATATAAATATTTAGGGGATTAAAAAGCCAGAAGCTGATCCCCCGATGGAGTCTAGACACTGATGGTGGTGTGAGGAACCCAAATACCAAACCGAGGAGCTAATGGCAGTCTTATCGGAGGAGGAACCAAGAGCCATGCACGATGAAGACCGGAGGAGCAAGGGGAGGAGGAGGGTTGTGCTCTTAGCCTGAAATGACAACTGAGCAGCAGAGAGAGAGACTTTAAAACAGGGATGTCATACTGTGGCTCGTGAAATTCAACGCCGCTTAAAGAGAGAGAAATGTGATTAAGTTTAGAAGTCTTCCTGTCAGAATTTACGCTGAGCTCCATTAAAGGATAACTACCGTTTGTTTCAACTTGGACCCTGTTTTTCTATGTTTTTGTGTCTAAGCGACTGATGGGAACACCAGTCCTTGACATTGGTTCAGTATTAAGCGAGATCGCTGCAGTCAGCAGCGGGGAAAAAAGCTACAATGTAAGTTAATGGGGCAATTGTCCAGCTTGTATTTATCTTCACAAAAGTGCTCGTTTTGCCACTGACAGGCTCAGATTAATATTCTAAGTGTCTGACAACATTATGGAAAGGATCCCTTCAGAAATAGACCTTTAAAACCTCTTTGAGACCTTTTTTGTTTAACCAGAAACAGCTCTGAGGTCGCTAGCGCTAAACCCACCAGACTCCATGTAAAAAAGCAATAGTAGTGCTGTCTGTACAGTCAGTGAGGCATACATACAGTCTTTAGCTCACCGAAGCACACGCATGCATAGAACACTGATTTGATCAAATGGAACTCTGAAGAAAAACACCAGAACCAGTAGTCCAGGTCGGATTGTAGTAGAAACATATGTATCATTATTTATTGTTATCATATTTAGTAATTTTTTTTTATGTACAAAATGTTTAGCCCCTGCTACTACTAAATAGGCTACCTCAGCCACAATTATCTGCCGCCACTACTCGTGAGTGACATTCTATTTGTTATTGCTCTGTGCTCGGTTGTTGGAGCTTTGTACTCTGTGCACTTACATGATTGGTTGCCTACATGGTGGCCTGTAATTGGCTGCTAAGTTCCATACTTCAATCAACATCATGCTGGCAAGTTGCATTCACTTTTTCACTTTTTAGTGATTTTTATTTTCATTCATTTATTGGATACTTCAGTGTTTCCCCCAGGTTTTTGTGAGACTATGGGGGGTGGACCTCCAACCCCTCTTTCACGATGCCACCCATCGTGGCTTTTGTATCTTGGCTGCTGGGCTCACTGACAAATCGTTTTGTTGGATGTCACAAGTGGTGGCTAGGGTACTGATTAGGTGGAGAACAGGGGGAGAAGGGGAGGGCAAGGTGGGGAGGTGGCAGGCATAGGTGGGATTGTTTTATCTTTTGTTTGCTTCAGACACCTAGACCAAGGTCCTTACTTCTATCTGTCTTTAATCATCCACTGGAACAAGTGAAAACTAGTGCTACCTGAGTGCATATTTTTTAACTAAGTTTAAACAATAAAAGGTTTACAGGTAGGGTGACCAGATGTCCCGGTTTGACCTGGACAGTCCCGATTTTGAGTTGCCTGTCCCAAGTCCCGACAAAAGCCTTTCGGGACGCTAAAATGTCCCGGTTTACACCAACCACTATGAAATTGTCCCGGTTGTCAGCGGTTACATAGCCGACGTGGTATTATTATAGCCTGAGCATTAACTAAACCCATGTAGACTTATGACTTATAAAGCGGCCAGCGTATGATTTTAACGTGTGTGTGTGTCCAGAGGTTAAATTGGGCCGAAGCGCGCCGGACCGCCTCCTCAGGTCCACAACACAAATACATGGCATATGAGATTAATTAACAAGACTACACAGAGACACCCAGGCTACATGGAATCATCAGTCATAATAGGCTCGTTCGAAATGAGCTGCGCCTCGCCTGTAAAGTGGACTAGAGCAGGCGGCAGCAGCCGGGGAGATGGTGACAAAAGTCTGCTGTGAAGTAGGACAGTTTGCAGCCGTTTCCAGCAGCCTTCGGGCTGAACAGGAAATCACAGAATCACTCAAATCCTGTTAGGTCCGATTCCAATTTAAATAAAATGTTATCAGACCCATATATCAGCTTGTAGGCTGCACAGTCTCCAGCGGTTTTATAAAGACAGAGTAGCTGTCAAAATGTTTCACCTGTGATCTGGTGCGGATAATACACAACAGACTGTAGATGATCTGTAATCTGAACGGATTTAGTCTCTCTGACTTCTAAACGTCACTATCAGCACCACTACATGTGTTCTGTACAGAATAAGCCTTTAAATCAGACAAATAGTTAGTAGCAAAACTATAAAAAGTTTATATAAAACGTCATCATGTTGAGTCGATTCTGAACCAATCAGCTGTTAGATCAGCTGAGAGCCAGGCGTTTAGTTAGTGGGTCCACCACTAGAGTTGTGGAACCCAACTAAGTTTGTTAGGAAGTGGGTGATGACAAGGAGGTCAAAAGCAGCATAAACCAGAGGAACCTGCCTTTACTCCTATTTGGAAGATGAATGCATGAATTGTAGTATATGAATAAGTAAATGTGATGTATTTAAAGTGTAAACTGTTATGTCTACACACAAGTGCCTCAAGTGTTGCTCGGGTTATTTCATAATGCATTGAGTTGAGTAATTACCTCCCGTTTCGGTGTGATTAAATCAAACATAAAAACTGCAAAAGAAATAGGCCCTGATTCTCTTAAATCAACATAATTTTCTTGTTTTAAAAGATGTTTACTAATATTTTCAATGTTCAGTTTCATACATTTTCCGAGGGTGATATCCGTTGCCTGCCTGTTAACATTAAAGGTAAAAAATAATAATAAAGTAAGTGAATTGTAAAGTATTTATCTTGAATAACTACTCAACCCTACCTTACACATACTGGAAAAAGAGCCCCTTTGGTGTAGAAACACATTAAGTCATTTTACGGCATGATTTTGAATGATGACCATTCACTGTAAATAAGGGCTCCCCCTCCCTTCAAAAGCCATTTTAACCACTGTGTGTGTCAGTCAATTGCAGTGGTCTACGTCTGTAATCTGTCTGCGTCTATGTTTGACCTGGGCTGGCACATGTTCATGTTAAAAAGTGGGTGGGTGCACGAGCACTACGGTCACGCACAAAGTGTCCCGGTTTTAGTTCTGGGAAATCTTGTCACCCTATTTAAAGGACAATTCAAAGGCAAAATGAACCTAGGGGTTAATAACATATGTGTACCGTGTCGACCATTCTCTGGAATATGTTTTCATGCTAATCGAACGTGTATGTAGCTAGAAACAAGCTAGCGCAAAGCAGTGATTAGCTTGTAACGCTAGCTTTCGGGCAGAGGGTAAATCAATATTTCTATACCACTAAAAAGGCTCAAAATAGCAACACACTTAAACGGTTGCATAGCAAAGTACTCAGCCTACATGGGGAGCACGCTCTTACTGGTTGAGCTAGAGGTCGGCCCAAAAAGTATAATATTCTTATGAATTCACATAGCTCCTAATTGTTACTGCTAATGTGTTAGCAAACAATTGGCAATTTACACTTCCAGCAGACACAGACACTGCTCGGAGCCACAGCAGAGATAAATCCCCCCATGGAGTCCAGACACTGGTGGTGGTGGTGGACTGATGATTCTGATGAGACTAATGGAGCTGTTAGAGCTAACAAATCTACAAAGACTGGCATATGCGACAATTTGCACTGAAATGACAGCTGACAGCAACAGAGAGAACAGATTTAGATAGCATAAAAGCGGTGAACGCACCATACGCCCTCATCCACACTCTCCAGCACAATAGACCAGAGGTCATCTGTTGTTTTCAAGTTTGTGGCAGTCCGATTCGGAGGACAGTATTACTATACGGAGTTAGTTACTGTAATAGGTCAACCTGGTTCTGACAAGGACAGAAGTCAATAACACTTACATTACAAACATGTACACACATTTTAAGTCAGTAAAATAAAGAAGAAAAAAGTACAACCTTTAAGGTTCTGTACTAGACATTCGGGACATTAATATAGTAGTAAACAACTGACAATTGTCAAATCATAACCAACGTTATCTCATCACACTTTACAGATAGAGTAGACAGACCACACTTTATAATTTAAAAAGACGAACAATTTCCCCAAGAGCAATTACAGTTATTGCAGCAGATGTTCTGTGATTTGATACAGCGTGCATGTTTGTGCGACAAAGCGTCAGTAGTTGATGAGTTTCCGTTGATTCTAAATTGTCCCTGTGTGATATGAAAATGATTAGCTAAGGCTAATGAACCATTGTATTACCCTGAACTACTGACATGTACTGAGTGTTGCTTTGGAAGCATCCTGAAACTGTGTGTAATAATGCTAAGAATATTCTGCCATTAGTTCAAGCCCAAACCAGTTAGCTTATCTACTAAAACACTAAAAGCAACCATATTATATTGGCCAGTCTAAGACCTTTTTTTCTCTATGGCAGTTTTATTCTGCTTTCCCTTCACTTTAAATCAAAATATATTAGTCCAATTTTGACAAGTGTATCATTTTGGTTACCACAAGGCACATTTGTTGCACCAGGTCTATAAAGCTAAGTGAGCCTGAGGAAGCTTTGTGTGAGGTGAAAGGCTCCATCTCCACCTCTTAATCGATAGAAATGAGTGTTCTTAACTGAAGCGGATCATGCGTTTGTGGAAATATGACCAAGTGTCCCCTCCTCCCCCTCTTTTCTATTTCTTGCCTCCTCTTTCCCTCCTCTCGCCATTATTCTCTCTACCCATTTGTCTCCTCCGCAGGTTTTGGCTTTGTGACATTTGAAATTGAGGATGTGGTGGAGAAAGTCTGCGAGATCCATTTTCATGAAATCAATAATAAAATGGTGAGTGGGTCCTATTGCATTTCAGAAAGTCTGACACAGATCTGGATTAATATTTGATTTTCCTTAGTGTAACAGTGAAAGTGATGGTGGAAACTAATGCTGGACCAGCCAGGATGGAAACTGGTGTGCACATTTGGACCTGCATACACACACCAGTGAAATGCTAAAGGGATAAGAGAAGTGGAGGTTGGCTGTCTGTTCTGTGCAACTGATCACTAACCATGAAATTGTGTGTATGATCCCGAAGCACATAAAAGGGCAGAACAACCTGGCCCAATCTCTGCCCCCATGTCCACTTCCCATGCCAGGATGCTCTGCAAATTAGACTGGAATGGCTGGCCATGACTGAAGGTTTGTCATTTTAAGAGATAAAAAAGATCACAGTGAACATGGGGGCCCAACAGAAGGTCCCAGGTTAGTGTTTGTTTAGTGTATCTGCTCCCAACCTTCAGCTCAAATGCTCAAAGTATTATCCAGTGTATTTGTTTTTAATTGTTTAGCCTTTAATGTTTCAGCCCAGTGTTTTCAGTCCAGAATGTTGAAAGAAAAGATATAGCAGTTGCATATCACATTATACCATTATGTCATATTATGTTGAATATCTTCCATTTGTAAAATCCATCTAATTGACCCCCACCAAAACAAAAAACGCAATTACGTGATCACTCTTCTTCTGTTTTCCATTGTTTTCTCCTAGCAATAGGACCCAGACACACAACGATAGAAACAAGACCTTAGAAACATCAGTTTAACCCGCCTGTTGTCCTCTGGTCAATTTTTACCCATTTTCTAAAATGTTTCTATATCAGAAATTTGGGGTTCAACCAAATTTTAAAAAAAAGTAACGTGGATGGTTCCATACAGGGCTCTTCACAAGTAAATTAAATGATCAGTTCACTACTTTCATTGGATTTTTTGTTTTAGAAAGTTTTGTTTTTTTGTCAGATACCCTGACTTTGGTCTCTTGTATGAGTCAAGCTTCAAAAATGTTGTTTTCATGATTTTAAAGTCTCAAGCCCAACCTGACAAAAACCTGATGATGTCAGACTTTTGAAAGCTCTCTAAAGACCCACAGAAGACAATATACAGTCTGAGAGTAGAGTGAACCTGAGTCTGAGAGTGAATTTGTTGGCGCTTTTCAAGACAATCAAAGACACCTTACTACTTAATAGCATTTGGGAAT
Organism: Perca schrenkii; assembly: GCA_025617405.1. Taxonomy (NCBI): domain Eukaryota; kingdom Metazoa; phylum Chordata; class Actinopteri; order Perciformes; family Percidae; genus Perca; species Perca schrenkii. The sequence continues at coordinate 34,400,801 of CM046789.1, read as the reverse complement.
TTTTTTTAAGATAGAACATTGAAAAAAGTAACAAAAATGTCGGGGGGAAAAAAATCACAAAAATGCCAAAAGGCTCAGAAATAATTGAACAAAAACATCAGGAAAAGTGACAAAAAAAACTTGGATAAAAGTGACAAAAACATAAACATTGGGGGAAAAGCAACAAAAGTGTTAAAAAAGACGAACAAAACATTGAAAAAAAAGTTCTAATTAAAAATTTTGACCCAGAAAAAAAAAAAGTTGCAAGGGTTAACAAAATAAGCTTAAACGTACAATATGTAACTTTCTGCCGCTAGGGGTCTCTCAACCAAAACAATGGACGGTAAAACTGGACTTTTGATGACGTTGTGAAGTTGCGTGGAATTATGGGAGTTTTTAGTGTTAAAGGTATTGTGGAGGATTTTCCCGAATTTTAGAAAAGAACCGCCCTCTGTACTTTTTGAAAAAATGCACATGCGCAACACTCTGCCTGCTCCCGAGAGGGAACGCCTATTAAACGTGTGCACGAGAGCGCACTGTTTACAAGTTGCTGTCGGCATGGCTCATACAAGCCTACTTTCCAAAAGAAGATTTGCACTTTTTCACAAAAGTGTGTGCGCGGGAAAAGACTTGTGCCAGGGCTAGCATCGCTAATCATAGCTTAGCTACATCAACTTTTAGTAGCAGTTTTTTATAGAAGGATTTCTCCAAATAGCATGCCAAACTTTACCTGTCAAGTAGAAACTTCGCGACTGAGGCATCAGTGGGAAGCCCAACCTGTGCTTTTAGCGCACGCCAGCATGTGAAATGGTCTCCCAAAAACACTCTTGTCTTGATAACGGCGAGCTTCCATGAACGGCTGAAACCGTAGCTCACCACACATATACACCTGAAATTGCTCATGCTCAGAAAGCGAAAACTACCTAGGGACGTGCACGTACGACGGCCTTACGTATACATATCACCAGACTGATTGACAACTAGGAGGACCAATTATTTTGATGATCCACCCGGAAAAAGAAAATCCTACACAATACCTTTAAACACCTTCGCTGCCGGTTAGAATGCATCAGTTCACGGACGAGTTCACCCATTCAAGTTTATTCACGTTACGTTTATTCATGTTATTCTAATAAAATAGCTGCAGTTTCCCCAACATAATTACGTTTTTCTTGATTAGATTTTTATTTGTAGCTGACCGGTTAGCTAGTGAGCCAGCAAGCTAACAGTAGCCAGCAGCTAAAACACAAAATATTTCACATATCAATGTCACCTTTTGGATGGTTTCAACACTGGGGCGGACGGGGTTTGTTGTAACGCTAGCTAGCTACTAAACAAGGCTGAGAGACGGGTGTGGGTGGGGATTGTCGGGGAAATCTCCGCGATATTGAGCCAGGACGGTCGATGCCTGTTGTGCAGCAGCAGAACATCTCCCAGCTGCCCGGAATTATCTCCCCTTCACTTTTCAGTAATCTTAACTTTTTGTTTTGGTGCTTAACCCACCTTTTGTCGGGTTAATTTAGCTAACCGTAAAGACCGCTAAATGCGAAGGGGGGAGAAATTCGGCAGGGAGGAGATTTTCGGCACATACACCGGTAGCGCTACGGAGATGTAGCTAGCTACCGCTATGGATGTTGCCGCTGTTGTGACTCGGTGCTGGGTCTGATATAGTCTGTTTCCCAACGTTTAATTAAACTGCCGTTAGCGTCGTAAGCACCAGGCACTGGAGATAAGGTCTGACCGGGGGTTGCTGTAATGGAAGTAGCTGTCTGATAGCTGACTGGGGGCTAACGGTAACTAGCTAGCATTATGTCTCGGGGCTGTTGTCAGCTGTCATCCCGACTGAGTCTCTCTGCGCCGGGGGAGTGAGGCAGACAGACCGGGGTGTGCTACTTTGGCTAAATTAGCATTAGATGAATTGTCTATCTATACAGCTAACGTTGACATTACTAGTGAAGTTATTCGTGGGTTAGCTCAGTCCTGTTAGCTGTGGTCGAAACAGTCATACTAAAAATAACTATTAGCGTGTTGAACGATGTTCCAAGCTGGTATCGATATTGAACTTTCAAAATAGATAAGGTCTCTGTTGTATTACTGTGATAAAAACGGTTACAAGTATTTTTTTTCTGTGACATTGTATGATTTACAATTACTCCTGAATGTATCATCTTGGTGCCAGTGTTCTGGTTCTGACGGAAGTTAGAGTAACTGGAGGGTGAAAGGTTCTATGACGCCACTGACGGGCAACTAAAGGAAACGTGCCGTGTCTGAAAATAAAATAACAGATTTCTCTGGGTTTGACATTTGGTGGAAACATTTAGGATAGTGTAAGAACACAACTCATAAAAATATATAACATAGGTATGGTAATTTTTAGACATTTTAAAGCAGAAATGTTACATATTGTACCTTTAACTAAAGTTAAACTATTAATACCCTATCTGGTACAAATATCAATGTATGCTATTTGCACCCCTGCGCATTTACAGTACCTTGGCATATATTTACACACAGTTATCCATACTACTCATGTATTACACCTTTTTGGAATATTATCGCCCTGACATTCTTACCCTAACCATAACCAATCCCACTCATCTTGCCTAAACCTAACCAACCCAAACAGAGCAGGCATATTCATGAGTCTTCTCCTACCACCCTGCAAAAAAAAAAATTGTGTTCGCGGGCCCTGATTTGCGCAATTGCATGCAAATTATCTAATCCAAAATGAAAAAAACATGACCACCTCACTGGGGAATCAAACTCCCAACTCCCAGATGAAAGCTCAGGGTACTATCCACTCAACTAGCAGTTCTTACAGGATATTGTACAACTGTTTACTACTTGTTACTTGCTTACAAGCCTCGGTTGCTAGGTAACCATACTGTATACAAAAAATAGGTACTAACTAACAAACTAACGGTTGTATGCTTTCACTGAAGACAGAAAACGCAACTGTAGTATCCAAACAAGGTGACTAGTTAAAAATATTTAAGTCAATCAAATCAAGACGGACATGATGGAAGTTATGATGGGTAAACTAATGTAAACAGACTTAGGTTGTTTCTAGCGGCAGCTTTGGCAGTATGATGTAAATGCAGGAGCGCCTCTGGGACTTCCAACTGAGGACTGAATGACATCAGCGCGATGCCTTCACATGCTCCAGTCCACACAGATAGCAGTTTATTCTAAGATGAGCTAAGAGCTAATACATCCATGAAGATGTGAGCCGTGTGGGGACACGCAGAGAGATGATAGAGGCAGCGGTTAGCTTACCTTACCATCTAACTAATGTGACACAAACACCCTACTAGCCACTGTGGCAGAACGTGAAATAAGCTTAGCTTAGGAAGTGGAGGCCAAGGAAGAGCAGGCAGCACCACTTTATTCGCCGAGTAAGCCGCTTACATTGCTAACATTATTAGCTGACACAACATGGCTAACAGTGCTAACATCTGAACCAACCTGAGCATCAGAAAGTGCAGGGAAGAAAAACTCTTGAGCCCATACAAAATGTATGCCCTTTATTGATAAAATAACAAGGCTGTTGTTGGTGGTGCTGCCTTCTCCCAAAGGAAATGTCATGGCATGGGCCAGCCCGAAGCCAGAGGTACCTTTAGTGAGTGAGCAGTGAGCAACAGGGATGGCAAGTGACGGTGATCCCCAAAGCTCTCTGCGGGGTAGCGGAGCAGCTGAACCCGCTGGCGCGCCTTGACTGCGGCTGCTGCTACTGGCTGAGATGAGAGCCTTTATAACCTGGCTGTCATTTCCCTAATGCTGGTCCCAAAAAGCGATTCCATGAAGAGAGGGTGGTTCATTACATGATTGAATTAGTTTGTTGTTTATTTTTCTTTGGACTTGAAGTTGAATGGTCTTCTTTCTCTGTCTGCTAGACTGACATTGTGAGTCAGCCTTAATGAAATGTAGGCACCTGGCCGATTAACGTACCACTTCTTTGCATTTTTCCTTGTCAGACGTACAATAAAACGTAGCATAACCGGCACTGTCAAGCTCCACCTGGGCAAACAGGGTTAGACCAACCCCTGCTAACTGACTTAAAAAGCGCCACTAACTGTGCACACGCATTTGAAGTTAGGGTGGGAAAGTCGCCACAGACACTCAGATCCTATTACTTGACAAAGCAGCAAATAGAGTACAAGCTTTTTCATCAATGGGTCAGACTACAGTAAATACAGTAACATACACAGTAAAGCATTATAATGAGCTCTCACCAAGGGACTGAGCAGGGGAAAGGTCAATGAGGATGTGGTTTGCTGACTGTTTCGCTGCTAGGCTTATTGTCTGCCTGCAATACCCTGCTCTGCTTCTGCCACCATGAGGTTTGTAGTTGCACCCTTAGACTGTGGACAGTGAAGATTTTCATCTAGTTAATTTCTGTTAAGTTCCTATCTATCAAAGAGTGAGTAATCACCATTGTTTAAACTTAAAGGGGTGATAGAATGATTATATAGGGTATTTTACACTGTTCCTTAAGGTCTCCTAATGGGGTATGTAGCCTAACATTGGTTGGGCTGAAAATTGCCCGAATGATATTTTATTAGGCCCTTAACTACCCTGTGAATATGGCTCTATTTGGAACAAGAGCTTTTCTTCCAAATATGGTATGCTCATGAATATTCAGAATGAGCTACGCGCTGATTGGTTTGAGCAAACTACATAGAAACACATGGGAGACTCTCATATTTCAGACACTGCAAAGTTATACATTGTTTATCGGGCTATTTCGTTATTAAATTCACTTCTGATACTTATTTAAGCGAGAAATCAACAATATAAAGCTCAAATATGGGCCGTTTTACGAAAATTGATGGCTAATTGCAAATTTGGTAAGACTGTGTGTCAGAGTTCAGCCGCCGGTGCTGCCTCGCCGCCCGGCCTGCCTTCCTTCACAGACCCCGGCCTGCTATGAGGTACTTGGAGCTCGGTCACGGCTCGTAGCCCACAGCAGGGACTACCAACACCGCTGCCCTGACAGAGCTCCAGGGCCTTCAACTCCCCTCTTCCTGCTAGCTAAATGGCCCGTTGTGTGAGAGTGAGAGCGCCGTCAGCGAGCTTGTTACACCAGCAATCTGTTACCACATGTTACACACGTCACGCCACTTATACAAAATCTAACTAAAGGTCTTATAAAGCTAACAACGGTGTCCGATTTCAAGTTAATGAATATTTGTGAAGACTAGGTGTTTCGTTAGCTGCGACTGACCCTTCAATCCTAGCTATGTGTAGCTACAAACCACGGATAGTTAGCTTCCTTTTCGCCTTAATTCGATTATATTTACAGTTTGAATTTCATCACGCCACTAACACAACATCTAACTATATGTCTTATAAAGCTAACAACGGTGTCCGATTTCAAGTTAATGAATATTTGTGAAGACTAGGTGTTTCGTTAGCTGTGACTGTCCCTTCAATCCTAGTTACAAATCACGGATAGTTAGCTTCCTTTTCGCCTTAATTTGAGTATATTTACAGTTTGAATTTCGTCACGCCACTTACACAACATCTAACTATATGTGTTATAAAGCTAACAACGGTGTCCGATTTCAAGTTAATGAATATTTGTGAAGACAAAGTTTTTCGTTAGCTGTGACTGTCCCTTCAATCCTAGCTATGTGTAGCTACAAACCACGGATAGTTAGCTTCCTTTTCGCCTTAATTCGATTATATTTACAGTTTAAATTTCGTCACGCCACTTACACAACATCTAACTATATGTCTTATAAAGCTAACAACGGTGTCCGATTTCAAGTTAATGAATATTTGTGAAGACTAGGTGTTTCGTTAGCTGTGACTGTCCCTTCAATCCTAGTTACAAATCACGGATAGTTAGCTTCCTTTTCGCCTTAATTTGAGTATATTTACAGTTTGAATTTCGTCACGCCACTTATACAACTTCTAACTAAAGGTCTTATAAAGTTAACAACGGTGTCCGATTTCAAGTTAATGAATATTTGTGAATTCCAAAGGAATTCTAAGAGGAGGCTAGCTAGCTCTCATTGATAGAGCTACATCCAGCCGCAGGCGCTATCAATGAGACTCGCGGACAAGCGGCGTTTATTTCCCCAATCGTTTATTTAAATAACTCAACACATTATAATTACACACATTAAAAGAGTAACTGGAACCTGTGGTAACAGATTGCTGGTGTAACAAGCTCGCTGACCGCGCTCTCACTCACACATACCGGGCATTTAGCTAGCAGGAAGAGGGGAGCTGCAGGCCCTGGAGGTCTGTCAGAGCCGTGGCGTTTAGTGGTCCATTAGCGGTGTTACCGGTGACTCTGCGTGGGTATGGCTGCCAGCCGTAACGGAGCTCACAGCAGGCCGGGCGGCGAGGCAACAACCAAGCCAGCACCGGCCGCTTAATTCCGACCCACAGTCGGACAAAATTTGCAATTAGCCATCCATTTTTGTAAAATGGCCCATATTTGAGCTTTACATAGTTGATTTATCGCATAAAAAAGTTTCAGAAGTGAATTTTGTAATGGAATAGCAGAGATCTGCGTGACCTAGCTAGATTCAGAAGACTACCTGATCTCAGGTCAGTTGTGTAGCCTATGTAAATGTTGGGGCGTGACTGTTCTCTTAAGGTTCCAGATTTTGAGATGCTTACGCAAGCAACTAACTTTGTTGAGATTCGCCCGTTTTCAGCGGCAGTTTCAAAATGAGATTTTCATAGTAAAGGGGTGTCAATGGGATTTTGAGCTTCTATGTATGTCCTTTTTACCCACTGAACTGTCGTTATTCAACTATGACAGGGTAAAATCGGTTTTGCATTCTATCACCCCTTTAATATCCCTCAAATGTGTTATGAAAGAGTTGCGACAAAGATGTGCTAAATAATGGCACTAAAGCCTTTAACTACCAAAATAACTGCTAGGTTGTAAGGCACATGTAGTACTGGTAAAAGCATTAGTGCTCCTGGGATGAACATATTTGCAACTGCTGCAGATGTGAAGAAAAACACATTTGGGCTATGTACAAACATGTTCGATGAAATTATTAAAATGCACATGTTGGCCGTGACGGTTAGTTGCAGGCTGGAGAGAAAGAGGCTGTGAATGAGGAAGATGAGGCCCTGGAGGGTGGAGGCTAAGGATGAGGCTCACTAGATCAATGTCTTTACCTTGGAGAAATGTTGAACTAAGACCAGCATATATATATGTATATATATATATATATATATATATATATATATAGAACTTATGGCCTACTTAATAGAGGGGCTGGGATAGCAGAGGCCAGAGAATGTTGAGTGGCTTGAGTCTGAATGAATGTGAAGGGCTAGTTGAACATGGAATGGAGGCAGGCTGCAAAAAAATATGGAGGTCTGGATGATGGCGAGGGAAATAGAATCATCTTTTGATATACGCAACCGACGTCATGTTACGGTGGCCAATCACGTAACCTACTGGTGATCAGACAAAACACAATGGAGACACAAATAGGCCATTTAAGTAATACCACTGCACAACCCTGTGCTAATTGCTGCAACATCTGATTTAGTATGAATGCAAATGTGACGTCACCCATTAGTTTGTGGAGATCTGTTATCCGTCGTCGAGTTTGCCGTTACAGGCGCAGCCATCCTGGTTGCGGATGTGACGATTTTAGACGAGAGGGAGGAGTGAGGGAGGAGCTACTTACACTCTACGTTATGTTACACACTTTCACTGGCAATCACATCATAGCCTAAAACACCCCCTGCTTTATCGTCGATTTTAAAATCCACGAGGACCATAATTCAAAAAATGAACATCAGTCTTTGTTGCAGAAGACTTAAAACTAGCGACTGAGACCATAAACTCATTATGAAAATGTTTAACTGAGGTAATAAATCAAGTGAGAAGTGGGTCACTTTCTTATAGACTTCTACAGAAACCAACGTCTTTTTGCAACCGCATGTGTGAGATAGAATGCAGGTTTAAGGCACTTCTGCATTTGCAGCACTTTGCTGAACTGGATGCGTTGTCCATTAATATTAACAGTCTATGGTTGCACCCTGCTAAGTGGCACAGGCCCATCCACCACTCTCCTTCGTCCCTCAGGGCTCGGCCAATCTGAAGCCCACAATGGAGAGACATATAATGTTTGCTGGCTGAGCACTTCTCTACTGCAGACTTTTGCCTAAGGTATAAACAGCTCCTCTTAGCAATGACTCAATTGCATTAAGTTAGACCACACAGCGGCTGTGGTAGGGCAGTAATCTACCAATTGGAATGTCGGTGGTCCGCCCTGCAAGTACCATGTCCATGACCAAGTGTCCTTGGTCAAGACACTTAACCCTAAATTGCTCCCAGTGCTGTGCCATTGGTGTGTGAATGTTTATCTGATGATCAGGTGGCACCTATACGGCAACCTCGTCCACCAGTGTATGCATATGTGTGTGTGAATGGTGCCTGTACTATGTAATTGAGTGGTCGTTAAAACAAGAAAAGCGCTATAAATGAGAAGACCATTTACATTTACAGCTGTACTCTGTTGGCTCAGGTCTGAAAGTATCAACACTGACCGTAGTTAATTTAAAATCAAGAGACTCACTGCCTTTTAAAATGGTCCATTTATAATGACGAACCTCCTGTCATGGTGAGCATCTTCATTCCCTTTAGCAAGTGGGCACCAGGCTTCTGCTGTGACCTCCCAGGATGCCCTCCCTGCAGCACTTCTCTGTATCCACTTAATTGATTAATACTTCCAACCTCCCTCTCATTCACTGCTAACATTCTATTGTATTCAGTTAAACAAGAACTTTGAAGGGTGAAGTGGCCTTTGGCACGTTGTGTTTTTCTATCTCAGACTTATTGATTGAGGCATAATGATGATATCGGCAAAGCCATTGAAACAAAGGCTCTCTGACCTTAAGTAAATGGCCTTGGTGCAACCCAGAACAAATTAGCATTTCCGATATCCCCCCTGATAAAGGCAGTAACAGTGATGTAGGGGGGAACATTGCAGACAGTGTGTGTGTGCGTGTGTGTGTGACGTGAGAGAGAGAGAGAAAGAGAGAGAGAGAGACAGAGAGCAGCACTGCAAAATGTAGTGACAAGGGGTAAGAGGGTTTAGAGTCAATGTCAGTGGGGGTCTGGGGCCTTGTTAATGAGGCTGACTGCAAAGGGGAATAAACTGTTTTTGTGACGTGAGATTTTGGTCCTGATGGACCACAGCCTCCTGCCAGAGGGGAGGGGTTCAAACAGTTTGTGTCCGGGGTGAGAGCGATTGGCTACAGCAGGGGTGTCAAACTCATTTTCCCAGAGGGCCACACTGGAAAATGAGAGTCCTATTGAGGGCCAGGCACGTAGAGATTATTGACGTGTGTTTATTTAAGAGGAAAAAGTCAAATATTTTGACTGTATTATTCCATGTCTCATATACTGTAGTCTTCTCAATTACATTTTGGGCCTCATAAAGCCTCCAAAAAAGTTTGGCAATAAAGTTCCTCAACCAGCGACAAATACGTTGAATAAAGCGTCAAAAAAGTTGGAAAAAGGCCAAAAAAAAACATCAAAATTGTCTGAAAAAGTGACAAAAACATAGTAAAAAGCGTCAATAACTTCAGAAAAAGTGGCAAAACATTGAGCAAAGCGTCCAAATCGTTAAAGCAAAGTGCCTAAAGCATTGAAAAAAAGCGCATTAACCTCCCAAAAATGTCAAAAAATGCACCAAAAAATTTAATAGAAGCACCAAAAAGTAGGTGGGCCTAAATTTATTGTGAACCTAAATTGAAATGCGGGCCGGATTAAAACCTGCGAGGGGCCGGATTTGGCCCCCGGGCCTTGAGTTTGACACGTGTGGGCTACAGTCTTTCCTGCCTGCCTCAGCATCCTGGAGGCATATAGGTCCTGGAGAGACGGCTTGCAGCTGCAGTCTGCTGTATCTGTAAACTGTATCTTTGCCAACAGGATCTCAAACCAAAGTTGAAATTAAACATATACAGTCAAGCCCGAAATGATTCATACCCCTGGCAAATTCTGACTTAAAGTTACTTTTATTCAACCAGCAAGTCTTTTTTTTGACCGGAAATGACACAGGCTTCTCCCAAAAGATAAGACAATGTACAAGAGGCATCATTGTGGAAAAAAAATATTACTCATTTTTTATTTACATTTGAACAAAAAGTGGCATGTCCAAATTATTCATACCCTTCTCAATAATCAATGGAAAAGCCTTTATTGGCTATTACAGCAATCTAACACTTCCTAGAATTGCTGACCAGCTTTTTGCATGTCTCCACTGGTATTTTTGCCCGTTCATCTTTAGCGATGAGCTCCAACTCTTTCAGGTTGGAGGGTCTTGCCATCACCCTGATCTTTAGCTCCCTCCACAGATTCTCAATTGGATTTAAGTCAGGACTGGCTGGGCCACTGCAAAACGTTAATGTTTTTGTCTGCTAACCATTTCTTCACCACTTTTGCTATGTGTTTTGGGTCGTTGTCGTGCTGAAATGTCCACTGGTGCCCAAGGCCAAGTTTCTCTGCTGACTGCCTGATGTTATATTATATAATTTTGATGTATTGCTCCTTTTTCATAGTGCTGTTTACTGTGATTATGGTCCACCGGCTGAAAAACACCCCCAAAACATTAGGTTCTCACCACCGTGTTTGACAGTGGGGATGGTATTCTTAGGGTTGAAGGCTTCTCCTTTTTTATGCCAAATGAAGGCTACATCATTGTGGCCAAACAATTCAATTTTTGTTTCATCTGACCATAAAACAGAAGACCAGAAGTCTTCTTCTTTGTCCAGATGAGCATTTGCAAAGGCCAAGCGGGCTTTTGTGTGCCTTATCTGGAGAAGCGGTATCCTCCTTGGTCTGCGTCCATGGAACCCAGCGGTGTGTAGTATCCGTTGGACTGTCTGCCTTGAGATGTTGCCACCAGCAGAGTCCAGATTCTTCAGGATGGCCATGATGGTGATCCTCGGATTCTCTTTTACCTCTCTCACTATCCTAGACTGTGACAGTTTGCAAAGGGTATGAATAATTTGGACATGCCACTTTTTGTTCAAATGTAAATAAAAGATGAGTAATATTTTTTTCCACATTGATGCCTCTTGTACATCGTCTTATTATCTTTTGGGAGAAGCCTGTGTCATTTCCGGTCAAAAAAAAGACTTTCTGGTTGGAAAAAAGTAACTTTAAGTCAGAATTTGCCAGGGGTATGAATAATTTCGGGCTTGACTGTATGTATTGTTGGAGTCCAATCTTTGCTTCCTTGTTTCTGTGATTTGCCAAGCTGCTTGTTGCTACCTTTGCATACCTTTGCCCTATCTCACCGCTGGTGTGCCCATATGATATACAAATGAAAACATTTCCCCTAAAAATTGAAAAGTTAACTTTAAAGAAATGCCAGGATGCATTAGTTAACACTAAATGGTATATTTAAACTGTCAGCAATGTTTGTCAGATTTTTTCTGTTGTTTTCTGTTGTCATCATTATTGTCTTTGTTGTCCATGCTCCACAGGTAGAATGCAAAAAGGCCCAGCCTAAGGAAGTGATGTTTCCTCCAGGGACACGAGGTCGGGCCAGGGGCCTACCATACACTATGGATGCCATCATGCTGGGTATGGGCATGCTGAGTAAGTACATTGTGTGCATGCGTGTGTGTGTTTAATGGCAATGTAGTCTCGCTTTGCCAGACCTTCCTCCACCGCGGCACTGCATAGGAGGGTCTGGCTAGTCCACACAGCATTCCTGGATGAAAGAAAAACGTGTTCTGGTTTATTGGCATTTCTTTAAACCAATCACAATTGTCTTGTGCAGTGCTAGGCACCAGGAAAAGCTGCAGTACTGCTGCAAAATAGCTTCAGGAAGGAACTTGTTTTGTTGGAACGTGTATGTTTAAAAGTTGTTTTAGTCGTGCAACAGATCACTCAGATTGGATAAATAGTCTAGCTAGCTGTCCGGATGTACCCTTCAGAGATCTGAGAAAAGGTTTACTTTTCTGGGAAATAAAGACAGCTTTTTGTTAACAAAGAAAGTGTTTCTGAACATCAAACACATTGACATTCATTCAAAACAGTGATAACTGAAACAGATATACAACACACCATGCAGTGTGTATAGAAATATTTATTGCAAACAGACCTAAGTATGTATGATGATGTAACCAAGTGGCGTCTCATTTCATAGGGGTATGTTTTCACCCCTACCCCTTACCCCTTGTTTCGAGGGACAAGGGCTAGGGGTAAGACGAAGGGGTAGGGGTAAGGGGAAGGGGTAAGATGAGAAATGAGATTCAGCTTAAGACTGCAAGACCTTGCTTTTGCAGGTGTGTGCCCAAAAAATGTATGCTAGACCATGGCCCTATTATCACCAACACACTGACCAACTTTAAACGAGGACCAACTTTTTTGCTCGAGGAGCACCTACGATACACCAATAAGTGGCATTTGAATACCATTGGACACCTAATGTCTGGTAACAAACACTTTACTTGTAACCAGTGGATCGACAGAGGTATTTATACTTTAGACCAGCTATTCAATGAGGAAGGTATGTTAAGTTTTGAAGACCTGAGAGCTAGCTTTGAGGTACCTAGGACATCCTTCTTCCTTTTTCTTCGCTTAAGATCAGCCCTGAATTGTTATGGTGTGCCATGGCGGAACAGTCTTGAGACGCACCCAATCATTAAATGGCTTCTTGATTCTTCTGTGAGAGGATTAGTGTCCATGATTTATGCTAAATTGATGCAAGTATCCATAGGCGAACTTCCAATAAAAAAGAAATGGGAGCGAGAGCTGAGCCCTGAGGGGAACGTAATTAATTGGGAAACAGTTTGGGACAACATTTCCCACTGTTCCAAGAACCCAAATCACCAGCAGATCCACTTCAACATATGCCATAGGACATATTGGACTCCTCAGAAGAGATACGTCTCTAAAGTCATTCCTACTCCCTATTGCACATTGAACATACTGGAACTTTCCTGCACATGGTCTGGGAGTGTGAACAGGTGCATGAGTTTTGGAATAAGACAACACCAATAATATCTGATGTGATAGGATGTCAAATTCCTACTGACCCGATTGTTTTGTTACTTAATGACAACTCTAAATTACATCTGCTTGGGAGACAGAAGAAAATTTGGCTAGCTGGCTCAACTCGCTTTGTATAAAACAGTGGTTGGCGTACTTCCTAGACGTAATTATGCTGGAGCTCTATACAGCAAGGATTAACAAAGCCAAGTCATCGACTATAGACCTATGGAAAAATATAGCAGCACAAGTATCAGTCCAAATAACCTCAACACCACAAGAATTAAAGGAGAGCGACTAGGCAATGTGTGATTTTTGTTTTCTTGTATATTGGTTTGCTTTGTTTTCCCCGAGACCGCAGAGGGTGGGGGGTGGGAGAGGTTTGGATTCTTGTTTGATTGTATCTGTTTGTTCTGTATATTCTATGCTAAAAAATATAAACATAATTAAAGCTGCAAGCAGCGTTAGACGGGCCCTCACGCCTCTGCGCGCGTTGGGGTTACTGGTGGACGCCGCTCCTTGCAATCGTGCACTCAGACACTGCAAATCGTCAGCAATGAAAAGGGAACTCCCTGCTGAGTTCAGTGATACCTCACACAAGACTCTACGTCATACAGTTCATTAGCTGTGAAAGGGGGCGTGGCCAAAGCATAGGGGTCGGGGAAAACCTTTACCAATAAAAAAGGAAGTCTCTGCTGAGTTCAATGATACCTCACATAAGACTCTACCTTAAACGGGTCAGCACAACACAAAGGAAGCCCAAGGCAACACATATCTGGCCTAAATGAGTGAAACGTCAAGGATATAGGCTCATGGCAAGGCAAGGCAGCTTTATTTGTATTGCACATTTCAGCAACAGGGCAATTCAAAGTGCTTTACATAAAGCATTAAAGAGCAGTTAGAAAACAATTAAAAACAATTTAAAAACATTAATAAACAAATTAAAAACATTAAAAGACAAGAATAAAATTGATAGTGCAGTATAAGAATAAAAGTTACAGTGCAGTATAAGAAATTAAAGCTAATAAATTAGATTATTTAAAGAAAAGCAACATCAAAAAGATAGGTCTTTAGCTTAGATTTAAAAGAACTGAGAGTTGCAGCGGACCTACAGGTTTCTGGGAGTTTGTTCCAAATATGTGGAGCATAAAAACTGAACGCTGCTTCCCCCTGTTTAGTTCTGACTCTGGGGACAACAAGTAGACCTGTCCCAGACCACCTGAGAGGTCTGGGTGGGTCATAATGTAGTAGCAGATCAGAAATGTATTTTGGCCCTAAACCGTCTAGTGATTTATAAACCAGCAAAAGTATTTTGAAATCAATTCTTTGAGGCACTGGAAGCCAGTGTAGAGACTTCAGTACTGGAGTGATGTGATCCACTTTCTTGGTTTTAGTGAGGACTCGAGCAGCAGCGTTCTGAATCAGCTGCAGCTGTCTGATTGATTTTTTAGGGAGACCTGTAAAGACACCGTTACAGTAGTCAAGTATACTCAAGATAAAAGCATGAACAAGTTTTTCCATGCAAATATTAGCACACACAACACCACCACTTTCTTTGACGTTGAAATGTACCTTTTTGTTTGGTATTTTCTTTCCAAGCAGTGACATACCCAGGTGGAAGGAAACTTTATTTGTCACATACACCTAGTACAATGTAGTGAAATTCTGCATTTAACCATCCTGAGTAGTAGGAACAGTGGACAATTATACATACAGCATCCAGGGAGCAACTTGGAGTTAAGTATCTTGCTCAAGGACACTTTGACATGTGGCTGGAAGAGCCTGGGATCAAACTGCCAATCTTGTGGTTGAGGGGCAACCACTCTACATCTGAGCCACAAGCCACAATCCACCCCTACGTGCAAACATTCAAATAAAGCAATGAAAGGTATCAGAGTTATATATTTCCCTGAGAACAGACAATAAATAGAACCTGGCCTGGGGCAACATCACTTAGCTCAATGGTTCCCACACTTAAATATATTTTTAGTGCCCCCTAGTTTGGGAACCACTGATTTAGCTGATCATTTTCTGATTCTGTCCACAAGAAACACTAAATGCATAGATGCAATATGTGTGTATGGAATAATTTTGAATGAGGAATGTCAATAAACACTTAAATATTGGAGTTATTATACAAACTAGTTTGTTTCAAGCACACCCCACCCTTTAGGTTCCTCTCCCCAAGTCAGCCTCACCCTTCAAATTTACATTCAGAATTGCACAACATGACCACATAGTTGCTGACATAGTTTTGAATATTCTGTATGTGGCTAAAGAAACGTTTACATAATTTTATTATGATGTTCATGAGCTTTTCTAAACAGTCATGTCTTGGCTTCTCTTCAGGTTATCCTAACATTGTAGCTACATACGGCAGAGGCTACACTGGTTTTGCACCAAGCTATGGCTACCAGTTCACAGGTAAGTTCACTTTTAAATAGTTTGATTCCTTTTTTTAAACACACACACACACACACACACACACACACACACACAGCAATCCCCCTTTCTCTCCCCAATTTGATTTGATTTGATAAGTTGACATCGAGCTTTTATTTCCCCATTCACTATCTGTAAATCCTTTTTAAATGGGAAATGCAGGAGCTACTGACAGAGCGCTATCAGCAATCCACGCCTGATTTCATGCTTCATTTGGCAGAGTGGGAAGCGGGCTGGTGTGTGCCATTTCCCTGTCAACATGTGACCATACGTTTTTCTGATATGATATAGTGTTGCTACTGCTTTGAAAATAAAACATTATTATAATTTGTATTAATATTATTTTATTATTATGTAATTATTTTAATTGAATAGATATTTTATTAATAATCACATAAGTTCATACAAGTAAATATTTGCTGCTCTCTATTGCCAACTGATTTAAAGAGCCCCTATTAGGCTTTTTTTGGATTTTTCCCATCAAAGAAATGGAGCTTTCTTTCCCACAGATAGCACTTTTCCTCAAATGCCTTAAACGCCTTGCCCAGTGATGTCACTGATTGAGAATGACGGCCCAGTTTTTCATATGTGCTGCCCATATGTGCAGCCTGAGCAAGCACAGCCCGCCCAGAAACTTGTTTGAATTTGGTTGACCAATCACATCAGAGTGGGCCAGCTGATCAATTAGAGCAGACTGGGCTGTTTGGGAAGGGGAGCCCAGAGCTCAGACAGAGCGTTTCAGCAGTAGAGGTTTTTGGCACGGGCGAATGTGGACAGCCACCCGGTGTGGCACTTTTTCATGACACGTGGGGGGCGGCATGTAGCCTGGTCCTACCAGACTCTCGTACATTTCATTTGTACCTCTCTCCATTGACAAGTGTTAACTTTCTTAAAGTACTCTGTTGAAGTTAAAAACTATTGGATCTGCCCAGAGCCACTCTGGATCTGCCATAACCAATAGCTAACGTTAGGTCGTGACGTATGTCATGCGCATGTGCAACAAGAGGGGAGACCCTCAAGGCTATTAGCATTAGCATCGCTAGCAATAGCCTTAGCCAACTCCTTCACCACTAACAGAGCGAGCTGGAAAATCAAACTTTTCCGGAACCCCGTGGGGAGGAGGGCCACAACATCATGGCCACCAATAAAACTCAGCAAAGATTGTTCTTGCTCGGGCTTTAACGTCTGGATATTCGGCGGCCACAATGGACCGAATGGCTTCGCTCACATCTCTCTAGCGCACGTCCTCAACGGCATCGTTCTCAGCCACTCCCTCTGTTCGCTGATTGGACCGCCAAAAATTTTGAAGGAGAAAACTCAAGAATATACCGCAAACCCAGACGGAGTACTGAAGGAAAATGAAAATTGAGCGTAAGTACGTAGGAGGGTGGAGCCAGGCTAGGCGGCACAAGCGCTACCCTTGCTTGCTGAGAAGGTACCAGGCACACTGCACAGAGAAGCTGTGAGAAGGGGAAAGGGGAGCGGGGGACAGTTCACCTCTGGATCGAACGGGTTGCTGGGCATAGGCGCCGATACCGTGGGTGCTCTGCTAATACTGAGCACCCATGAAGCTGATCATGGTTATGGTTATATTTTCATCTCCAATCCTATCTTGAGTTGAAAGGGATTTCGCCCGGGGTGTAATTCAATGTAGGACCGCCACTGCGTTTCAGACAGAAGCGCTGAAGGTGGACATAAGCTGCATTCTGGCAAACTCAAGACACAGTTGAGTGTGTCTCTCTGCTCCACAGTATGAGAGTGCAAAGAGCCCCTGGGTACCCTGAATGCTTCTGGCCAAATGTGATTATATCAGTCCGTTTCTGCTACTTAGACTGGTCTATAGTTAAGGAACTGTGCCAGACAAGGACTGCATACCCCAGCACCGGACACACGTAGCCTATGCAGATGGAAACCAGTTCAGGCAACGCAGAGCATAAAGCTTCTCGTCGGCCGAGTTCAGCATGTGGCCCACCTGACTGTACCATCGCAAGTTACCCTGGATGGTAACCCCCCCGGACTTTGATTGTGTCACAGGCTTCCAGTATGTTCTGGTCTATGGAAAGAGTCGGCAAGGCTGGTGTTTTTTCTCGCTCTAGTGACATGCTTTACGTTTCCTTGGGTTGAGTTTCATTTTGTGTTCCAGATGTCATAATACTACGATGCATTTTACAGCTCACTCTGATGTCTCCACAATCAGCAGGTATAGTAGAATTATGGCATCCGTACAGGAAGTGCATGCAAACTCCACAGAGACATGCCACCGTTGGTCAGGTTGGGTTCAAACCTAAGACCCTCTTGCTTCTTGTGCAAACTTGGCAAAGAGCTCCCTGTAGCCTGGATCTTTGTAGAATCTTCTCCAAGTTTCGACTGCATTAATTAAAACGCCTAAAAAGGTTGGGATGGAAATGAACTGAGAAATGGAGCCATGCTGGAGGAGTCCCATGGTGCGACAAAGCCAGAGGAAACAGGTTAAAATATGTCGGCCTCAGGACTGTGCTGCCTTCAAGGCCACAGACCACAGCGCACCAGGGAACACAGCAGGCTGCTGTCATTCTTTACACACACACACACACACAGACACACAGCTGATGGCCCACTAGGGTTGGCCAAGACAGCTTGTCAAATCTCTGCCTCTTCCAACTGCGATATCTCCTTCGACTGCCCTTGCTCATCAGCAGTGATTCCTACATGTGTTACTGATGGCATGTAGCTGTAATCAAAACCATAATGCGTAGTGTATCTGTCTCTCTATAATGACAATTATTTTCTGCCATCATGAACTGAACAGTGGGTCTGCCATGGCAGCACATTGCACTTGCATTATCCTTTTCGTTCCTGTATCATCCAATCTTGGAGCCTTTATAAGGACGCTGTTAAGAATGAGTTGATTGCTTTAGATTCACTTTTTCAGGTTTTTCATCTTCTCGTGGCTCCTCTCGTGAAAAGATTTTGCCTTTTTTCCCCGTTATTTGCCTGTGATTTCCTGATTGCACCAGAACGACCTTGGTGCTCGGACATGAAAGGTGAAAAGCTTTTTTTCTCCCCCCCTCGTAGTGTTGAGGGATTTAGAGTAGTTGGCTCACAGTAGAGGGTAAAATTTGACTGTTGAGAAAGCGAGGAGCTCATCTTTTTCTGAAGCACTGCCAATAATCCACACCAGGGACCCAATTCAGAGGAGGTCAACAAAGTGACCCGTGTGTTTGTGTGTGTGTGTGTGTGTGTGTGTGTGTGTGTGAAGGCTGTGTGTTCATTCTGCTTCCCCACTTCTATTCTACCAGCTGTTTCTGGCTCCATTGAACACTGTTTTATTACAGCATCTTTATATTCAGTCGGATTCAAAGTCAATTTCTTCCATTGCCTTGTCCTGTTTTCAGCCTTGTTCTGTTTTCATTTTAATAGCCCATTTAGTGCTTCCTTAAATGTAGCTTGTGATGTGTGTGGGAGACACAGCCCTGATGGTAAATGACAACAATAATGATTACACTTCATGCTCCCGTGTTGGTATTGCTGTCATTTTAAACGTGGTTCCATGGGTTTTATTATTGATTTTTATATATTTTATATATATATATATATATATATACATATATATATATATATATATATATATATATATATATATATATATATATATATATATATATATATAATTTATTTTCTATATGCTGCATTGTGAGAGACTTATGTGTACTGGCAGACACACATTGTGACAAACACAAGAATAATTCAAAGTGCAGCTTCAAGGCTTTGTAGTGACTGGAAAATATAGTCGTGCTGAAGTGATGCTAGTTGCATTTGGACAACTTGTCCATCAGACCATCAGTTGATTTAGCCCAAAATGTTTTGAATGTAGCCCCGAATGTATTTTGAAAAGATGACAAATATGAAACCGGACAATAGTCTATGTAAACCCCCAAAATCACAAGTTGCCTTATTTCATTGTGCTTTGGCTTTGCACATACTGCATACAGCCTGTTAAAATAGACATAGGTCTTAAAAATAATCCAGCCGATAGAATAAGTTTCTTCGGCTACTCCGTTTCTTCCTCTCTGTTGAATATGCAGCAGGTATGGTTCAGACTCAAACACACGGAGCTCTGAAGCAGACCTTTGCGTCACTTAGTGTCCACTCTCGCTGTAAAAATAGAGATGAGCAGCGCGCCTGCCGTGGTATGTGCAGCTTCAGGTTCATAATATTATCTGCTGTGGAGATGCTGCGGCAGATGTGTCGTTTTTGAGCTCCGTGTATTTCTGCCGTAGTTCTGGTTTTCCACCTTAGACGTAGAGCCACTTCCCTAAACTTTCGCTTATTCAGAGTCTCAAACGGGGCTCTGTGTCTGTCAGGAGGTCTGAGATCTACCGTATCAGCAGAGCAATCACGTAATGCACAGTAGACTATGGTGCAGGTAGATTATTTTCTGAAATATAGTGACTTTATTCTTCTAAAGTATAGCCTATACTTTATTTTTCTCAAAATATTACGACTCCTCCAAATCTCAGAGAACACAGATATATTTTGAATGTGCACTAAGTTTTTTCCACAACAAAAGGTGCAAAAGAGGATGCCTATAGGCTACATGTGTGCTGACTCAGATATAATTAGAAAAGCCGATCTACAGGAGAATAAATAGATGAAAGTAATACAGAATGCCTGACAGCCTTACTGCAATATATTCCATCATGTTGTTATATTTGGATTGTAATCTATGTTTCCCTTTACATAAAGATATTTCCAGCAAAAAATGATTCAGAAAAAGGTATAAATAGGTGCATACAAATTCACCTGAATGCAGGAAATGAAGTGTTTAATGCTCCCGCATCATAAGTCACCAAACAAATCTGGAAACAAAACCTTGGCCTTTGGGTTGCCAGGCCAGTTATGATTAGACCAAATATTGGTGCCAGCTAAATAACATCTACAAACTGGGCAGCTAAAATGAACATACACTGGTTATTAACAAGCTGGGCAAGCCAATCGCTGTTTTGCATTGCATTCAGTTTATTTAAATAGGTCCGGGCTAAGCCCCGAATCTACTCAAGTCCTAGAAACGCTCCTGTTGTCCATTCCTGTTGTGGGACATCAGCCATCTTCCACAGCCCTCTCTGGCCACTTTCCTGACCCAACTGTCTCTTTGTATTTGTCACAGCTCACTTTTGGCGTAGGACATGTTGGCCTCTGATGAGAGCTGAAGGTTGTGGCACTGCAGTGCGGCTCTGTTTATGCATGTGTAGTGAAGTAAAGCACCAAGGTCACAGGCTCTTAGAAGCAATTTACTCTGGCTAAGAAAAGCCCCTCTCCCTCCTTTCTTTCTTCCCTCTTTGCAAACTCATCACTACCTCCATGTTTACCTCATAATGTTTTATATATTCCATTCCTATATTTATATCAACTCAAGTGTATGGAGACCGAGACAAGACCAAGACCAGAGATGGCAAAAGTACTCACTTCCCATACTCAAGTAGAAGTACAGATATTTGTGTTACAAAATACTCTGGTAAAAGTAGAAGTACTGATTTAACTTCTTTACTCAAGTAAAAGTAACAAAGTACAGGCTTGGAAATTTACTTAAAGTATAAAAGTAAAAGTAGCCTTGCGAATGACAACCATTTTTTATGAAAAGCTATCTGGACCACACAAATCTAACTAGAGTGGTAGCTGAGAAACTTCAGTGGACTCTTTTTATGCCATTGCCTACATTTTAAATGGATGTCTGCCAATAGGCCTAAAACATGACATATATGATTATTGTGACAGAGACTGGGACTCCAGGTTAATAAGATTCTGACTGAGTAGTAAGATAGAATTCACAGATCCAGTTTCTCTTTTTTAATCTTCCCCTTAACATTTAAAGGAATCTACATGTATGTGTGTGTGTGTGTGTGTGTGTGTGTGTGTGTGTGTGTGTGTGTGTGTGTGTGTGTGTGTGTGTGTGTGTGTGTGTGTGCTCAAATATGGCTTCTGGAATGAAAATAAAGGATTCAATATGAATTACTAAACAGACCACAAACAAACATCCATACTACTAGAGCTAACGTTACCACCATCAAGCCACAATGATTTGCCGCAAATGAATGCTGACGAATCTGTCCGACATGCACGCACAATCACTCCTGATAGACGACCTTTTGTACAAAACTAAAGTAACGAGCCAGTTTTCTAAAATGTAAGGAGTAGAAAGTACCGATATTCTTGTTAAAATGTAAGGAGTAAAAGTAAAAAGTCGCCACAAAAATAAATATTAAAGTAAAAATATCTGAAATATCTACGTGAGTGCAGTAATGAAGTATTTGTACTTCGTTACTTCCCATCTCTGACCAAGACTTTGAGGGGTTGAGACTGAGACAAGACCAAGACTAGACCAGTGTGAGTCCCACACTGCATAACACGATAATATGTCTCCACCCGACTGAACACACTTTATTGGCTTAGAATTACAAGAACAATTGCTAAACACACTGCAAACTCACAGTCCTCTCATCCCAATTTACAGCCCCCCTCTCTTGGCTTAAAATAACTCACCGTTGTTGGCTACGGCCGCTAAACAGGCTACACGTTTTCGCCTGAAGCTATTGCTTAGCTACCTGTTCAGGAGGAAATTAGCTAACTCTGCGTCCTTTTGGGCTCTAAGCTGTCTCCATCTTTCAAATATTCTGATAAATGTACAATGTCACTGTGTTGGCATCTTGTTATACATTTATTTCTGTTACTATCAATCAATCAAACTGTTAGGGACATGTTTTTTTTTTTAGGTGGGGTAGAATCTATCTCCGTTGATCCTGTTCATTTGTTTGCTGCTTTCATGGCTGTACTAACGTTACAGCTGTAGCGGGCTGTGTTTACCTTTTACAGGTATATCTGGCAACACGGCCTGGCTGTCAAACTGGGCAGTTGATAACAACACACAGGTCAAAACACAAACAGAAATTCCGTCACAGAATGAAAATTTCAAAAGGAGAAAATACTGGCATTAGCATTGTTGTCAGAAAATCTAGTATTTCAACTTAGCATGTTTCCTTAAAGATGCAGTAGGTAAGCCTTATAAAACTAACTTTCTGTCATATTTGCTGAAACTGACCCTATGTTTGAGTAGAACTACATGAAGCAGGTAATACAAAAAATAAAAATCTGGCTCCTCTGGCACCACCTACATCGCCTGTAGTGCGATTGGCAAAAATCCACGATCCCTGTTCAGATGCAGCAATCAGGGCCGGGGGGGTGTCTAACTGCGTGTCAATCACTGCTCAGGCACACGCATTTCATAGCATCCTCCCCTCCCTCTTCCCCGCGCACGAGCTGCCTCCCCCTCCCCCCTCTTCACACCTGATCTATCATGCACAGCTCTCCCTTGTGGGGGGAGGGGCTTAGGCGACAATTTTAGGCTTTAGTGGAAAGGGGGGAGGGACTGAGAAGTTGTCGATGTTCAAATTTTTTGGCTACATCCTGGATCTTCACAATTCTACTTGCAGCACCTTTAATATCTGATGACGCATTGGGGTCATTTTTGGATTTATTACAGTAAATATATTACATATTGGACCGTTAAATCAAACAGCTTTCACTTGGTGTCAGAAAGATTGACGTGATGTCCACTGTTAGTGCTAAAACAGCTTATGTTGGCATGCCAAAGGACCAGACTTTAATAAGACACCATCGCTGAGCTGACAGAGAGCGAGAAAGAGTATGGGACTGAAGGAGAGGTCCACGGTGACTGGTTGAGAAGGCTGATGTGTCTTTGTTCATGATTCATAGAAATACAACCAAGTCTTAGCTCAAGCAAATCTGTTTGTCTGCTGGTATCACTTAAACAAATTATTGTTTTTTTATCAACTTAAACAAATTTTTACTTCAGCAATACTGATTAATAATGAATAATTATTTAGTCAATAAACATCTACTATCTTGCTACTACTACAATAAAGGCAAAACAGGCAAACATGTGGTGTGTGTGTGTGTGTCAGGAAGGGAGGGAGAGAGGGAGAAGATGATGACGAGATCACGTGGGTAGCTAAGCCATGCAAGATCCAAGATGGCGGATGAAAAACTGCAAGATTTGAGGCTCTTTGTAGTTTTCAGCACAAGGCACAAAATGCCTACTCGAGGAAAGGCACAAACTGGCTTTTTAAACTTTTCACAGAGCCCTGGCTGAATTTCCACTTCTTGATTCAGATTCAGATGTATTTCATTGGCTGTTTTTTCCGGCTCTCTTTTCACTGGAACTTGGTTTGCTGTGGTCAACTTTTCCAGCGATCCGTGCAGACTATCACTTGTACTACTCATTTGCTTTTCCATTGCATTTTGCATGCGGCAACTAATTGTAGAATTGCTGGTGCTCTCAGAGTCTTTTAACTTGCATTGTCTTGTGTTATTAGCCATTATCTTAAAACACTCAAACACTCAGGTTGCACCAACTAATTTGAAAAATACAGATCAGACTTGGTCAGTATATCATAAGTTGTTTAGAGATAAAGAAAGTACAGTTCCCTTCACTACCAGCACCAGAGTCTCGAACACCAGACAGGCAGCAGCATTCTGGACTACGTGCAAAGATCTTGTGGCTGATGCAGGGGCAAGGATGAGTAGCAGTAGTTCAGAGGCCTGTACTACGAAGCAAGATCAACATGCCCTAGATCTCTTTCAGTTATCCGGCTTCACCTAACCTAACAACCAAGGTCCCGCATAAGCTGTATCTCGACGCTGGTTAACAACTAGTTCAATCAACTCAGGGTTTCCCAATCCAGCGGCGCACGCATTCACATAAAAGAGGCGGTGTTTGCGCACCACGACCAATCGCAAACATCTACCAGAGCCGCAAGAAGAGCAAACTATAATTCTACATAACTATAAAGAACACAAACACAAACGGTTTTACAGGCAAAATGCAGGAAGGAAAGCTGGCAAAAAAGCCGACGCTGTTTTACGTAAATCACAACGCTTATCCTATCAATATCACTTCCAGTGGTGTAGTCTACGTGATAGGTAGCTCCAGGATTTCTATATAGGCTACCCACTTAAAAATGCCCAATGACGCATAACAACATAGGCTACTTTCCATTATATTTTTGATAAATTTTGAATTGTCATCAGTGCTTTTTTCTTAACATATATAGGCTGAATAAAGGTATTTTTACTGTAAATTGGTGCATTAAAGTGTATCGGAATGCAGGAAATGAAGTCGTTGATGCTTAAAACTTCCCTGGGGGAGGACACCCAGGCCCCCCCACTATGATATGCCCTCCTCCTCCTCCAAAGGCCAATATACAGTACACCCACTATAATAGCCTATATTAGACTACACTGGTCACTTCCCCATCAGTCAGGCACAAGATCTGACCATAATTACACTTGTGCTTTCCATAAACTGTTGTTGCTTCAGCCTATTATTTCAGTTGCAACCCTGGCAGTGGTAAGCGATCGTGAAATATAACATAAAAAAACATAATTCAAACCGACGTGCGCATTGGTGACACACGGCTCAAGAAGCCGACAAATAGCCGATATGTAATTCCCTCCCATTAAAATATATATATTTCATAAAAATACCCATCAGGGAATGTTAACAGGGTTGTCGGTCTCTAAATGTTTTAACTTTTATGAGCGCACCCCTCTCTCTCCCCCTCTCTCTCTCTCCGTGCACCGAGCTCCGCCTGGTCTTCTAAGAACGGTGACGCCGTTATCAATCAAGTATTGATTGGTCAGTAGGCGGTGCTTTAACACCGGTTGATCTCTGATCTCCAACTTAACCTGCTCCCGACCAGGTTAGGCGTTCAGCATGAGTTACCACGGCGACTGAACCCGATAACAAATGATCCACCTTCGTGATACAGAAAATCCTGGATTGAACCTGAAGTTAGCTCGCTAACGCCAAATCCTGCTTTGTAGTACAGGCCTCAGGTGGGTAACAAGTGCCTGGATGAGCATCTGGGCCGACTCCTTAGCGAGAAATAGGCAAATCCTCCTGATGTTGTACCAGAGGAATCTGCATTTCCATGGTCACACCCAGGTTGATCAAGCTGGCATCACCACATATTGTTATGGTGATGGTCAGGTCCCGGTGCTGGCACCCCTTTCCTGAGAAATGTATTTGGACATGTTTCATACTAACGTTACACCATTTAAGGAAGAATTGTATTTTGTTAAGGTGGTTTGTTGTTTTTGTATTGTGAATCATTTGCAAGTTTTGAACCTTCAGCTTGCCTGAAGTCTTGCCCGTGTTACTATACATTATTTCACATATGTTACTGATTGCCTGGAGATCCTGCACAGCTGGTAAGTCCTTCAGAGAGCAGCCCCTCCTCTTAGCCCATTTGGGCATTTTGTTTTTAACAGCTGCATTTTCACCCATATTTCCACTGCCTTTCCAAGGTATGTGTGATGTTACAGGCTTCTATACCTTCACTGCTAGGTTGGGGGAGAGAAAAGAAGCTGTGTTTTCAACAGAGAATATGTCAACAATAGGTTGCCTATTTTAAGTAGAGGGATGGATGGCTATACCAATTGGATTCTCACTGTGCCTTAATGTTTTTAAAAATATCTGTGTGAAATGCACCATTAGCTCAGACTGGAGGCATACAAAATAGCCGGTGTGTGTGTGTGTGTGTGCGCATCCAGCAATTTTAAGGTGATGTTGTGCAGTGCTTTATAGTGTCTGTCCATATCTGTCTCCAAATATCACAAATCACACAAATGAAGATGGATGTACTTTTTGAAAAGTGAGATAATGCCAAAATCCAGAGGTCTGTCACAAACAGATGCATCTCCCTGTGAAATTGTTTTTATCCATAGAGGCTATTTACTCATAAAGAAGGCTATCCTTGATAATAATAGTTATGGGGAAATAAGCAATTTGTAGAAGCAGAGTAGGGCTTTCTGGCACTACCTCACCTACGTCCAAGGTGAATGGAGACAAGAGACTGAAAAGAAAAGACTGAGATGTCATAACTCCAGCAACACTTGTAGTATCCAGAACGAAGGTCTGTCAATTAAGTGTTCTTTATACTGGAGTTTTGACCCCTTCAGGAGTAAGCAATCTGTGCATGCCTTAGTCACCTTTCACAATAAATGATGTATTATTTCAGGACTGTAATTAAATGAAATCAGTAAGGAAATCAGACAGTATACCATGTGCTCTTACACCTACCTATACAGATCTGATACTCTACATACATATCTATATGCAACCCATCTAGACTGATCCCTACTGTCAACCTGTTTATATTTGTATGATCATGATAATGTAAACCTGATTTTGGCATTATATTATTTTGGCTATTGTACATATTTTGGATTTGCACCTTGTTGTTACTGTTACCTTCAACCTTTTATAGTTGCACTCTTCCTACTTTGGCATCTACTGCACAGTAATTTCCCTCTAGATACATAACGTTTTATCTTATTTTATAGAAAATAAAATGAAAATAAAATACCCAAAAGTAATTAAAAAAACCAATACATTTAGTTGAATCCACCCACCCAAGGCTCACTAAACATTTATTGTCAGGGCCACAGCAATCATACCTGGTATCTCTACCTGGTATTAGCATGTGATCTGTATGTGATTCAGGTATTTTGGTTTGACATTTGGTTTATTATTGTTTTTCTTTCTTATATGAGCCTAAGTCACCAATATGCTGCTTAGGGCTGTGTATTGGCAAGAATCTGGCGATATGATACGTATCACAATACATGGGTCACAATTCAATATATTGCAATATATTTTGATACTGTGCATAAGGCGATATATTGGCTTTTTTTAAAGTATAATTTTAGAAAAACTAATATTTAAGAAAAGATATGATGTTCATAAAAGTCAAAGAACTTTACTTTAGGTAAACAATTCAGTACACAGAAAATCAAACTGCCAGTTTGGGATTGAGGTTCACAGGTTCTTAGTGAGCAAATTTGTATATGCTAAAGTAGGCCAAAGTTCAGCCACAGCTACAATGTTAGCGTCTAGCAAAAAGTCAGGCACTGCTAGGCACTGTTAGGCAAGGACACTAGTGGTGCGTCTCAGCGTAGCCATCTAGCAGTAGGGGGTTTAAACACAACATAAACATGAATCACTGTCTTACATGAATATATATAAATAAATAAATAATCGATATTGCCTTTTTGAAATTCGATACAGTATTGCAAAATAAAATATCGCGATACTCAAGTGTATCGATTTTTTTCTTACACCCCTAATGCTGCTTTATCTGAGGGATTCTACTTTCAGGGGCAATAATTAGCCTGGAAAGTCAGAAGTACAGAGAGTCGTTGCTATGGAGATGATACATCGTCTCATCTAGTCACATCGGTGTAAACTGGCAGGTTTCAGAATGCTGCAGAACTGGACGTTGCAAGTAGTTGGAAGTTTCAACTCATCTCGTAGCAAATCTTTATTCTGAACTGGGCCTGGGCCTGAGAGGTGTGTGATTTGATTGTGCAGAAATAATAAAACAAAGATTTAGATCAGTGCCTTGATAAAGGATATGTATTGACACATTTTTGGAAATAAAAAATTTAAATCACCTTATTGAGATTGTCTACTGTAAATCATTTTCCACTAACAGTCAACCATTGAACCAAAATGCTACTCCAACAGCATTGTTAGTTTGCTGTGATTGTTGATGTTCAGAGCAATGTAGCTCTCTAGCCCATTTCTGTGTCATTGTCCGCTTCTACTCATTTTGATTGTTATTACTGACTGTTCACATCCAACTAACATGCCCTCTAAGGTAGAGGCAGAGCTGAAGGCTGATGGAGGATCATCGTCAATTTCCCTGATGGAAGTCACTGAGGTAGTGAAACAAATCCACAGTGGGAAAGCCCCTGGAATTGATGAGATTTCCAGAAATGCTGAAAGCTTTAGGTGTTGAGGGCCGTCTTGGATGACACCTATTTAACATTGCGTGGAAGTCTGATACAGTGCTTTTTGAGGACGGTGTGATTCTGATGGCATCATTGGCCTGTGTCCAGCACTCACTGGATCGGTTTGCAGTAAAGTGTGAAGCAGCTGGGACGAGAATTAGCACCTCGAAATCTGAGGCCATAGATCTCAGCAGGAAACCGATGGAGTGCGTAGTCCGAGTGGGGAATGAGTCCTTACCCCAAGTGAAGGAGTTTAAGTAACTAGGGGTCTTGTTCGCGAGTGAGGGGACAATGGAGCATGAGATTGGCTGGGGCAGCTGAAGCAGGTTCGCTTTACCGCACCGTTGTGATGAAAAGGGAGCTGAGCCGGAAGGCAAAGCTCTCAATCTACCGGTCAGTTTTCATTCCTACCGTCACCTATGGTCATGAAGGCTGGGTCATGACTGAAAGAACGAGATCCTGGATACAAGCGGCCAAAATGGGTTTTCTGAGGAGAGTGGCTGGCGTCTCCCTTAGAGATAGGGTGAGAAGCTCATTCATCTGTGAGGAACTCGGAATAGAGTGGCTGCTCCTTTACGTCAAAAGAAGGAGCCATTTGAGGTGGTTCGGGCATCTGGTAAGGATGGCCCCTGGACGACTCCCTAGGGAGGTGTTCCAGGCACGTTGAGCTGGAAGGAGGCCTCAGGGAAGACCCAGGACTATGTGGAGAGATTATATCTCCACCCTGGCCTGGGAAAGGAAAGTTTGGGGTCCCCTGCTGGAGCTGCTGCCTCTGCGACCCTACCCCTGATAAGCGGTTGAAGATGGATGGAAGGATGGATGGATGTCCACATTATTTTTTAAATGTGGCCCACATCAGACTCAAATATGAACTGGGCACGGCCTAAAAGTGACCCTCGTGCACAAAAGAGTAATACAACATCACGCGTCACAGGTAGCACCCTCTTTAAATGCTTATCAAAATAAACACCTTGATCTATTAAGAGATCCAAGAAGATGTAATTATTATGTCGTGCTACTAGCTACCGCTAGCTACATCCACGCTAAAGGCTTTACAACATACAGCCCTTGGATTTATTATAAGATAATACAAATTATGAATTACAGCCATTATATCTATTATTACAGCTAAAGGAACTCAGGATAACCATCATATGAGCCAGGTCTGCTAGCAATCATTATGCACTCGTTGAATAGCTATTCAGCTATTATTGCATGTTACAACTTTTAAACATAATGATTTAAATATGGTCTATTTAGGTGTTTGGATTGTAGTATTAATTTCGTCAGACGAGACAAGACTAAATATGTTCGTCAACGACCTTTTTTCTATGACTAAGATGAGACGATGACAAGACTGCGGCAATGTCCAAAAACGCTGACTAAGACTAAATTAACATGCATTATTGTTGACGAAAAAAGACGAGACTAAAATGTTTTGCATAAAATAAAAACCAAGATAAAATCTCTCTTCATTTTCATCCACAACCGTCTCTACTTTTCCATCATGAGAGAGAATATTCAGCTGTTACTAGGGTTGGGTACCGAGACCCGGTGCTAATATGGCCCCGACCGGTGCCTTAATGATCGTTATCTACCGGACCGAATAGCAACGCAGATTTTGGTGCCACTTAAATGCCTGCGCTTCTCTCTGATGCTCCTAAACGGACGTTAGAGGCAACCAAAACATCGCTGCACAGGACGCTAGTTAACACTATACTTGGCAGCAGGTAACGTTAGCCTACCGTTAGCTAGCAGCTGGAGTAAACACGGTTAAAATGCTGACAGCTAAACGGTGTAAAAGTGTGTCTGTATTTCACTGTAGAGGATTCCAACACCGAGAGGTACGACAGTCTGCAGCTGCCGTTGTCTGAAAAACAACACATACAGTGCCCTCCACAATTATTGGCACCCCTGTTTAAGATGGGTTCATGGACTTCTAAAAA
Organism: Perca schrenkii; assembly: GCA_025617405.1. NCBI lineage: Eukaryota > Metazoa > Chordata > Actinopteri > Perciformes > Percidae > Perca > Perca schrenkii. The sequence continues at coordinate 34,370,594 of CM046789.1, read as the reverse complement.
TTCTCCTTTTTTTAAACAACATAGAACTCAAATGCAAAAAAAGAAAAAATCCAACCTTTTATTTCAGTACATTACTTTGGTGGTAAAAAAAAAAAAATCGCATTTAGAAAAAGAAAACTTGAAATCATGTGTCCCACAATTATTGGCACCCCCAAACAATTCCGCTGAAAAATTCAATATATTTTTTTTTAAATATATTTTTCTGTAGTTGCTAAAGTTGGTCAGGGTACCTAGGAACTTTTAAATAGTAATTCATGACTTCCTGTTTCCCTGGGGTATAAATATGACGTGACACAGAGTCCTAATTCTCTTACCCATTTGTCAACATGGCAAAGACAAGAGAACACACAATTCAAGTAAGGCAGATGTGTGTTGACCTTCATAAGTCAGGCAATGGCTACAGGAAATTAGCCACTCGCCTTAACTTGCCCGTATCTACAGTCAGAGGAATCATTAAGAAGTTTAAAACAACTGGAACAGTGACAAACTAGGCTGGAAGAGGTCCCAAGTTTATCTTGCCACAACGCACAGTGAGGAGGATGGTAAGAAAGGTAAAAAAAAGTCATAAGCTCACTGTCACAGAATTGCATCAAAGAGTGGCATCTTGGGGTCACGAAGTCTCAAAAACAACCATCAGAGGCTCACTACATGCCAACAAGCTGTTTGGGAGGCATGCAAGGAAAAAGCCTTTTCTCACTAACACTCACAAACGTAAACGTCTGGAGTTTGCTAAGCGGCACTGGGACTTCAACTGGGATTGTGTGCTTTGGTCAGATGAGACTAAGATTGAGCTTTTTGGCAACAAACACTCTAAGTGGGTCTGGCGTAAAACAAAAGATGAGTATGCCGAAAAGCACCTTCACCACCGTGAAGTATGGTGGAGGATCTGTGATGCTTTGGGGGCTGTTTCTCTTCCAAAGGCCCTGGGAACCTTGTTAGGGTGCATGGCATCATGAATGCTTTGAACTACCAGGACATTTTAAATAAAAAACCTGATGGCCTCTGCCAGAAAGCTGAAGATGGGTCGTCACTGGGTCTTTCAGCAGGATAATGATCCTAAACATGGGGCAAAATCTACACAAAAAATGGTTCAGCAGTCACAAACTCAAGGTCCTCCCATGGCCATCTCAGTCCCCAGACCTCAACCCAATCGAAAACCTGTGGGGTGAGCTAAAGAGGAGAGTGCATGAGAGAGGACCCAGGACTCTGGATGATCTAGAAAGATTGTGCAAAGAAGAATGGTCAAAGATCCCTCTCTCTGTGTTCTCCAATCTTGTGAAATGTTATAGAAGGAGATTAAGTGCTGTCTTGTTGGCAAAAGGGGGTTGTACAAAGTATTAACATCAGGGGTGCCAATAATTGTGGGACACATGATTTCAAGTTTTTTTTTTCTAAATGTGTGATTTTCTTTTTTACCACCAAAGTAATGTACTTAAATAAAAGGTTGGATTTTTCTCTTTTTTTGCATTTGGGTTCTATGTTGTTTAAAAAAAAGGAGAATTTTTAGAAGTCCATGACCCCATCTTAAACAGGGGTGCCTATAATTGTGGAGGGCACTGTATGTTGCGTTCACTCATTGCCTCGCCAGCCTCGTGGTTCAATGGTTCAATGTTATTGTAAAATACCCCTTTCCTATTCAGTGGTTGTTTTTGACGTTTAACAGGAATTTACTGGTGAAATAAGGAAGAGGCCCGATATTTATATAACTTTATATAATTTATTTTGATATAACTATTTGACTGAAATGGTTATCAGAAACAATCTCAAATAATTTGTTACTTAAAAAAAGACTAAAATGTTTTGACTAAAACTTGACCAAGATACCTTGAGTTCTCTTTTGACTAAAACTAGACTAAAATTATGAGACTTTAGTCGACTAAAACTTGACTAACAAAAAAAGATATGTGAATGACTAAATATGACTAAAACTAACAAGGACATCTACAACCACCCTCTCCCACCCCCACCCTCCGCGGTCTCGAGGAAAAGAAAGAAAAAACAAAACAAACAAACAAATTAACAAAAACAAAAACAGAAATCACACCTTGCCTAGTCGCCCTCCTCTACTTCTTGTGATGCTGAGGTCATTAGGACCAGAGGTGGGTAGAGTAGCCAAAAATTGTACTCAAGTAAAAGTACTGTTACTTCAGAATAATATGACTCATTAAAAGTAACAAGTAGTCATCCAAATAATTACTTGAGTAAGAGTAAAAAAGTACTTGGTGAAAAAACTACTCAAGTACTGAGTAACTGTTGAGTAACGTCTGATTTATTTTTTAACACAAGCATTCAATCAGATGGACAAAAATACAAACTAGAAAATGCATTTCCTGCAGAAAATGCGTGGGAATGCTGAATAGCTGAATTGCTAAAGCTAAACTGGTTGAATAGCTTAAATCCATAAGAAGAAGTTGAAGTAGTGAAAATAGTTGAAAAAGCGGAAATCGGTTTAATAAGCCTTTTCAACTTTCATCTTTAACAGTATTACAGTATTAATTTGTTTCATATTTCTGCATATGTGAGTCATTATCAGTTAGAAAATCTACTCAGACCTCACAATGTTCTACACATTTTGTCATTATTCAACCTTTAAAGCAAACAGTTCAGTTTAGCATAAACTTTTAACTTTTTAATGGAAAGAAGAAATATTTTTATTATCAGACATATACACTGCATAGAACGAAAAAGCATCAATCTAGCTGAGATGAGATGTGAAATATATTGCGTGAAAAGAATGGGGCCGAATAAGTGGAAATAGAGGAAAGAGAGAAGGAGAGAAGGGAGAAGAGAGGATAAAAGGACTGAAAAGAAGGAGAGAAGATGACAAATGCTGTGAGAAACAGATAAAAATGCAGAAAGCTGTATAGACCTTTTTCACGGCAGAGATATTAACATGTCATAGCAGGAAAAGCACATGTATTCAAAACCATTACTGATGGCTGCATTCCACTTAGGAGAGGCCCTGGTATTAAACTATTAATGATGGCTGCATTCCACTTAGGAGAGGCCCTGGTATTAAACCATTACTGATGGCTGCATTCCAGTTAGGAGAGGCCCTGGCATTAAACTATTAATGATGGCTGCATTCCAGTTAAGAGAGGCCCTGGCATTAAACTATTAATGATGGCTGCATTCCACTTAGGAGAGGCCCTGGTATTAAACCATTACTGATGGCTGCATTCCACTTAGGAGAGGTCCTGGTATTAAACCATTAATGATGGCTGCATTCCACTTAGGAGAGGTCCTGGTATTAAACCATTAATGATGGCTGCATTCCACTTAGGAGAGGTCCTGGTATTAAACCATTAATGATGGCTGCATTCCACTTAGGAGAGACCCTGGTATTAAACCATTACTGATGGTTGCATTCCACTTAGGAGAGGTCCTGGTATTAAACCATTAATTATGGCTGCATTCCACTTACGAGAGGTCCTGGTATTAAACCATTACTGATGGCTGCATTCCACTTAGGAGAGGTCCTGGTATTGGGCATGGTGACTCACTGAAATATCTCACTGGGACACTTGATGGAATTGAGCCATCGTTAAGGTTATCAATGTCAGCTGTGCTTTTCCTACTATGACAATTCAACATGTCTGCTGTGATAAAGGTCCATTCAAGTGGACTGTCTGTGAAAGGGTTGTCATGGCTTCTAAGTACCTGTGACCGTGTTTATAAACATGCTTTGATGTCTGATGAGATCTCTTTGAAGTGTCATCAGTGTGTCTGTGTGTGTGTTTGTGTGTGGCTATGTGTGTGTGTCTGCATGTGTGTGTGTCTGTGTGTGTCTGTGTGTGTGTGTTTGTGTGTGTGTGTGACTTTGTCTGTGTTTGAGTGTGGGTCTGTGTGTGTTTGTGTGCGTGTGTGTGTGTGTGTGTGTGCGTGGCTATGTGCGTGTATGTGTGCGGGTATGCGTGTATGTGTGTCTGCGTCTGTGTGTGTCTGTGTGTGTGTGTGTCTGTGTGTATGTGTGTCTGTGTGTGTGTATGTCTGTTCGTGTGTTTGTGTGTATGTGTGTGTGTGTGTGTGTGTGTGTGTATGTGTGTCTGTGTATGTGTGGCTATGTGTGGATGTGTGTCTGCATATGTTTGTGTGTTTGTGTGTGTTTGTGTGTGGGGTGTGTGTGTCTGCGTGTGTGTCTGAGTGTCTGTGTTTGTGTGTATGCGTGTGTTTGTGTATACGTGTGTGTCTCTTTGTGTGTGCATGTGCAATTGTGCGCGGGTCTGTGTGTGAGTGTGCAATTGTGTGCGTGTGTGTGCGTGTGTGTGTGTGTGTGTGTGTGTGTGCGCGTGTTTGTGTCTGTGTTTGTGTGTGTGTGTGTGTTTCCAGCGTACGTGTGTATACGTGTGTGTGTGTGTGTGTGTTTGTTCAAGAAGAAAAAAGAGAGAAAGAGATATGAGGAAAAAGGAAATTGACCACCTTCATTCAAAGCAATTTCCAATTGCTACATATGTCAGAGGTAAAAATCCCCATAAGCAGGATTTGACACCTGGTCTCCTACACCAAAGTCAGATGTCTTATCCATTACACTACCACTACTCATTAAATCATCATAAACATTGTAGGCCAGCCAGCTTGAGAGCTGTTGAGGATGCCTTCAAAGAAGCCTTAATAAATCCAAAACAGTACACGCTATCCAAACAGTGACTTTACCGTGGGAAACAGGAAGCCTTTGTGAACGTCTCCATCTAAAATTCATGTGGCTAAACTTAAAAATTTGGGCATATCAGCGATTTCAAAAAGTGGTTCATTCTGCATTTTGCTTGGAAATGTGAACAAAGTTATACAGGAGTGTCAATGGAGGGAAGAGTGGAAATCTTGTCATTTGGAAGCTGACTGCGACAAAAGTAAAAGGCGTTTCACAAAACTGAACAATTTTTCTGAAACTAGACAAAAATACCTATGTTTTGATGTATAAATTGTGTATGACAAGTAGATATTGTGGGCAGGAGAGCAATTTATAAAGAAGGAACTAAGATAATTTTTTCGAAGCTTCACACTGGATGATGACTTCATCACTCTAAGCAGCACAATACACACTCTGTTTAATCGATAAAATTTCCTGAAATGATCACTAAACTTAAACAGCTTTTTCACAAAAACTGTAAAAGATATCAAACTGAAAAGATAAGTTTGGATAGGTGAATATTTTGTGAACATTTTAAAGTTTGTTTGGCGACTGTAGGTGAAAGTATGAAGGAGCTGAAAATTTTGGGAGCGGAAGAAGATTTTAAGGAGTTGAAGGCTGCTCTCATTCACTTTAATGATAAAAAAAATGTTAAAAAGCTTAAAATTTGAAAAAGTATAAATAGTAGAAAAAAAGTTGAAGAAGTCCCATCATTAGCTGAAAGAGCTGAACATTTGAAAAGTTGAATGGTTTAAATAGGTGAAAGTATGCAGAAGTTACAGAGAGCCAAAAAACGTACGGAAGAGGGAATAAAACGAAGAACTAGAAAAAGCATTTCCTGCAGAAAATGCGTGGGAATGCTGAATAGCTGAATTGCTAAAGCTAAACTGGTTGAATAGCTTAAATCCGTAAGAAAAAGTTGAAGTAGTGAAAATAGTTGAAAAAGCGGAAATCGTTTTAATAAGTATGAATTTCATTAAAAAGTTAAAAGTTTATGCTAAACTGAACTGTTTGCTTTAAAGGTTGAATAATGAAAAAATATGTAGAACATTGTGAGGTCTGAGTAGATTTTCTAACTGATAATGACTCATATATGCAGAAATATGAAACAAATTAATACTGTAATACTGTTAAAGATGAAAGTTGAAAAGGCTGAAAGAAGAAATATTTCTATTATTATCAGATATATACACTGCATAGAACGAAAAAGCATCAATCTAGCTGAGATGACATGTGAAATATATTAGGTGAAAAGAATGGGTCTGAACAAGAAGAAAGAGAGGAAAGAGAGGAGAGAAAGAGAGAAGAAAGGAGAGCAGGAGAGAAGAGATGTGAAGAGAGAAGAGAGAGGAGAGAAAGAGAATAAAGAGAGAAGGAGAGAGAGAGGAAAGAGAGGAGAGGAAAAGAAAGATAGCAACTTTGACTAAAATTGACTAAAAAGGCAGAAAGTTTAAAGACTTTGTATTGTTATCAGCCATATCCATTGTGTAGAACAAACAAGCATGACCCTAAAGAGCTGAGAGGTGGATATATTGGCTGAAAAGAAACAGGCTATATACATGGATGAAATCACAAATGAACCTGGAGGGAGAGACAGAAGAAGGAATGGAGAGAGGGAGTGAAGGAGAGGAAGGGAGGGAGAGAGAGAGACAGACAGAGGAGTGATGGAAGGAGAGAGAGATTGAGAAGGATGGTGGGAGGGAGAGACAGAGGGAGGGAGAGACAGATGGAGGGAGACTAAAGGAAAGAAGGAGGGGAACAGAGGAGGGAGGAAGACAGAGAAAAGAGAAAGGAGGGTGGGAGGCATAGAGAAAGAGAGGGAGACAGAAGACAGACAGACAGACAGACAGACAGACAGACAGACAAGGAGACAGACAGACAGACAGACAGACAGAAGTGGAACGCAAATGATCTAGCCTGATGATCATAGTTAGTCTAGTTAGTTGACTCCTACAGCAAGCCTGGAGTAATCAGGTAGACTGTCTGTGAAAGCGTTGTCATGGTTACTAAGGGCCTGGCCCATGTTTATAAACATCTCTTTGATCTGATAACGATCGCACGATCGTGGGTCTGTGTGTGTCGGTCTGTGTGTATGTGTGTGGCTATGTGCGTGTGTGTGTAGGTGTGTGTGTGTGTGTGTGTGTGTGTATCTGTGTGTGTGTGTGTGTGTGTGTGGGGGGAGTGTGTTTGTGTGTGTGTGTGTGTGTGGGGGGGTGTGTTCGTGTGTTTTTGAGTAGTGTGTATGTGTGTGTGTGTGTGTGTGTTTGTGTGTGTGTGTGTGTGTTTGCATGTGTGTCTGTGTGTGTCTTTGTGTGTGTGTGTGTGTGTGTGTGTGTGTTTATGTGTCTGCTTGTGTGTCTGTGTTTGTGTATATGTGTGTGTGTGTGTTTGCGTGTGTGCATGTGTGTGAGTTTGCAAAATAAAACATGAATAGCTGAATTGCTAAAGCTAAACTGGATGAATAGCTTAAAACCATAAAAATAAGTTGAATTAGTGAGAGTAGTTGAAAAGTCAAATAACACCTTTGCCAGGGACACACTGATTGATATGCCATCAATCTGAGCCAGAAGGCAAAGCTCTCGATCTACCGGTCAGTTTTCGTTACTACCCTCACCTATGGTCATGAAGGCTGGGTCATGACCGAAAGAACGAGATCCAGGGTACAAGCGGCCGAAATGGGTTTCCTCAGGAGGGTGGCTGGCGTCTCCCTTAGAGATAGGGTGAGAAGCTCAGTCATCCGTGAGGAGCTCGGAGTAGACCTGCTGCTCCTTTGCGTCGAAAGGAGCCAGTTGAGGTGGTTCAGGCATAAAGGGAGGTGTTCCAGGCACGTCCAGCTGGGAGGAGGCCTCGGGGAAGACCCAGGACTAGGTGGAGGGATTATATCTCCAACCTGGCCTGGGAACGCCTCGGGATCCCCCAGTCGGAGCTGGTTAATGTTGCTCGGGAAAGGGAAGTTTGGGGTCCCCTGCTGGAGCTGCTCCCCCCGCGACCCGACACCGGATAAGCGGACGAAGATGGATGGATGGGATGGATCATAGGTATACAGACTGTATAATAGAGGACTGAGACAGCAGCCTTGTGGTGCTCCAGTGTTTAGCACTATAGAGGCTGAGTATGTAGTGCCAACTCTAACTGTTAGCGGCCTGTTAGAAAGTCCTGTATCCAACTGCAAATAAATTTGCAGAGGCCCAGGTCTAACAGCTTAGATATTAAAATGGAAGGTCTAATAGTATTAAAGGCACTGCTATAATCAACAAATAGCATCCTGACATACTTATCCCTGCCCTCTAGATGTTGGAGTGCAGTATGTAACGCCAGGGATACCGCATCATCCACGGCTCTATTTGATCTGTATGCAAATTGTAATGGATCAGTTAAGGCAGGTATGCTATTGTTGTTGTGTCTTCACAAGCTGTTCAAAACACTTCATAATCACAGAAGTCAATGCTACAGGTCTAAAATCATTCATACATGTGAGAGTCGTTTTTTTAGGCACAGGAATTAGAATGGATTTTTTAAAACAATTTGGAACCACACAAAGAGTTCTCGTGGAGTAATGGCATCAGGCCCAGCAGCCTTCCCTATTTTCACAGATTTAAAAACTTTACGTGTATCAATGACTGAGACTTGATGTGCCTGCCTGCTGAACAGATTTCCAGTTGGAGATGATGTGTCTATGTGTGAGTTCCCAACTGGAAGTGCTCTGACATGCGCATGCCCAGAAGGAGATGGTCTCAGCGGCAGTGTCTCAGCAGCGCATTCAAAGCGAGCATAACATTTTTTCAAGTCATCTGGGAAGGAAGCAGTAGTTGTTGTGACGCCACTAGGTTTGGCCTTGTAGCTAGTAACCGCTTGTAGGCCTTGCCAAATGCGCCTAGAGTCCCCTTCAGAACAATATCACTCTATCTTGTCCCTGTTGTTTTTTAGCAGACTTAATTGCATTCCTGAGCTCGTATCTCGCGGTCTTATAGCTATGGAGGAAATATTTATTCATAATTCAAATTGAAAGTCCAAAGAGAAAACAAAGCGAGATCAAATTAAAAATATTATTATTATTTTTTAAATTTTCCATTTGGCTTTGGCTTTTGAATTTAATATTTGGCTTTTGAATTTCAATTTATCATTGGCTTTTAATTTTCATTTAATATTTGGCTTTTGAATTTCAATTTAACATTGGATTTTAATTTTCATTTAATATTTGGCTTTTGAATTTCAATTTAAAATTGCCTTTTCGTTTGGACTTGACACATGTCAATGTGGAGGAGGTGTGGCCCAAAGGCTGGTGGGAGGGTCTGAAACCAAAGAGGTGCAGAGGCACCTTATGAGCAGCAGGGGGAGCAGACTGCTGAGGAGCACACTGTTAAGCATCTGTCTGCAGATTCACCACTAGGCTGAGTCTTGTTTCACATGATAGAAAATGATGATGTAGGCTAAACACAAACGACATTTCATGCAACAACAGTGAAGTTTTCATGTAGTTACTATAATTGGGCCCGTGTTAGTGAGGACTAGATTAGGACTGGATTTAAAGCTGATTCTGGTTCCCAACTTCGCCCAGGTGTGTCTGTTTAAAACACGACTCAGAAAACTTCTCTATTTTTGATGTTTTATTTAATTAAGCAACAGTAGAAACATGGGTGTGGGTAGCTCTGCTTACGTGTGTTTGTGTGTGGTCAGATCTTGAGGACGCACGCACACACACACACAATCTCAACCGGATAGTCATCGTCCGAACTGCGACCTCTCCTTTTTCTTTCTCTCACTTTTTTCTCCGGATGGTGCGCGCAGTGTGAGGTGCGTGTCCGCGCTATTCTCCAACATGTAGCCTATTCACAACAATCACTCTTGATTGACAGCCTTTTGTACAGCCCGTGTAGGCTACTTTTTCAGACTTCCAGCTAACAGCGGTGTCTGTGAGCATCACTGGCCGGCCAGCAGGGAGGCGATCCCGGCCGCCACCAGCTGGCTGTCCCGTCAGACTGAAGCTTCTGACAACATCGGAGAAAATGTGCAGTTGGCCATCAACGTTTGTAAAACTGCCCATATTCAAACTCTACACAGTTAATTTATCGCATAAAAAAGTCTCAATAGTGAATTTAGTGGTGAAATGGAAATTATAAAAAAGCAATCGATTCTATAATCTAGATTGGGAGTTTGCCATAGTTGCAGCAGCAAACAACTGGAAACTTTTTACAATTTAAGGAAGGATGGGGAGGGATGTATACCACCGTGAGTAGGACTGATGGAAATTCTCGAGGTGAGTAAAACGGCCGACATTTGACAGTAAGACGTTCGAGGACCGGCGAACAGGAGTGGGAGATCACATCCACGTCAGTGCACCACGAGTTGTTCACTGTTGTTGTGCGGTGCACGGGCCTGACTTGCCTCTCCGGCGGGCATGCTGTGCTTGTCTTGCCGTACCGGCAGATATGCCTGCCTGTGCTGCGTCCCAGGGGAGATGCCGTCAGTATGGCGGCCTGAGTTGCCGATGCCGGCCGGTGTTGCTGATGCCGGCCTGAATTGCCGATGCCGGCCAGTGTTGCCGATGCTGGCCGGTGTTGCCGATGCTGGCCTGAATTGCCGATGCCGGCCTGTCTTGCCGATGCCGGCTGGTGCTGCCGATGCCGGCCTGTCTTGCCGATGCCGGCTGGTGCGGCCGATGCCGGCTGGTGCGGCCGATGCCGGCCTGTCTTGCCGATGACAGACTTCCAAGATGTATTTTGCCTGCTGTATTAGGGATGGATCATTGCATTTGTTTTCTACTTCCAGATCCATGGAGGTGCTGTGTTCTGCCGGCCTGAATTACCAATGCCGGCTGGTGTTGCTGATGCCGGCCTGACTTGCTGGTGCGGCCAATGCCGGCTGGTGTTGCCGATGCCAGCTGGTGTGGCCGATGCCGGCTGGTGTGGCCGATGCTGGTGTTGCCGATGCCGGCCTGAATTGCCGATGCCGGTTGGTGTGGCCGATGCCGGCCTGTCTTGCCGATGCCGGCTGGTGCGGCCGATGCCGGCTGGTGCTGCCAATGCCGGCTGGTGTTGCCGATGCCGGCCTGTCTTGCCAATGCCGGCTGGTGCGGCCGATGCCGGCCTGTCTTGCCGATGCCGGCTGGTGCGGCCGATGCTGGCCTGTCTTGCCGATGACGGACTTACAAGATGTATTTTGCCTGCTGTATTAGGGATGGATCATTGCATTTGTTTTCTACTTCCAGATCCATGGAGGTGCTGTGTTCTGCCGGCCTGAATTACCAATGCCGGCTGGTGTTGCTGATGCCGGCCTGACTTGCTGGTGCGGCCAATGCCGGCTGGTGTTGCCGATGCCAGCTGGTGTGGCCGATGCCGGCTGGTGTGGCCGATGCTGGTGTTGCCGATGCCGGCCTGAATTGCCGATGCCGGTTGGTGTGGCCGATGCCGGCCTGTCTTGCCGATGCCGGCTGGTGCGGCCGATGCCGGCTGGTGCTGCCAATGCCGGCTGGTGTTGCCGATGCCGGCCTGTCTTGCCAATGCCGGCTGGTGCGGCCGATGCCGGCCTGTCTTGCCGATGCCGGCTGGTGCGGCCGATGCTGGCCTGTCTTGCCGATGACGGACTTACAAGATGTATTTTGCCTGCTGTATTAGGGATGGATCATTGCATTTGTTTTCTACTTCCAGATCCATGGAGGTGCTGTGTTATGCCGGCCTGTATTGCCGATGCCGGCTGGTGCGGCCGATGCCGGCCCGAATTGCCGCTTGTCATGCCTCAGTTTTTGCCTTTCTATGTTACTCCGTGCCTGTGCTGCGGGAATTATTTGCTTCCGTTTTGGGGGTGTATCACTTAACCGATATTTTTATTTTCAGATCAGTTGCTGCAAGAGGTATGTATTAAAGTGTCTATGCTAGTTTGTATGTAGCCTATACCTTTAAGAATGCATGTTACAGTCTACATATTAAATGTTTTATATCTATAATCTATAATTCCCATCACATTTTTGGGGGTTATGTTCCTATTCCCTACCCCTTTAAGAACATTATTTCGATGGAGTCCAATCTCCAAAAGACTTTGTACATTCAATATCATATAGTTGTACAATAAATATCTTTGCATATCTGCAAACGACGTCTCTCCTGATTGAACTGTAGTACAAATAGGTTATGTACTCATAAAACGATGGATTGGAAAGTTTGTAAGTACACCAGAAGTTTGTAAGTAACACTTGCCTGCTGGCTTCTGCTCTCTGCTGTTGTTGTTGCTACTGCAAGACGAGTGCTTAGGGACGTCTACAAATTACAACACAGAAAAGAGATGCAACAAAAATATTTTTTAATTTAACTTTTTTTTTTAACTAAGTGTTGTAGTATAACTACCAGGAGACAAGTAATAACTGAGATAAGTTTGGAGACATTACCTTATTTAATCATTAAATTAATAAATATTTTTGTTGTATCTCTTTTCGTTGTAGTAATTTGTAGACGGCCCTAAGCACTCGTCTAACTGCAGGTAGCAGCAGCAGCAGCAGCAACAGAGAGCAGAAGAGAGCAGGGCAAGTGTTAAAACTTCTGGTGTACTTACAAACTTTCCAATCCATCGTTTTATGAGTACATAACCTATATGTACTACAGTAGACGTTTGGTATCATTTCGGGCATTATTAGTGGGGTCATTTACGAGATACAAACGTGGGTCCATTAGCCCCTGAGCTAAGCTATTCAGCTGATAACGCTGCTGTACGCTAACTCTCCCAATGTTAGACCCAGCTGAAAAAAGCTTCTGGGGGTGTGTTTGGCTCGCGTTCATGGTGCAAAGGACCCTAGGGTGAAATTACTCCGAACCATCACTTTAAGTAAATGGCAGACATTTAAAAAAATCATTACTCTTGGAAAAATATGTGTCTATTTACCTACCTTTTCAATTAAAATACCCAATTAATTAAGAAAATACACATTTAGTTCAATTGAAACCCCAAATTTCAAGTACTGAAGTAACCGTCTGTATATTTTGTTTCCAAACTGCTTGATTCATGATAATTTTCTTGATGAAATTATGCTGAGGTATATATTTGACAACTACTCAGTTTCTAAATATTTACTTGGAGATTAGGGAACCATTGAAATACATTTATTTTAAAAAAAACATAATGGTAACTTGACAGCCCAGTATCATAGTTGACAAAAGTAACATAGTTGACTGGACATGACAAAGTAGGATGATGTATTTAACAAAAACAATCCTAAACTATATCAATTATTATATGTTAGCTAAACTTTTATTGCATTTAGGCTATGTTTACACGGAAACGATCTGAAGAGAAAACGCAAAAGTGGCGTTGCGTTATCACTTTTTATTCTGCGTTTAGACGTGCGTTATGGAGGGGAAATCTGCGTGTGTGAAATTCAATGTAGTATGCACTCCAGGTGACTAGGTGGCACTGCCACACAACACCACCAAGGCACCCACCTGCGTAGAACATTCATTCTACTTCTCTCCTTAGTAGCGCGAAACCCAAAACATGCCGAAGCAACAACAAAAGCTCGTCTAGAAAGACGAGGAGGTGGAGTTGCATGTTTGTCTGATGATGACCGGCACAATTGACCGTGATAAGCCACAACACAGCACCCACGGGAGCACTACCTATAGCCTGAGCATCGCGGCCCTTCAGCCGCTGATTGAGAGCGAGAGGCAGCGGGCAGAGGAGGCTGAAGCAGACCCTCCTCTGCCCGCTGACCGCTGCCACTCGCTCGTTCTCTCTTCATCCATAACGTTGTTGCCTGCTCTGGCTCAAATGAATAGCCTACATATCGTCATTGAACTATAACAGCCTTATCCACATTGTTGAAATTATTTAAATATTGAGCCATTACATTGAAATTCTAAAAGGAGCCTATAATTTCTGTATCCTACTCCGTAACAACAGACGCCTTTTTCTCGTCTCTCTCCACACCGCTGTCTTCAGACTTTTGCGTTTTTACCCTTTAGACGGTAACGCGACGGTGGAGCGTTTTTAAGATTTCCACTCTGGAGGGTGGTTTCACCTTTTTGCGTTTTTAAGCCCCAAAAACGCCGTCGTCGTATAAATGAAAGGCACATCCGATAAAATATTTTTTCGTTTTCACCCGAGAGCGTCATCGTGTAAACAGGGCCTTAATCAAGACCTGTTGAATATTTCATGACATAAAGGAGAAATACAGACGCACATCAGTTTACAAGGATCAATCACAACTTTATTAACAAGCACATATTTCATAAGCAAGAGATCCTAACATAGAAAACAACAACAACAAAAGTATCAAAAACAGCACTTACACAAAAATTCCACCATGTAAACATTTTGAAAATCTTGTTTGTGGAATGAAATACAGTAGTGCATTGTATTGAACAAAAAATAATAGTGCACTGCAATAAGTAACAATAATCAAATAGTGTTTTATTCTGTTGGTTAACAGAATAAGTGTGCTGCCTTGGATCAAAATTTTAATAGTGAAAACAGTTGTATCTGAAAAACATTCATATGTCAGAACCCAAGTAAAACATTGGCATACCCTCCAACTTCCAGGCACCCATGAAACCGGCGGAGACAGAACACACTCCCCATTTTCTAACCCAAGAACATGGCCAATTATGGTTTGTTTTTTTGTTTTTCAACTGTCAAGCTCAATCAAGTAATCTTTGAGTGTGTGTGTGTTTGTTTGTGTGCATGTGTGTGTGTCGTTATCTGTGCGTGTGTGTGTGTGTGTGTGCTTGACCGTGTGCTTGTACCACGTGTTTGTTGTGTGTGTGCGCATATTCTTAGCCATGAAGATATGATTTGGCAATATCTTCCCACACATCTCTTTTTATTTCAACATGACGTGCTGTCACGTGCTGTGGGGCAGGAATCAACCTGAGCACATACTCAAATGGATACCAGAGCGCATCCTCTCCCATTGGCCAGTAGTAACGATTGTGTCCCACTCTGTGCATACACTTAACATGAACATGTGTCTCACTCACTTCAACAATGGTTCCAGGGTAAACCTCATCGTCATATCTGATGACACACCAATGACCAACAATGTAATCTCTATCCCACTGTACTTCAAGGTCTGGTTGTTCTTGGTGCAATGCAGGAACAGCAGAGTTGACTTTGAAGTCGAAGGCCTGAGCTTGGTAACACTGACATTGCAGAATCTGCCTTGTTGAACACAGGCAGCTCACATCACAGTATGTCAGTTTCCCTGGTGCTTGCGTGATGACCTGGTGAATCCGCATAGTGCATGGTACAGCGGGCTGTCGTTGTGGCATCTGCTGTATGGCCTTTTCCACTGTAGCCTCTTCAATGTAGAAGATCTTGACAGCTGTATTGGTGTTTACCAATGCATTGAAAAGATCTTTAGCAGTAGAAAAGTCTTCACCTTGGCTCACCAATCTGTCAGCTGTTCTCTTCAGAAGGCCTCCTACCCCATCGGGGGCACCCTTTCCGTGGCTGGCCTCAAAAAAGTTCCAAGTGCCCGCAGTGAAGCCCTGGTTGTACAATTCAGTTGTCAACATGTAAAAGTTGCCCTTCTGCCTGTATTGTGAGCAGGGACCATCACTGAAAAAGTGGATAATTGACACTGTTGGGCATGTTTCCTTGAGATGGTTAAGTACTGGGGAGAGGTGTGCCCATATGGCAGGTGGACCCTTTTCTTTGAATGGCGAAATTGTTGTGAAGCACAAGTGGTCTTCCTCACCACCAATGTAGAGGACCCCTGTATGAAGAGTTGCTTGTTGATGAGAAGAGGCAAAATGGACAGCTTGAATCTCTTTGTGAAACTTGCAAGAGTAGTTTTCAGAGAAATCAATGTGTATGAGGCATTCATTACTCTTCATGTTCTTTTTCAATTCCCTGTAGTAGTTAAACTGGGTCTTGATGTTGAACAAGTGCCTTTTGAACTTTTTGAGCTGTTTCTGGAAAGTCTCAATCAGGTCATACAAAGAACTCTCCATTTCCCTCTTCACGGTGATATTCACAGGCAACCTTTCTTTGCTGTCACCACTTTTCTTCTCTCTGAGGACAGTTTCAGTTGTCCACTGCACACAAGAAACTTGGGTTTGACCATCATAGCCAGACTGAATCTTGAGGTCTTGTAGTTTGCAGTTCTTGCATTCCGCATACATGCATGGCTTAAATGTTGGATTACAGCAAGTTTCCTCAGGAAGAGATTCCAACTCTGTTCTCTCCAGAAGTTTAAGTCCATGAAGTTTCTCCACGATAAATTCCAAGTTTTCATGCACCTTACATAGACACGTATCTCTGTCTGCAATGGTTGGATGGACTACCCAGTATGGGCGCATTCCGCAGAAGAGTGTATAGGAAAGTTTGCTAGAGACGTTTTCCAGCAGGAATTTCCTATGGAGGTTTTTCATGGTGTCAGTCATAAACCGCTTCTGCTTTTTTACTTTTCCCTTTGTTACGGTCTGCTTTTTACCTGCTGTTGAACGACTTACCTGGTGTAAAAGGCAACAACCTGGTCTTGCAGTTTTGAGTGTGTGGATATGTATTTCTTCCTGGCAAAACAGGCTATTTCGTCCCCATTTGTGTTCAAATTCTTGCAGAATCGTTTGGCTGAGACACCCAGTGTGTCATGAATGATTTTCTGGAACCTGTATTTTTTCAATATTTTTCCAGATACGATTCTAGCGATTAGGTTCCTGGTCTTTTCTTCTGCTGCACACTGAAATTTTTGTTTGAGGCTTTTCACAAGTGCATGATGATAGACCAGAGTTCTCTGCACATCATTACTGACTGGACTTGTTCCGAGTATCCTTATTGTTCTTTTCCTAGGAGAGTCGACACTGCACAGTAGCCGTTCATAGCGCTTACGGTATTTGTCTGATGTTTTTGTTTGAGCTTTAAGCTTTTCCTTGAGTTTGCGATTCTCAATGTATATTTTCTGGTACCGTCTTCTTCTAGTCCTTCTTCCTTGTATTCTCTGTCTGAAATTACATGAAGACATTTTTTAATTATTTTTTAACATTGCCGGTGTCACTTAAAGCATTTGAAATTAATTGTCACCATGCCACCATGTTATTTTGCATTTTAATCTAACATTATAATCTAACAAGTACTTTTTCATGAGACATTGTTCTGTTGAAGGTACTTTCTACATAGCCTGCCTACATAGTTCTGTTTGAGGTTCTTTCTACATAACCTTCTAACCTTCCTGGTTGTGGAACTGGTTGTTCCTCGCTGTCAGGACTCAGTGATGGGGTATCAATAGCAGAAGCCTGTTTCTTTCAGCGTCTGCTCTGTTCCTGGGCTCTTCACCAGGCCTTTCTCTTTGCACGTTTTTCCCTCTCACTCTGTTCAGATATGGGCTTATAGTATGCACCTTGCTCCCTCTTTTCTCTCCATTTCTGCCGGCCTTTTGCCAAGTATGCCTCACTTTTTGCAGGATCAGCATCTCGCCGTGCACGGTAACGGCGCTGCTTTTCTGCAGCAGATAATCGTGGCATTTGCCTGAAAACAAGTTTACTTTTATAATATTTATTGCAAAGTATGTTTATAGTTACTGTACAATTAGAATATTAAATGAACTCCTGAAAACTATAAGAACATGTCATGAATGTCAACTATGTTACTCTTGGTCAACTAAGTTACCTTTGCAGAGTAACATAGGTGACTGGTAACCTAGTTGACATTTTTGCTGTTTTTAGGGATAAAATCAAAATGGTTGCCTAGCACCAGACACCACATGGCATTTTACGGAGAGGTTCTTCTAAATATTATATGTACAACTGAGTAAAATTGAAATTCAAAGTTATTTATGAATTCATTGTAGTAACATTGTTGACATATGATAAGTACACATTTGCCCCAAGCACTACTTTAGGTGAAATAACTGAAAATGTGGACGGAGAACATACCTTGGAGTCTTGCTAGTTTTCTCTTCAGGAGGAAATTACATCACGTGGAGCAAGTCATGTGATTTGGAAAACACACTCTTCCTTGAGGGGTGTATTTGCTATGGGTAATTTAGATGACAGCGACTTCTCGGACACATATTCAATTTGTCAATTTCTATTGAAAATGTGACATATTGCCCAAAAAGACACATTGTTCACAATTACCTCAACTTAATGTAAATAATATAATTAAAACTGTTTTTGAATAAGTTTTTAAAATGTTTTTTGAGGTAATGAGATTGTGGTTGTAATTCATTTCGGAGGGTTATTTAGTTGACATTTTAGGGATATCTAGTAAATTTCTATAATAAATGATTATTTCCATAATAATTAACTATGGAATTTGTAAAGACAAGATCATGAAGAACACTGAAGACTTTTAAAATTTTATTTTAATAAGCATGTTTGCGAGATAAATCTCATGGACATGAAAACTCCCTCAATTAGATATTGACCCAGTTGCATTTAATAACGTCTAATGTGTTTTTCACGGGGCGGCCGCAGTAACAGAGTTACCAGCGGAAACACTGGTACCAATGCAGGTTTCCCTCTCATACATAATATACAGCTGTGTTAATAACAATTAAAACTGTAGACAAATGTCAGCAGTTTGGACCGTAGGCGCTACGTCTCTAATGTTGCAGGGGAGCCATGTGTGAGTTAATGGGGGGGGGGCTGCGCGGAGGAGAGATCCAAACACAGGCACGGCTTTCCAGAAGGAAAGGGTCATGTAACGCAACATTAAACCATATTCATATAAACGACATTGCTTCGTTGGTGGAGAGGCAGCGTATGTGAGGACGTTAGGTGCACCGGTGCAACCTAGGAAAAATTTTAGTCACACCCTTACAAATTGGTCGCACTCTCGAGCCTTGTTGTAGTACATCACATAATGGCATGTATTTAGATTTAGTCAGAGAGTTGAATCAATAGGGAACCTAATGTGATAGGAATCTACATAAATGGGAGTTGTGATATAGGGGGACACTTAAGAGTTACACAGGATGTTGAACGTGCTGTTGAGATGTTGCTGCTCTTACAATAAAGTGGTAGTTCTTTATCAACCTTGCAATTGCTACCAAATTTGGTGAGTGAAGCTTCTTGTACAAAGTGCTCAAGAAAAATAACTTCAGAGGAAATACTGTCAACCATAAAAAATCTAAAGAACATAAATCTCCAGGTAACGATGGCCTGATTTATGAATTTTATAAAACGTTTGAAGATGAAGTCGCAAAATTTCTCCTTGCTGTCCATAATGAAGCTTTCTGTAAGAAAGAACTACCCCTGTCGTTAGGTCTGCTCACCTTAACTCCCTAACAAAATAAAGATCTCTTACTCATCGATAACTGGAGACCAATTACGCTCCTTAACAATGATTATAAAATGATTGCCTGTCTCTTAGCAAAGCGCTTAAAAATTGGCCTAAACAAAATCATGAATCATGTGTGTGTGTGTGTGTGTGTATTTGTCCAACTGTGACTGTGTGTTGTTGAAGCATCAGTTAAAACTCTCAAACAACTTTCACTGAGCAGGATTTGCACTCATTCTGTAGAGAATTACCCTCAACACCAACCCGGATTATAAACTGAACCTCAAACCATCCCCTGAATGCCACGTTTAACGTTTTACGTTGTGGGGACCTGTCCTAAAAAAGCATGCAGGGCCCCACAATGTAGCTGTTGGCAGAACAAAAAGACTCAAAAACAGCTTTTACCTGGCATTATCATACTACTAAACTCAACTAAACACCACTAAACTGTGCTTTACTATGCACATGTGCAATATTATTTATTCATTTACTTAAGTGCAATATATCACAGTCATACAAATACATTATTTTGGTACCCTGTTGTTTTGTGTTTTTACAGGAGCCATGCTAGTAATTTCATTCATGATTTAAATGTCTGTGTTTTGCTGAATGAGAATAAAAGAAATCCTGAATGTTGACATGCTCACCTAATTGAACGGTTCACGTTGTGGGGACCTGTCCCCCAAAAGGATGAGAGACCCCACAATGTAACCTGGCAACCCCCGTAAGAGTCTGGGGAGGCAACTCTCGCCAGTATTTTGTATTTGGACTGCAGTAACTATTTTCAACGCTAGCAGTCAGTATTACATATTGGACCTTTAAATATTGTGTGTGTGTGAGAGAAAGAGACAAAAAAAGCAAAACATTTAGTCATTCTTCTCTTTAAGTTTTAGTTTCACACAACTATCAACACTTCACATGAAAAAAAATATATAGTTAAGGCAGAAAACCAAACCGTTCCCACCACAGACAGCAGCAGGATGCTGAAGTTCCTTTACTGGCCACTAGATGTCGCTCCTCGATGGGAAAAATGTCCAACTTTCCTGTTAGAAGCTCAAATCCTGTGTCCCAATACTGCATTCAAAATGTATACTAATTTTTAAAGTACACTGTTTTTGCAGTAAATACACAAAATTATCAACATGAAAAGCCGTCTTACAGAAACAGCAAAATGATGCTGAGGCAAATGAAATGTAACTTTAAAATGCCAATTTTAGTTTAGAAATGTTTGTTTCTGGAGCTGCTTTAACCGCCATCCACAATTTGTTTTTTTAGCTGTGAGTAGCTCCTACATTTTCCTTTGTGCAATGCATTGTGGGACACAAATGTACTTAAACAGCACTCTCTGCAGTTTAGTTTCAATACTGGCCGTTTTCTGTGTTTTATTTTGGCCCTGTTTCCTCTGAACACACTACGAATCAGAATGAGTTTGCAGTAGAGATTTGGGACACAGCCACGAAACAAATTCCCCCATGAGACATTCAGGTGTTAATTTCACTTCTTCTCAGTGTCTTGGTGGTGATTTTGACAAATACAGTCTCATTGAAGAGATGCTAAGTATAAAAAAAGTCTGTTCAGGTTCAATACACCAATGATTTGAAACACAAACACGAGAGCCTAATCTTTTCAAACAATATAACTGGAAAAAATGGAAATCAGTGCAATATAACAACGCTCCCAAAACAGGCGTCATGTTCGTCCTCTGGGATCCTGTCCAGTCGCCGCTCACTTCTTCTTGTTCTCTTTGCAGGCGACCACGTATCGCTGAGCTACGTTGAGCGGAGGGGAGTAACCGTCGGCGTACGACGTGTCCTCAAAGAGCACCGAGTAGTCGTCCTGAGGCTGCAAACAGACACACGCTGAGGTTAATTTGGGGAGGAGAGGAATCGGCTCTGAAATTATCATTTCTCCTCAAGTTGTGCACATGTAAGTATTTTTAGATTCAGACTAGAGTCCGCCCGATATTACCGAATATTAGGAATTTTCCAAACTATCGGTGTCAGCATTTACAACGGCCGATAAATGAATATTTAAAAAATAGGGCTGTCAAAATTAACGCGTTAATATTTGCGTTAATTTTTTAATATTTAACTCGTTAAAAAAAATTAACGAAATTAACGCAGCTGTGTTTGTTTACTTCATGTGGCGGCTGAGAAACGTAATACGTCTCCATAAGAGCAGGCGGCGCTACTCTAGGAGGGACTTACCTGATTGAAGTAGGCCTACGGGCCAGTCAAGAGTTGAAACATGGACCAGTAAGATCCCAAAAGAGAAAAAAGATGATGTGTTAGAATCCAGAAATGAATGAGCACGGGCTATACACGGGACCGAGTACTAGTTCCGACATGTCTCGTCAGGAGAGATGCGCCACCGGTAAGCTGCTGTTTCGCTACATTGAGCTGCAGTTTAAGTTTGTTCGTGTGCTACCGATATGTACGTGCGCGATTAGTTTGCTTGATAACTGTTACGTTGGTCACGCTGATAAAACCTTATTTGCAGTCTGATGTTTAACGCTGTCGACTCGATAGTATCCTTGACTATATTCCAGTAAATGTTTGAAATTGGTGCGTCTCACTGTCACACAAGCTACTTCCTGGTTGCGGTGCTGGAAGGGAAATGTAGTCAATCGCTTTACATTGGTAATGGATTGCTGTGCACAGCGTCGCTATCTAAAACTACACTCAATGTTTTCACTTTAGGCCAACATACACCTTTGTGGTTTTGGGTTACTGGTTTAATGTGTAACATTGATATTGATATTGATGTGCATTTCTGTGTTTAGATATATGTGCTTTGCTTAGTCATTAAAATAAACACTATGTATATTATAATATTTATGATATTAAGTACTGCCTAGATTATAATTTATATTTTTTATATATATATTTACATTTGTATATTATTCAGAATATGGTATATTAGGTATGTGGCTAATATTGGGGGGTGGTGACAAAAAATCTGCTCTCAAGTCGGACAGTTTCTAGCCGTTTCAGCAGCCTTCAGCAGGACTAAATAAGCCAAATTGTTGCTGCTGTTGTTCTGAAAGATATTAAACATTCTGAACTTAGCAGAACCTTTCCTTGTTTGTTTTCTCTTCATATTTGCAAAGTTAAGTGATTTAGCATTTAAATATCCATTACTACAAGCTTCTCAATTTAAAAACGCGATTAATCGCGATTAACTACAGCAAATTGTGCGATTAATTAGTTAATTTTTTTTAATCGATTGACAGCCCTATTAAAAAATAAAATACAAACGGACAAAACCCTCTTCAACCATGTTCTGAGTGTTCCCCATTGGCAACGCTCTTTGATTTTTGTTGTTGTTATTGTATTTTTGCTCAAAGAACTTTAAGTTTCATATCTTAAGTTTGTATTTTTATACATTTTATTTATCAGAACTTTAATATATTTTGAGGTTCCTCTGTTCTGTTGTGACAATACAACATAGACAAGTTTATTTTTAAACTGCATTATCATATTTTAGTGAGGACTCACAAAGAACTACAAATAACTAATGTTAGGGAAATCGGTTTATGTTTTGTTGCACGTTTCTGGATTTAAAAAAAGACATACATCGGAATATCAGATTTTTAAATCACTAAATATTTGTATCGAAATCCTTTATCGGTCGGGCTCTAATTCAGACAGAAAGCTTCAGGGCATGACGGAATCCAACAAACAAGAATTCAGAGGATTATTATCTGGATGTCACCGAGCTTCTTCTGTCCACTCTGTCGTCTGAACAGATCTAACAGACTGTAGATCTGCAGCGGTGGAAGGTAACTGAGTACATTTACTCCAGTACTGTACTTCAGTACCAGATGTTGAGGTACTTGTACTTTACTTGAGTCTTTTCTTTTCATGCCACTTTCTACTTCTACTCCGCTACATTTCAGAGAGAAATATTGGACTTTTTACTCCACTACATTCATCTGTTACAGCTTTAGTTACTAGTTACTTTAGTTACTCCGCTACATTCATCTGTTACAGCTTTAGTTACTAGTTACTTTAGTTACTCTGCTACATTCATCTGTTACAGCTTTAGTTACTAGTTACTTTACACATCTCTGCACACACAACACATGTAGTTTATAAAATCTTATGTTTTATTCTAAATGTGTTCTTTACCCTTAAACTTAAACACTTAAAATGGGAGGATGTTTCTTTACTTTTAATACTTTAACTACATTTTCCTGATGATACTTACAGACTTTTACTGAAGTAACATTTTCACTGCAGGACTTTAAGTTGTAACAGAGTATTTTTACAGTGTGGTATTAGTACTTTTACTGCAGTAAAGTATCTAAATACTTCTTCCACCGCTGTAGATCTGTAACATGTGGGTAGTGGCCAAGACAAAGGTGGTGTGAGGCGACGCCCCGAGGGGATACTACTTACAAATCTTGCTAGCTTTTCCACATTACCAACCCTGCCTTTAACATAAATACTGGGCTCCCCCAAATGTTTGGGATATTACACTGTGTTCTGATAACTTTGCCGCAGAGCCTTTTCTATTTTTATGCTGGCATGGAGAGTTATTTCCTGTATTGAGTTCTAGATCTTAAATAATTTCAAACGGGTCTTAATTTTCCTACGTCCATGTAACGCCTCTAATGTTCCCCGCAGCGCTTTACAATGTTTCCTTTTTTTTTTATTCTGTGGTGTTGTAGTTCTTTCTTTCGCTAGTCCAA
The DNA here is from genome assembly GCA_025617405.1 of Perca schrenkii. Lineage (NCBI taxonomy): Eukaryota > Metazoa > Chordata > Actinopteri > Perciformes > Percidae > Perca > Perca schrenkii. Next base: position 34,347,069 of record CM046789.1, on the reverse strand, counting down.
ATATAACTTGGACTAGCGACTGTATAATGACTACAATTGAGACCAACATGCAACTCGTACTGCAGCCAATCAGCTTTCGTGTTTTTAGTGCGAGTTTCTTTCAGATTGTCCCACAGAAATAAAACGGATTTTATTCTGCAGCTTTGGGAAAGTGCAAGTTTAGCCATACTTGGCTTGAAAGATACTGAATTTAGGTCTCAGTTGATGTTGTGTAAAGGTCTTAAATGTCATTCATAATGGTCTCAAAAAGGTCTTTAAAAGACATACATTTGACTGGGTGAAACCTCCAGAAACCCTGTAACGTCAGTAGTTACGGTTGTTGGAGACGCCCGAGGCCAAGTCTGTCATAACCACAGAAAAAATGGGTTTGTCAATTGCATATTCACACAAATTGCAGTGCTTGGTTCATTATGAAGTAAACCGAAATAAACTTATCATTCACACACGGTTAAATATCCTTTAACGTGAATTCTTGGCTTCCACAGACATGCTCCTCAAAACGTTTGGGACATTAGACTAGGGCTGCACGATATTAGGAAAATGTCTAATTGCGATTATTTAGACTAATATTGCGATAGCGATTTGATTCACGATTTTGGAGGGAATGATCATTTTTGTATCATTATTCTCATTTTGATTGAAAAATATGAAAAATAAAAAAACAAATGATTGAAGTGGGATTTTGCGAGGATCTGTACCAAACAAAGATGTTTTTTTTAGTCTGTAGGATAGGATTTGTAGGCTGGGATGTCTCTGCAGCACCACAATACTTTATTTTAGAATGGTTTGACACATATTTTGCCTTTAACAAATATTGCACCCCCCCGCGATTTGGATATTGCACTAGTTCACATTGCGATTTGGATAACATTGCAATTAATTGTGCAGCCCTACATTAGACTGCGTTCTGATAACTTGGCCGCAGAGCCTTTTAACCTTTTGCTAAAAGTAGAGCAGAGAGCAGAGTGCTGAGGGTCTGACCCGGTGTGGTGGCGTGTGGATCAGCGCCCGGTAGAAGCAGGTGGTCTGGGGGTAGAGGGCCAGCACCAGCTGGTCCTTACTGAACAGGGCCTCTGGGTCCGTCTCTGGGTTGGCCTTCCACTGAGGCAGAGGGATGATCCGCCGTCTGCTCAGAGTGTGTCTCCTGATCACACACAAAAACACACACTTTTCAGACACAAAAGTTTGGGAAACCAGATTTGGAGTCTAGAATCAGTTGAGATCCTCCCTGCGAGACCACTTAAAATGTTTTGTTACATCTGGCTCTTAAATACTTTTTGAATGAGTACTTATTTAATTGCATCATAGAAAAATAAATTAGGATTTAGGCAATCAGGAGGAGGCATATGTGATATGAGAGATATTTGTGGTCACAACTCTGTCCGGTTTATCTAGAACAAAAGAATGGGGAACAAGAGAGCAGCGTGGGGGGGATTATTGGACATCTTGTGCACATTTAACATTTAGCGGGAAACATTTCTGAGCACTCTAATAGTACATCCAGAGAAAATAACAATGATACAGGTAGTGGAGTACTCACTCTTTGCCCTCTTCATCAATGTCGTCCACTTCATACCTGCAGGAAGGCGGAGAAAAGTCTGTGTGAGGGACAAAGTTGTATGGCAGGATATAGTCTGAATTAACGGACGCACATTCTACAGGATAAAGCCTGAAACGGATGTCAGGCTTTGCCCTTCACCTTCCTCTCTTTCCGTGTTTTGCTGTTCTCAAACTTCGGGCTAGTGAGCTACACACTGAAAATGTTAAGTTGGAAAGGAAATTAGGATGGTGCAACAAGTCAGGCCTAGGGTTGGGTACCGTGTGTGTCGGACCTCCGCTCTCTGTCAATATGCAGAGAGGACAGATAAGCGTGCGCGCTCTCAGGTACCGAAATTTGGTACAGTTTGATTTAAAGTGAATCAGTCCTTGGTAGTACCGATGTAATTCGGCCGGTAACCAAAAAAGTACAGAGTCCCCTAGTACCCTAGTCAGGCCTGCTTGGTTCTTTCTGGGAATGATTGTAAAGATTTACAAAGAATATGTTTAGGGCGTTTCCTCTGTAACTGGGACGTTTTGGGACTGATTGGTGGGATTGCTTTGGACGAAGTACACATGGAGATACACTGGTAAGAGCCAATGAGGTTTAACCATGTATCAGCTAATTTAAATAGCTCACGTTACTCAACAACAACTGCAATCAACAGTTCACTTCATTTAATATTGTATGTGGAGTTTTCTTTTGTGGGGTGCAAATGTTCCACCAGAACAAGTTCCTTCCTGAGACTATTTAGCAGAGCCACTGTCGCTGCGTCCGGAGCTTAGCGCCGCCCAAGACCATTGGGATTGGTTTAAACCAGGGATGCATCAAATCCAGATTTTTGGGGTTCGGCCGAATACCGAATCTACTGGTTAAGATTCTGCCGAATCCTCTTCCCATCCTCAGTCCATGAACACAGTAAACACATGAATGAAGTAAACTGTGACTGTCCTTCCTTTGCCGTACCTGAAGTTGCTGCATTTTGGCTGCTGTCTGTAGATTCCTTCATGCACAACTCATATTCTTTCGGATGTTTCATACGCAAATGTTTTAACAGCGGCGATGTTGTGTATTGTTTAGGGTCCTCGCCACCACCAGACAAATTGGCATTGCAAATTGAACATGTAGCTGGACTTGAATGGCCTTCTTTTGACTGAAAGTACTGCCAAACAACACTTGTTCTGCTCACCAGTTCCATTTCCACTTTCTCACAGCCTACTGCATTGTTTGCAATTCTAAGGTTCGGCAGGAAACCGAACCCCGTCAAAAAGCCCAATATTCGGCCGAATCCAAAGCCGAATCCTGGATTCTGTGCATCCCTAGTTTAAAGAAATGCAAACAACCTTGAGCGTTGCTAAAGTGAATGATTTGAGTACTAGTATAGTTCCGATGTATGTGTGTATGTGTGTGTGTGTGTGTTTGAAGCGTGCGATGTTCTCGCTCACTTGTTGGTGGAGTGGTTGTAGCTGACCACCTCCGCCAGGATCCACTGCTCATCTCCGTCCACCGCCTTCACCCTCGCCGCCACCTTGTCGCCCTGTTTGGCCACGTAGTCGCTGCTGGCGGGGGTCGCCCCGCACAGAGGAGGCGGGCTGATACAGAGAACGATGAGGAGAGGCGCTTTTAGCTGTCACTAACTAACTAAAAATATCAATAAATTCTGTGTGATGTGTTCTAACTTAATACTTGACCAATGGCTGTAAGTCTATTACTTCAAACATTTAACACTGACTGTTGATTTGTGTCTATCCTACGGTCTACTTCATTCCCTTATAATGCCCAGATTTAATGCTGTCTTTTTTAAACTTTATCCTTGCACTGCTATATAGTTTTTTTATATTACTATGTCTACATTATTCTCTTATATTGTCCATATTTAATGCTGGTCTCTAGACTCTATCCTTGCACTTATTTGCACTACCACCATGACACGTCCTCTCATAGAGCACCTTACCATGCATACTGAACCACAGGGTCAGTCCCTGCCCTGTCGCTGATGCTTATACATCCCTTATAGTACATTCATTTTTATTTAGTATCTTTTCTTTTATTATCCATAATATTCATGTGGATTTGTTATTTTATCATCCTGTTTATGATGTATGTTGTGTGTGATGTCTTGAAGCTACTGGGAGCTTGAATTTCCCCTCGGGGATCAATAAAGTATCTATCTATCTATCTATCTATCTATCTATCTATCTATCTATCTATCTATCTATCTTTTTTAATAAAGCCTGGTGGGTTTATTAATGTGGTAACTGTGTGTGTCTGCAGGCTGTGTAGAAGACGAGCAGCAGCTACCTCTCCCCCGGCTTGCCGATCCACAGAGGAAGCGTCATGGCCGACTGCTGGAGGAGCGTCATCAGGACGCCGCGCCTCATCGTCTTCCTGGGAGGGTCGCTGTCGCTGTAAACTCCCGCCATCTTAGCAGCTGCACAAAATATATGGCAAATTAAAAAACACAAGAAGTTACAGAAACCCTGTTGCAGATCTTAAAGGGGTGATAGAATGCAAAACCGATTTTACCCTGTCATAGTTGAATAACGACAGTTCGGTGGGTAAATAGGACATACATAGAAGCTCAAAGTCCCACTGACACCCCTTTGCTATGAAAATCTCATATTTTGAAACTGCCACTGAAAACGGGCGAATCCCAACAAAGCTGAGTTGCCTGCGTAGGCAGCTCAAAATCCGGAACCTTAAGAGAACAGTCACGCCCCAACATTTACATAGGCTACACAACTGACCTGAGATCAGGTAGTCTTCTGAATCTAGCTAGGTCACGCAGATCTCTGCTATTCCATTACAAAATTCACTTCTGAAACTTTTTTATGCGAGAAATCAACTATGTAAAGCTCAAATATGGGCCGTTTTACGAAAATGGATGGCTAGTTGCAAATGTTGTCCGACTGTGTGTCGGAGTTCGGCACCGGTGCTGCCTGTGTTGCTGCCTCGCCGCCCAGCCTGCCTTCCTTTACACACACCGGCCTGCTTTGAGGAACTTGGAGCTCCGTTACGGCTTGCAGCTGACAGCACTCCATACCCGCGCAAAGTCACCGGCTTTGGATAATGGATTACTACACGCTGGTGCTCTGACAGAGCTCCAGGGCCTGCAGCTCCCCTCTTCCTGCTAGCTAAATGCCCGGTGTGTGTGAGTGAGAGCACGGTCAGCGAGCTTGTTGCACCAGCAATCTGTTACCACAGGTTCCAGTTAATGTTTTAATGTGTGTAATTATAATGTGTTGAGTTATTTAAACAAACAATTGGGGAAATAAACGCCGCTGGTCCGCGAGTCTCATTGATAGAGCCTGCGGCTGGATGTAGCTCTAACAATGAGAGCTAGCTCCTAGAATTCCTCTGAAATTCACAAATATTCATTAACTTGAAATCGGACATCGTAGTTAGCTTTATAAGACATTTATTTAGATGTGTAAGTGGCGTGACGAAATTCAAACTGTAGCTAAATATACTCGAATTACGACCCAAAATGAAGCTAACTAGCCGTGATTTGTAGCTACACACAGCTAGGATTGAAGGGACAGTCATAGCTAACGAAACCCCCCACTGTTCACAAATATTCATTAACTTGAAATCGGACATCGTAGTTAGCTTTATAAGACATTTAGTTAGATGTGTAAGTGGCGTGACGAAATTCTAACTGTAAATATACTCGAATTACGACCAAAAAATGAAGCTAACTAGCCGTGATTTGTAGCTACACATAGATGGGATTGAAGGGACAGTCGCAGCTAACGAAACACCTAGCTAAACTTCACAAATATTAACTTGAAATCGGACACCGTTGTTAGCTTTATAAGACCTTTAGGGAGATCTTGTATAAGTGGCGTGATGAAATTCAAACTCTAAATATACAGAAATTACGCCAAAAATGAAGCTAACTATCCGTGATTTGTAGCTAGCTACACATAGCTAGGATTGAAGGGGCAGTCATAGCTAACGAAACCCCCACTGTTCACAAATATTCATTAACTTGAAATCGGACATCGTAGTTAGCTTTATAAGACATTTAGTTAGATGTGTAAGTGGCGTAACGAAATTTTAACTGTAAATATACTTGAATTACGACCAAAAATGAAGCTAACTAGCCGTGATTTGTAGCTACACATAGATAGGATTGAAGGGACAGTCGCAGCTAACGAAACACCTAGCTAAGCTTCACAAATATTAACTTGAAATCGGACACCGTTGTAAGCTTTATAAGACATTTAGATGTTGTATAGCTAAGTGGCGTGACATTGTGTGTAACATGTGGTAAGAGATTGCTGGTGTAACAAGCTCTCTGACCGCGCTCTCACTCTCACACAACGGGCCATTTAGCTTGCAGGAAGAGGGGAGCTGCAGGCCCTGGAGCTCTGTCAGGGCTGCCAGCCTAACGGAGCTCACAGCAGGCCGGGGTCTGTGAAGGAAGGCAGGCCGTGCGGCGAGGCAGCAGCACCGCCGCTGAAGTCCGACACACAGTCTTACCATATTTGCAATTAGCCATCAATTTTCGTAAACGGCCCATATTTGAGCTTTATATAGTTGATTTCTCACATAAAAAAGTCTCAGAAGTGAATTTGGTAATGAAACATTGCAGTGTCTGGAATATGAGATTCTGTCGCTTCTCTAATGGTTGTGTATTGGGGATTCGCTCAACCAATCAGCGCGCATCTCTAAGGTCTGCCTATGGCAATTCGCTCAACCAATCAGCGCGCAGTTCATCTAAATATTCACGAGCATACCATATTTGGAAGAAAAGCTCTTGTTTCAAATAGAGCCAAAACACAGGGATGCATAAGGGCCAATAAAATATCAACCAGGCCATTTTCAGCCCAACAAATGTTACATATCCCATTAGGAGACCATAAGGAACAGTGTGAAATACTCTATATAATCATTCTATCACCCCTTTAAAGAGCAAAGGTTGAATGAATCACCACAGCGCGCACACACACACACACACACACACACACACACACACACACACACACACACACACACATACCTATTCTCCTCTCCTCCAACAAAGACTTGATCTCTGCGATTTTATCCAGCGCGTGACGCAGGATGCTGTGAGAAATGAAAAGAAATAAGTCAACAAAGAGCGCTGGAAGTGACACTAAAAGCGCCGATATACTTGTGGCGGTGGAGCAGGTCTGTGAGGTAGGACGGAGCCTGGTTATGGAGGGCTTTGTGGGTGAGGAGGAGGACTTTAAACTGGATGCGTTGGGAAACGGGGAGCCAGTGGAGGGGGACGGGGGTGATGTGATCACAGGAACGGGTGTGGGTGAGGAGACGTACGATGGCTCCAACGCATATCCTGGGTTTCTTTGGAGCGTTAGGTTGTGCACGTCTTCAGAAGTTAACGCTAGGGGTCCGCAAGGTGCAATTCAGCATGTGAACATTGGTGGGCAGCATATCATCTGACAGGCAGGTCAACAGCTGTTCCACACTGCAGCCCAGGTGGTGGCGGTTTGCCTAATTCAAATCACAACTTCGACGAGTGTCGCAGTGTTTGTTTACATTGTGCAAACATCGGAAGTTGTCAAGGAATACCATCCGGTGTCGGCCAGGGATGATATGCCCCTGATCTGTACTGTAATTACACTTTACATAACCATATTCTACTGCTCTTCATACTATTCATCCTGCACATACACATATTCTTACTACTCTTATAATGTTACTACACCGCACATAGACACCATCAAGCTCATATTACATAGCCATATTTATTCTGCTCTTATAAGGTAAGTGCTAATAAACTGCACATACTTATATTTAATTTATAGTACTCTAAACCACCTTCTGTAAACCAACTGTACACTACTGTCTACACTGCACTATATTTCTTGTCCTGTCTATACTTTGTATATATCGCATTGTACTTTTCTGCTTTTTTTTGCACTTCTGGTTGGACGCAAACTGCATTTCGCTGTCTTTGTCCTTGTACACTGCCCAATGACAATAAAGTTGAATCTAATCTAATCTGCCCCCATTGTGGATATATGTTTAATCCTCCGGGTACACGCAAAGTACGCAGGCAAGTATGTGAACAGTGCCGTCTACACATATGCATTGTTAAAAAGCTAGCATATCGGGGACAATTGACAATTTGAATCTGATGTTTCTTGTTTTCAAGTTGACGTTACGCCTTGATGGTGGTGCTATGGTTTTTCACTCAATCGGAGCACTCTTGTCCATTTATTGTTCCAACAGGATTCCCCCAGATCAGCTTGAGAATTTCTGAAATAAACTACCTTCCCCTCCTGTCGCTCCAGTAAAACTGTACGTGGCTACTCGCCTGCACTCTGCCTCAGCGTCGGCTTTGGCTGTGGTGTACAGTCCCCTCAGCTTGGTCCGGTAGTATGGAGAAGCTGCAGGAGACAAAGGAACAAAAGGACAACATGTTAAATGACAGAATCAGGTTTCATAGAACAGCAAGTAATAACCAGTTAGAAAAGCATCCAGTTAGTTAGTGTCTGCTGTTGTATGAGGCCCTAAATCTGAGCCCTGTGTGTTTCTATGAATGTAACAGTTGCAAATGGCACAAATTTTTGTGTGTTCAAAATAATTGTAGCCATGAAACCAATATTACAAATACTTTGGCTTCCCCAGTGAGGAAAAACATAATCAACAATGTATGAAATCTGGGCAACAACACAGCAGCAGGTTGATTATCAGGAATAAAGATTAAACTCAATATAACAACCATAAACCAAGGGCGTAACTTTGGGTTCAGCATTGGGAGGTCCCAGGACATATAGGGACAAAAACATCGAAAAAATTGTAGAAAAACAAAAATACCACAAAAACTTTAGAAAAAGCACCAAAAACTTTGGGGAAAAAAGCACAAAAAACCTCAGAAAAAAGCGGCAAAAAAACTTTTGAAAAAGCGCCCGAAAAATAAGAGCACAGACTGAGAATGCACGAAAAACTTTATAAAAAGCAACAAAAACTAGGCTACTTACTTACTTACTTACTTCCTTCCTTACTTACTAGGCTAACTACTTACTTACCTACCTACTTACTAACTTACTTGGCTACTAGTATGGACTAGGCAGATGAATCATAATAAAATTAGATCAAAATCTAACTGTGGCTTTGGTTTTTGGAAAATAGAAATCGTTCACATTGTGTCGACTGACTTTTGTTTTCCGTCTGCATCCTCTCATGTGTTTTCTGAATGTTGAGCAGATTGTGTTCGCTGCGTGACCTCTCCTCCTGGAAACACAGACATCGTGATTATTTGGTTAACTTAAAGCGACTGATTGAGCATTGGACTGTAAATAAATAATAAGAATACTCGCATGTAATCCCTTAATCAGTTAACTTACCTGGGTCTGTTTGATGAGCTGATGGAGCTCTGTAAGCAGCTCAGCAATCTTGGTATCAGCTGACATGTCAGTCACCTTTAAGGTTTAGGCATTCAGATAGTCTTGTAAGAACAGTGTTAATATATAAAACTCCATTAGAAAATCTGTCATTTTAAAAAGGCATGGGCTACAGCTTCTAATATAAAAAAAAAACTACATGAAGCAGTGAGTAGTAGGCTTATAACTTTTAAGTTTTTTTAAAACTGTATATTGAATGAAAGCCGAATAAGAAAGTGGATCCTACCGGTGTTCATCAATGTGCTACTACGTTTTTATATCTCCTGTATAACAAGGCATCTTTGAATTGACAGATTTCTGGATGGAGTTCGGTGTCAACTGATGGAGCTATGTGAGCAGCTCGGCAGTCTATGCCATGGTTTTGGCATTCAGGAATGAGTCTTGTTAGAACAGCGTTAATATATACCAAACCCCATTAAGAAATCTGTCATTTTAAAAGGCAGGGGGCCGCGGCTTTTGATAGAAAATTGACTGGAAGCAGTTAGCAGGACCAGGACAAATTGCTTTATACATTTAACAATGTATTAAAACTATATACCGGATGGAAACCGAATAAAAAAGGTCAATGCTACAGGTTGTGGTTGAAGTCCTTGTAGGCTTTAATATGCCCTAAATATCAGGGTTTCTCTGAATTGACAGATTTCTGAATGGAGTTCGGTTTAGACTGATTGTGAAAGAAGACGGCCAGTAACTATAGCACTTTGAGTGTATATGACGTGAAAATACTTGGGTGAAATACTTACGTTGCTGTTAGTAGTGATAACAAATGAGTCTCTGTAACGTTGTAGCTAGCTACTTTATGGCTAACTGTTAGCTAGCTGATCGGGTAAGAGAGTGGCATGTTTCGCTAATGTTATTAGCTGGGTTGCTAAACTGCGATACTTCTTTGCTAATGCAACGAAAGCATTAGCTATATATATTTCCACTTTGAAAACTTATTACACACAATGTGCTTTATCCTTTTCTTAACATAGCATGCAACATGACTCACCGTGTTAGTTTTTCTGTTTATTTATTGCCGACTTGCTAGCTAACTACACAGATTAGCTTCTTTTTCCTCTTATTTGGTGAGAGAAATGAGCTTCACACAGCGCCGCCAGCTGGACGGAGGGTGGAACTGCAGGTTGGCACAGATAAAGATAAATAAGATAAAATAGACTCCCACACTTTGGGACATTCCCTTGTTAGCAACAAAAGAAAAATTCACACACATCAGAATAACAAAAACACACATTAAATAGACATAGGAGCAATATACAGAGTATTATAAGAAATAGAACAAAAATAGAATAAGAGTTATAGTAATAATAGTAACATCATAAACACCCTTATTATAAATAGGCAGTTAAAAAAAATATATACACAGATATAGAGCTACTTTCAATATTTGATTATGTGTGTGTGTGTGTCTGCCTGCATGCATGTGTGTGTGTGTGTATATGTCTGTGTGTGTGTGTGTGTGTGTGTGTGTGTGTGTGTGTGTGTATTTAAAATGTGTGGATTTCTTTTTAAAGCACTGTAAAGTGTCTTTGAGTTTTGTAAATATAGTAAGTGCTATATATAAAGAAATAAAATGCATTATTATTGCTTATATTGTCATACAGTGTACTACAGTTGAAGTAGCCCATTGTGTAGTCTTACTTACAGAGTCAGATTATTAAAACAAACAGTAATCAGCTAATAAATGAGTATATTTTGATAATACTTTTGTAATTTTACTTGTAGACCATAGTCCAGCCAGTTTTCAGGCTTTTTTGTCACATGTTGATGGTACTTTGGCTTGTTCCAGATGCCAGGTACAGACTGTGCTATCATTACACTTTCTCTGCAGATAAGCATCCAGTTAGTTAATGATTCATGTCTGCTGTTGTATGAGGCCCCACATCTGAGCCCAGATGTACAAATATGGGCAACAATACACAAAAACAGCAGGTTGATTATCAGGAATAAAGATTAAACTCAATATAACAACCATAAACCTGGGGGCGTAACTTTGGGTTCAGCATTGGGAGGTCGTATAGGGACAAAAACGTCGAAACAATTTTAGAAAAAAAACTTTTTAAAAAAGTAACAAAAACCTCTGAAAATACCACAAAAACTTTAGAAAATGCACCGAAAACTTAAAAAAAAAAAAGCAACAAAAATCTCTGAAATAAGCAAATAAAAACCTCTGAAAAAAACACCAATTTTCTTTGTAAAAAGCGCCAAAAACTTTGGGAATAAAGAGCACAAAAACCCCTCTGAAAAAGCACGAAAAACTTTACAAAAAGCGCCAAAAACTAAGAAAAAAAGCAACAAATACCTCTGAAAAAAGCAACAAAATTTTGGGAAAAAGCGCCAAAAACTGAGGAAAAAAATGCAACAAAAACCTCTGAAAAAGGCAACAACATTTCTTTGAAAAAAGCGCCAAAAACGTTGGAAAAAGAGCACAAAAAATCTCTGAAAAAAGCACAACAAAGTGTGCAACAAAATGTTTATTACATTATTAAAATTGTAAATGACACCTATGCCATAAACTGAGAGGAATCTGAGGATAAGGAATAGAAACAGATAGATTTTATAATTCATTAAGACTGAATAACCTCTTTAAAACCAGGTTAAAATGCATGGAGGCTGGTTTAGTCAGAGCATAGAGCTGATATCTTATCTGTAACTGAACGACTCATAATTCTGCAAATATTTACAGTCTCAGTGAGTCGAGACGACGGCGGAGAAGAGAGAAACTGAAGTTACAAAGTGCAGATTAACATGTCGACCCAGCCAGAGCTCAGAGGAAAACTTCCTGAAATCAGAATATCTAAAACTGCGTCTGTGTTTTCATAAAAACAGCAGAAATATGGAGGGAGTCTGGTGTAAAAACACCGCCTCCTTTCTCTCCTTTCCTCTCTGAGACTGAAGACTGTTTATGACTCAGCGCTGGAATGTAACTGAGTACATTTACTCCAATACTGTTATAAAGTCCAAACGTTGAGCCACTTGTACTTTACTTGAGTTTTCCGCTACATCTCAGGGAGATATATTGTATTTTTTACTCCACTTTTAATACTTTAACTAGGCCTAAATTTCCTGATAATACTAACAGGCTTTTACTGAAGTAACATTTTCAACGCAGGACTTTTACTTGTAACAGAGTATCTTTACAGTGTGGTATTGCTATTTTTGCTGCAGTAAAGGATCTGAATACTTCTTCTAGCGCGGTTTATGACTCAGTGAAAGGTTCTTCTGCCTGCAAACAGCCACGTCCGCAGTTTTTCTTTTACAGCAGAGTCAGAAACAGCTGCTGCCTGTTTTCATGAAGTCAGCTGGGCTCCGAGCAGCGGGCGGAGCCAGATGTTGTAAACAGTCGGGGATCAGCCCAGACCAGAATATTCCAGGGAGATTGTTGTCTCCCATACAGCAGCTATATGATGATAGAATAACCCTTCACCGGCTGTATTCACATGAATGTTTGTAGCGAACTTCAGATAATTCGATTGACAAAGTGGCTGGAAACATACAGCATACTGACTTTACTCAAAACTTAATAACACAAACAGTCCTCATAAAAAGGTGACACTTTTACTGCTGATACTTGTACTACATAAGTGTTTAAGTAGAGTTTAAGTTTGTAACATCTAACTTGATGTGCAGCGTGTTTGTGTGTGTGTATGTGTGTGTATATGTGTGTATGTGTGTGTGTGAGTGTGTGTGTGTGTGTATGTGTGTGAAAACTTGTTTTCTTTCTAGTTTTTATTTTTACGTTTCAATGTTCTTTTATACACCATCTTAGTACTTTTCTGTACAGCACTTTGGTCAGCTTAAGCTGTGTTTCAATGTGCTCTAGAAATTATCTTTACTTACTTACTTATTTACTTACTTACTTACTTATTTACTTACTTGCTTATTTGTAACTTTAAACAAAGCAGAGCCTCTGACTTTTTTGGGTAAATTGATTTCCTATGGGTGTGGCCATTTGGTGCCCGTTCTCCCTCCTTTCTCTAAATAAGATAAAATGTTATGTTTTTATGTTAACAGTGTAACTGAACTCTTCTTTTCTTCACCATCAGAACGTTTGGAAGTCTTGAGTTTGTTTTAGTTCTGATAATACCTTAACTGAAGTAAAGGTATAACGTCAGGCCTATTTCTTCCAGACTAAAAGCAGAGCTGTGACTGTAACATCTGGAGTTTATTCTAACCTCAGATGGCCTGTCATTACAGCATGATGACTGGAGTTTAAATTCAGAGCGGGACATGGTTTTTCCTTCTGTGGTTAGAAACAGTCTTTGTGTTTACAGCGTCAACAGGAAACCTCTTCTTACGTTCGAATATTTCCTGACGTGAGATATCAGAGCATTTCTGTTGTTAAATCTAGGCTAAAGAAACATATTTAAACACAATCATCTCTCAAACTGTTATTATGTTTGTGTTTTTGTGAATTGCTGCTTGTTGTCGTCCTTGGGATGTTCTTTTGTTTTCTTTCTACTTTTTACATTTCAATGTTCTTTTATACACCATCTTAGTACTTTTCTATACAGCTTAAGCTGTGTTTAAATGTGCTCTAGAAATAAACTTTACTTATTTACTTACTTACCTACTTATACTTACTTGCCTACATACCTATACTTACTTATACATACTTACTTACTTATACTTTGGCCTACTTATACTTACTTACTTACACCCACCCACTAGGATGCTTCATTACCTACTTAGGCTAATTAACTACTTACTTACTAGGCTACTTACTTACCTACTTACTTACTCAGCTACTTACTTATTTACTTACTCACTAACTTACCTACTTTCTTACTTACTTAACTACTTACTTACTAGGGTACTTACTTACTTACTAACCTTTCCTACTTACTTCCTTACTTACATACTAGGCTACCAGTAACATGGAGTAGGCAGATGGATCATAACATAAACTATTATTTTTTTGTTTGAGTACAGAAAATGTAAACACGTGTCTGCAGACGAGTTGTTTCTCTCTGTCCTTTCACTCTGTGATAAGTTCAGTCCAAAGTTTGTTTTAGATGGAAATGTCACGAGTTGTTTGACAACGATTAGATGAGATAACAGCACACAGACACACAAAGACACACAAAGACACACACACACACGTGTCAGAGCGGTGTGAAGAGTGCAGCTGCTGATTCCAATGAGATTGTTGACATATGAAGGTTAGAGTCACACGTGAGTCCATAAAACCAACACAAAGCACAACTCATGTTACATGGTTTGTATTTTATTTGATAAAATCCTTTAACATTAGTGGTAGTTTTATGAGTTCATTCCAGTGTTTTTTTTTCAATATAATCAATGAAAAACATCTTCCAAACACTTTATAGACATATTAAGATTGTTGTCTTCCCGTCGACCAGGAAACTTTCTGTTTTTCTGGGTCAAAGATTTCAAAGGAAAACTTTTTTCTCAACGTTTTTGGTCGTCTTTCTCGACACTTTTGTCGCTTTTCCTGACGTTTTTGTCACTTTTCCCGACGTTTTTGTAATTTTTTTTTACAATTTCTTTTTTACAATTTTTATGTCACTATTTCCAAAGTTTTTTTTCTGCGCTTTTTGACGTTTTTGTTTTTTTCATCCACGTTTTTTTTTAAAATCTTTTTCCAACATTTTAGTCACTTTTTTTGAAGTTTTTTTTTCAAATGCTATGGAATTGAATAAAAAAACCACGTTCAATGAAAGTCGAGAACTGATCATTTATTTGACTTGTTAAGAGCGTTGTAGGGAACCATCCACGTCATTATTTTTTGACAATTTTGGCCAATTTGGTCTCTGCTGTCAAACACATAAACAATCATCAAAAATGCTAGAATAAAGAAAGACGTTGTCCATAAGGTTGCACGTTGCTTTCTCTTCTCCATCACTGATGTAGGGAATTAAAGACGACCAGCAGCTCCAATGACACGCCGAATTTGAGATGAACTCATGTTTTAGTCATTGATAGTCGCTGAATCATTTCATATGATATGTGACTTCACAAAGTAGTAGAAAACTTAAACTGGCAATTTTCTAAATGACATTTGGCACATAGAACTTTTGAATGTAATGTAGTGGAGTTAAAAAAAGTACAATATTTCTCTCTGAAATGTAGCGGAGTAGAAGCAGAAAGTGGCATGAAAAGAAAAGACTCAAGTAAAGTACAAGTACCTCAACATTTGGACTTAACTACAGTACTGGAGTAGATGTACTTAGTTACATTCCAACGCTGGCTGCAGCTTTAGTCATTCCTCTAATCTGCACTTGTTAACTCCTGTTTTTCGGCCTTCCCCGCGGTCGTATCGACCCGCGTGAAACTGTAAATATTTGCAGAAACATGAGCTGAGCGGTTCAGTTGTGTGTGTGTGTGTGTGTGTGTGTGTGTGTGCAGGAACTTGTAACACAGCCAGAGTACACACAGATAGCATATGAGCTGTATGGTCTGACTGAACCAGCCTGCATGCATTATAACCTTGTTTTACTTTAAGTAGGTCATTCATGCTTGTGTTGTGTTCAGGTTCTGGATACTAACTTCTCCAAATCAAATCAAATAAAAATCAATAACTCTAAACTTCATTCAAAAACAGGTCGACAAAACCCACCAACAACCAGGGTCAGAGATTAATACCATCTAATAAAAACAGGGAGGAGGGAAGATGAACCTGCTGACGAAAACATCCTGAACACATCCTGCTGCTGCAGCGGCCACGTGTGTGTGTGTGTGTGTGTGTGTGTGTGTGTCTGTCTGTGTGTGTGTTTGTGTGTGTCTGTCTGTCTGTGTGTGTATGTGTATGTGTGTGTGTGTGTGTGTGTGCTGTTATCTCATAACACCTCTGACCTGTGTTTGTGTGTATGTGTGTGTGTGTGTCTGTCTGTCTGTCTGTCTGTCTGTCTGTGTGTGTGTGTGTGTGTGTGCTGTTATCTCATCACACTGCTCTGACCTGTGTGTGTGTGTGTGTGTGTGTGTGTGTGTGCTGTTATGTCATAACACCGCTCTGACCTGTGTGTGTGTGTGTGTGTGTGTGTGTGTGTGTGTGTGTGTGTGTGTGTGTGTGTGTGTGTGTGGAGGAGGAGCTCCGTGTCTCTTCGTTATAAAACCAGCGAGACATCTCCGCAGAGACAGCTTGTTTTTCTGCTCGGGCAGAAGAAGAGAAGAAGACACAAGTGGCTTCAAGTTCGGAGACTTTTTTTGACTTTTTGTTGTTGTTTCTGAAGTTTGAGAAACTTTCTTTCTCGGAGCAAAATCTCAGAGAAACAAACATGAGTCACGTCGACGTGACGAACCTGAAGCCTTCCAACTTTGAAGGCGAATACTACGACAAATATGAATATTATAACTTAACCGATAAATACACAAGTGAGAAATGGCGTTACTCTTTTTCTTTTTCTCACATTCTGGCTACGTAAGAAGCCGCTACATTTTGACTAAAGGTGGTTAACAACATGAACTTTCCTTCACAGAAGGCTCAGCCCGTAAAGGCAGGACGAAGAAGGAGGCCAGCGACAACACCAACAGACACAGCCCCTCCGGACACGAGCGCAAGATTGTGGAGAAGCTTCAGAACGCGGAGAAGAAAGCCAAGGAGTGAATGCTGAGGTGAGACCGATGTTATGTAGGCTACCGAAAGGAGCGGTACATCTGTGGTTATGTCCCGTTATCTATACGCCGAATATAGGCGTGGCTGTTATATATGAGATCGGGGTAGTTGTTGAGTCATTTCATGTGCTCTGTACTTTAACAGGGTCTGTTAAGTGTTTAAGTTGACAGATCTCTGAATAACATCTGGCACACGGAACGCGATTGTGACTCAAAAGCTGATTTTTATGCTCTCATTAGTGTTATTTTCTGCTTTTGATGTCTTTATAATCCTGCGCCGAATTAGAGAGTCCCTGTTATTGTTCTGACTGGTTAAGTCGCTGAATCACTGTATGTGCTTCATACTTTCGCAACTCGGCAGAAACGTACAATTGGCACATTTCTTAATGAGGTTTGGCACATACAACTGCCCATCCTTCACAGTTCACAAGTGGACGTTGCTGCCAACCAAAAACTAAGTGTTTACTCTTTTTACATCTATGTAACCCTACGCCGAATTTGAGAGGGCCTATTTTACTTGTTTTTGATCAAGTTGCTGAATCATTTTATATGCTATGTGATTTCAGAAAGTTGGAACAAACCTTAAAATGGAAATTTTCCAAATGACGTTTGTCACTTTATGTTACAGTCTTTAGTGTTCAGGATCTATTCTTATATGTGACTTAGATATGACAAACGCTGACTCATGTTATGTGCTCTGTGCCTTCATGAGTCACTAAATACTTTAAATTCGCCAATTTCTGAATGACATTTGGAGCATGGAACTTTTTAAAATGTTTTCGAGGGTAAAATGCGTAGAGACAAAATAAATAAATAAATGTAAACACACAAAGTCTGTAAGATGTTTTTCTTTGTATTGTTTTTTGTTTAAATATGAGGACATATTTCCTACCACCACTAGGGCACGCTAATACAGAACCCTAACCCATATCCTGGTATGGTTTGGAGGACTAGATGTTTTTACCAGAATCACTGTCTCCGGTTCAGTAAAGTATCTTTTTACTGACCCCAGATGTTGTTTTGTATCCCAGGGCGACTCGGACGGCTCATCCCGGATACCGACCCTGGCCTCCATGGCGACAGAACGAGACGTACAGACGGCAGGAAGCGTCCCTGGCGCTGCCGACGGGGCGGCGGGGGTTTAACCTGCAGAGGGCGTGACGCGGAGGCTGCAGCTCCAGATGTTCCAGATGAGGAGGAGCTCTTCAATCGTGGCGGCACGCGGGCGACTCCTCGGGCCGCCCCCCCGCAGGTTGTTGTGAAGAACTCGCCCGCGGTGGCGTGCACCTTGCTGACCGCGGCGGGGCACACTTAGCGATTCTGGTGATGGTGACAGTTTTGAATGGATATTTTTGCCCTATATTATGTATTGTTTTTTTTAAATAACGTAAAGCACTTTGAAAACTTGTTTTTGAAAAGTGCTTTATAAATGAAGGTATAACTCTGCCTCTGATTGGCTTACCCTGGCATTCTATAAGCAATCCTACTTCCCGTGCCTAAACCTAACCAATCCAACCAACGAAGGCAACGAGTGCTAGCCAATCAGACGCAGCGTAGGGCAGGACATACACATTTTCAAGTGTTTTTTACTATTAAAACCAGTTCTTAAATGACTCTGTTGTATTTTTTTCACCTCTGAATTCAAAAGTTCAGAAGATATTAAATCACAATACTCTTTTTGTACAGAACTGTAATTCAACTTTATTTATAAAGATAAACATGCAGATTACATGCATGCATACAAAATAGAATAAACAACGATAAATGCAATTTTTCAAGACTAAAATTACAGTGTTCATGAAATAAAAGAAACACTAGGGATGAAAATAATAAATGATTAACCCTCCTTTTGTCCTCGGGTTAAATTTGGCCCATTTTCAAAAAGTTTCTATATCAGAAATTTGGGTTTTCTTTCAACCAAATTTCAAAACAAAATAACGTGTATGGTTCCCTACGACGCTCTTCACAAGTAAAATGAAGGATCAGTTCACTACTTTCATTGAATTTGGGTGTTTCATTCAATTTCATAGCATGTAAAGAAAAACTGATAATAGAATGTTGAAAAAGGTAGGGGGAAAAAAAAATTCAAAGGTGAACTTTGAAAAAAGTGACCAAAACATGGGAGAAGCAAAACCCAAAATGTTAAAGTGCAGAAAAATATTGACAGAAACTTCTGTGATATTTGTTTCTACCAACAGGGGGCAGCGACTGTCAATCCTCCAGACTCTAAATATGAGAGAGAGAGGAGAACTTCTATATTATAGCCATGATTTTAACACAATCCCAGGTAACAGAGTCAGTGTTTACTGAGTGATCAGATCACAGAGTTTCCATGTTTTTATACAGTAACTTTACTTTTTTTTTTCTGTCAGTTTTTAAAAAGTGATGCAACACAGGAGTTCTATAACCAGCAGTGGAAGAAGTTTTTTTAAATTAGTATGTAGCAGACAACGCTGGAAGAAGTATTCAGATCCTTTACTTGAGTAAAAGTACTAATATCACACTATATAAGTACTAGTACAAGTTCAAGTCCTGCACTCTCTTTCTCTCTTTTTCTCTCTCTTTCTCTTTCTTTCGTTCTTTCTTTCTGTCTCTCCAACCAGCTGTGTGTTTAATGGTCTGATCATCTCAGCTGGACTTGTAGCCATTATATTGTTGGATAGTTTACTTTAGAATCAAACATCAGATTTTATAAACTACATGTGTTCTCTGTGGAGAGATCTTAATGTGTAAAGTAACTAGTAACTAAAGTAACTAGTAACTAAAGCTGTAACAGATGAATGTAGCGGAATAACTAAAGTAACTAGTAACTAAAGCTGTAACAGATGAATGTAGTGGAGTAACTAAAGTAACTAGTAACTAAAGCTGGAACAGATGAATGTAGTGGAGTAACTAAAGTAACTAGTAACTAAAGCTTTAAGAGATGAATGTAATGGAGTAACTAAAGTAACTAGTAACTAAAGCTTTAACAGATGAATTTAGTAGAGTAACTAAAGTAACTAGTAACTAAAGCTGTAACAGATGAATGTAGTGGAGTAACTAAATTAACTAGTAACTAAAGCTCTAACAGATGAATGTAGCAGAGTAACTAAAGTAACCAGTAACTAAAGCTGTAACAGATGAATGTAGTGGAGTAACTAAAGTAACTAGTAACTAAAGCTGTAACAGATGAATGTAGCGGAGTAACTAAAGTAACTAGTAACTAAAGCTGTAATGGATGAATGTAGCAGAGTAACTAAAATAACTAGTAACTAAAGCTGGAACATATGAATGTAGTGGAGTAACTAAAGTAACTAGTAACTAAAGCTGTAACAGATGAATGTAGTGGAGTAAAAAGTACAAGATTTCTCTCTGAAATGTAGCGGAGTAGAAGTAGAAAGTGTCATGAAAAGAAAAGACTCAAGTAAAGTACAAGTAGCTCAACATCTGGACTATTTATCCCACAGACTAAAGAAAGCCTCTTGTGTATCCTGACCTCTTAAGATACAACACACACTCTATCTGTGTTTGTGTAACGTAGGGTTTGTCCTGCATGCCTCTACAGCGTTAGAAGCCCAATAACAAACATTATTAGATCTTGGTGCAATATTCAACGTTATGACTTTTTTATTGTGTGTGTGTGTGTGTGTGTGTGTGTGTGTGTGGGGGGGGGGTTGGTGTAGGAGTGCAATATATTGGAGTTACGGGGCATTTTTATCTCAACACAATCCTTCCTGGCCTTTGGACAGAGCCATGCTAGCAGTTTCCCTTTGTTTCCAGTCTTTATGCTAAGCTAAGCTATAACCAGCTGGAATATGACTGTGTTATTACGCAGACAACTTCAACAAAAAGATGGAAACACACACACTTGCAGACTCACACACTCACTCACTCACTCACACACACACAAACACACACAGCGTCGGCATATCATATCACACACTCATAACATCAGACAATCATCTGTCTCTTTTGGACCAGTTGCTTGGCAACCAGAGGAGTTTCTAAAAGCACTGGTATCTCCTGTGTGTGTGTGTGTGTGTGTGCGTGCGTGCGTGTGTGTGTCCGTACAGTGAAGCTGATTATGTAACACACACTCGTCTCTATAAATATTTCCTGATCCCGGCTTCAAACAGTCCTGCTGTCTGCAGGTGTGTGTGTGTGTGTGTGTGTGTGTGTGTGTGTGTGTGTGTTCTGTTTGTCAGATTTACTCAACAAACAGACAGAGAGAGTCGGGATTAAACACAAACCGGCTGACGAGCTGCTGTCTCTGTGTGTAAATGTCTCAATAACTGAGATCATAAGTAGATTTAACTACATTTACTCAAGTGCTGTACCTTTATTTTACTTGCCTTTTTCAATATTCTGCAACTTTATAGCAGGAAGTAAGGTGAGGAAGTATAAGAGCGCCAAATGCAAGCCCCCAGGAAGAGCGCCATGTCCTAAAGCCACCATGGGCCTAGCAGATAACGGCGGAAGTTCGCCCAGAAAGACTTTTCACATAGACTTAGATAATTTTTTGGGGGGTACATGAACTTACCAGCCCAAACACTTAAAGGGTCCTTGTTTAAAACGTCACGTTTTTAACATTTTCAACATTTACTAGTAGCCGAATCTAGAGTAATTAAACTAGGTATGATGAACGCTCAAAATGGACGCGAGCAGACCTGCGGGACTGCACCCGCCCGCTCACATGACTGTTCTCGTGTAGCTGTAATAATGGATATAGCTAATGGTTGTAATCCACCATGTGTTCTATTAATACTTCCATGGTATTATCTTATGATACACCCCAGGGCTGTATGCTGTAAAGCCTGTAACGTGGATGAGAGATGAAGCTGCAGGCTAACCTTAGTAGCTGGTGCTAGCTAGCTCGTATCACGACATAATGATTACAATCTTCTTGGTTGTCTGAATACATCCATCGTTAATTTAGATAAGCATGTAAATGATCAGGAACAACGAAAACATAATGTTTAACGTTAGTGAATATTTGGGGGTGCTTCATCCACTTTGTCACTCTAAGAAACAACTGTGTAGTAACAGCTGTGTGTCTATTTTAACAGAAATTGTCCATAGAACGGGATTCACATTTGTATTTTAGTTTTCACTTCAAAATGCATAAACGTGGTTTTGGTACACTTTTTTTCCTAAAATTTTGGGCGTTTTTGCAACGTTTTTTGTCATATCTGAGATATGAAATGACGCTGCCGTGGGGCTACTGGCCGTTAGCCCCACTGGCCGTCAAATCCGTGAGGGGCTAACCCACTCGGACACATTCGGGCTCCCGTAGTCTACCGCGAACACGGGAGAACGCTGTCTGAAGCAGCAAGGCAGCGGCAGGAATGTGAAATAAAACCCTACCACAAATTATATGCAATTTAGGAAGATGTAATATTCATAGAAGACAATAAATTATAGATGATTATTATCTTGAATTAATTCAAGGTGCTCTAAGCGATGTTGGGTGACGTTACTTCTTGTCATTGTATTGTCAAACAAAACGAGACTAACTCGCCCCTCCTTCCTCATCCCTTCCCCACCTCTCCCTTCTGTGCACTAACCACCCCAACCCCCACCCCCAACTCCTTCTTGTCGGTTATTGGCTGGAACACTGTTTGTTATGTTTGGTGGTGCAGGTTGGCGCACTTTGTTTTTGTTGACGTTTGTGGAGCCTCTGCTGCCTACAGAGACCTTGTTGTTTTTTTACAGACAGCTTGCGGATAGTGAGGAGATGTTTTTTTACAGTGTGTTCAGGGGACAGGCAGCTAGCAGATAGTGAGGAGATGTTTTTTACAGTGTGTTCAGGGGACAGGCAGCTAGCTGATAGTGAGGAGATGTTTTTTACAGTGTGTTCAGGGAACAGGCAGAAAAATTGGGAACAAAAAGGCCTTTTTAAAAAAGAAATTGACAATTTATTTTGACGTTTTGTCGCTTTTTTTAAAGGGGTGATAGAATGATTATATAGGGTATTTTACACTGTTCCTTAAGGTCTCCTAATGGGGTATGTGACATTGGTTGGGCTGAAAATTGCCAGAATGCTATTTTATTAGGCCCTTAACTACCCTGTGAATATGGCTCTATTTGGAACAAGAGCTTTTCTTCCAAATATGGTATGCTCAAGAATATTCAGAATGAGCTACGTGCTGATTGGTTTGAGTAAACTACATAGAAACACATGGAGACTCGACAGCAGGTCTCATTGCAAAGTTATACATTGTTTGTCGGGCTATTACGTTATTAAATTCACTTCTGAGACTTTTTTAAGCGAGAAATCAACTATTTCAAGTTAATGAATTTTTGTGAAGATTAGGGGTTTTGTTAGCTATGACTGTCCCTTAAATCCTAGCTATGTGTAGCTAGCTACAAATCACAGATAGTTAGCTTCATTTTTGGCGTAATTTCTGTATATTTACAGTTTGAATTCCATCACGCCACCTACACAACATCTCCCTAAAGGTCTTATAAAGTTAACAACGGTGTCCGATTTCAAGTTAATGATTTTTTGTGAACAGTGGGGGTTTTGTTAGCTACGACTGTCCCTTCAATCCTAGCTATGTGTGGCTAGCTACAAATCACGGATAGTTAGCTTCATTTTTGGCGTAATTTCTGTATATTTCCAGTTAGAATTTCATCACGCCACTTATACAATATCTCCCTAAAGGTCTTATAAAGCTAACAACGGTGTCCGATTTCAAGTTAATTAATTTTTGTGAACAGTGGGGGTTTCGTTAGCTATGACTGTCCCTTCAATCCTAGCTATGTGTAGCTAGCTACAAATCAGGGATAGTAAGCTTCATTTTGGCGTAATTTATGTATATTTACAGTTTGAATTTCGTCACGCCACTTATACAAAATCTCCCTAAATTTCTTATAACGCTAACAACGGTGTCCGATTTCAAGTTAATGAATATTTGTAAATTTCAGAGGAATTCTAGGAGGAGCTAGCTCTCATTGATAGAGCTACATCCAGCCGCAGGCATTATCAATGAGACTCGCGGACAAACGGCGTTTATTTCCCCAATCGTTTGTTTAAATAACTCAACACATTATAATTACACACATTAAAAGATTAACTGGAACCTGTGGTAACAGATTGCTGGTGCAACAAGCTCGCTGACCGCGCTCTTACTCACACACACCGGGCATTTAGCTAGCAGGAAGAGGGGAGTTGCAGGCCCCGGAGCTCTGTCAGAGCACCAGCGTGTAGTAGTCCATTTGCCAAAAACCGGTGACTTTGCGCGGGTATGGAGTGCTGTCGGCTGCAAGCCGTAACAAAGCTCCAAGTACCTCAGAGCAGGCCGGGGTGTGTGAAGGAAGGCAAGCTGGGCGGCGAGGCAACAACACAGGCAGCACCGGTGCAGAACTCCGACACACAGTCGGACAAAATTTGCAATTAGCCATCCATTTTCGACAAAACGGCCCATATTTTGAGCTTTTTACTCGCATAAAAAAGTTTCAGAAGTGAATTTTGTAATGGAATAGCAGAGATCTGCGTGACCTAGCTAGATTCAGAAGCCTAGTTGTGTAGCCTATGTAAATGTTGGGGCGTGACTGTGCTCTTAAGGTTCCGGATTTTGAGATGCTTGCGTAAGCAACTAGCTTTGTTGAGATTCACCCGTTTTCAGCGGCAGTTTCAAAATATGAGATTTTCATAGTAAAGGGGTGTCAGTGGGACTTTGAGCTTCTATGCATGTCCTATTTACCCACCGAACTGTCGTTATTCAACTGTGACAGGGTAAAATCGGTTTTGCATTCTATCACCCCTTTAAACACAATCTCAACCCCCCCTCCCACTCCCCCAATGTTGAACACAAAGTTACGCTCTTGCTCCTCTGTTTGCACAACATGAACCTAACTGCGTTGCTTTCTTTTTTTTTCCTAGTTTCCTATAAAAACACACATTCACTCACCGAGAGACAGGTTTAAATCTTTGTCGTGTGGCAGATGGAACATTTCGTTCCCACGGACAGTTTAAAGAGTCTTTATAGAGATAAACTGTGAAGAAACAGCAGGAGGTGTTATAAACCCCTCAGCTCAGAGTATCTGCTCACACTAAACCATATTTAGATTTTTATCAGATACAAACTGGTGAGTGTAACACAATCTGTTGCTTTCATTTAAAGGACGCCGGGATCGGTTCCTCTGTCAGCGGATCGGTATCAGCCAGACCATGGGCGATTTTAGACCCTTTTTCAAGCCCCCCAAAAAATTATTTTTTTAAGTTAAGTGCTTAAAGGAACACGCCGACATATTGGGAATTTAGCTTATTCACCGTAACCCCCAGAGTTAGACAAGTCACTACATACCCTTCTCATCTCAGTGCGTGCTGTAAGGCTGTCTGACGGCTACAGCGGCATCAGGCCAGCACAGAACATGCAGGTGAATGGTTCCAGCAATCCGACTGCTCCGAATAAGGGACAAAATAACGCCAACATGTTCCTATTTACATGTTGTGATTTATATAGTCACAGCGTGTACAAAAAACAACGTAACATGAGACACAGCCGTCTTCTAACTGTAAACAAACCGGGAACTATATTCTCAGGCGGAAGAATATAATACTTGGGCGGAGTGATATGCTCGCAGCAAGCCTGTCTGACAATATAGTTCCCGGTTTGTTTACTGTTAGAAGATGGCTGTGTCTCATGCTACGTTGTTTTTTTGTACACTCTGTGACTATACAAATCAAAACAAATAGGAACATGTTGGCATTATTTTGTCACTTTTGTCACAATTCTGAGCAGTAGGTTAGTTGGAACCAGTCACCTGCAGGATCTGTGCTGGGCTAAGCTAATGCTGGAACCATCAGACAGCGTTACAGCACGCACGGAGATGAGAAGGGTATGTATGGACTTGTCTTACTCTGGGGGTTACGGTGAATAAGCTAAATTCCCAATAACTCAACGTGTTCCTTTAAAGTTAGAGTTTGCGAACTTCTCTGTTAGTGACAGAGGACAAACAATTACAGGTTCAAAGGGCTTGAAACAGGTTTATATCCTGTGTGTCTGTCACTGATGCTATGCACCGGACGGGTTAACACTTTTGCATGCACATATCTCATATATAACCGTGTCACATTCTCGTTAGAGGCTGAGCCCCCCTAAAGGTCTGATCCTAGAATCGCCCCTGAGCCAGACGCTGGAAACATTACGGCAGTAATCTGTACTTTTCTTCAGGCTGTTTCTTAAAAGAATGCCTGACAATCTTCACACCATTCGTCAAAACACGAAATTTGTAACACTGTGTTTTTTTTGATGATTTTTTTCAATGCTTTTGAAAAAACGTTTTTTTTGTGCTTTTTTATCGACTTTTGGTGTTTTTCACTCTTTTTTTACGTGTTTTGTGTGTTTTTGTGATCTTTTTGAACTTTTTTGCTTTTTTACATTTCTTGCGTTTTTTATCATTTTCTTTTTGTTTTTTCTACGTTTTCATGTTTTTTTCCCCTACGTTTTCGTGTTTTTTTTCCCTACGTTTTTGTGTTTTTTTTTCTACGTTTTTGTGTCAGTCAGAGAGACTGGTTAAAAAACCCTAAAAGGTTCGGGGCTTTTGACCCAAATCAACCATTCGGTTGCTGGAGCACTAGAAGACCTGCCCCCCTTCCAGCCACCACTATGCCCCTGTCTGCAGCAGCCTCTCCCCCCTCCACCCACAGAACCGCTGGAGCCGGCTCTCATAAAACCTTCTCTCTTTCTGCTGAAGATATGAATCTAAAAACACAAATATATAGTTTAGAATAAAATGCACTTCATTGTCCCCGAGGGGAAGTTAGTCTTGGGCATAATGCTGCAATCTGTTGCCTCACAAATCAAACATTGCAGAAAACCAATTCTTTTCTTTTTTTTTTTTTTTAGATAACTTTTTGGGAATTCTAGGCCTTTAATGTGATAGAACAGATGAAGACATGAAAGAGGAGAGAGAGGGGGAATGACATGCAGCAAAAGGCCGCATGTCGGAGTCGAACCCTGGCCCGCTGCATCAAGGAGTAAACCTCTGTATATGGGCGCCTGCTCTCAATTGAGCTATCTGGGCACCCGCAGAAAACCAATTCTAAAATCAACATAAAAACATCAACATAAGATCATAAGCATCTTAGGACATAAAAGAAGGACACACATGACTGCACAGACATAATACGACATCGTAAAGTTCCAATATGTAATATATTTACTGTAATAAATCCAAAAATGACCCCCATGCTTCATAAGATATTAAGGAAACATGCTAATGTGATGACAACAATGCTAATGCCAGTATTTTCTCCTTTTGAAATTTCCGTTCCGTTATGGAATTTCTGTTCTGTTCTGAGTTTTGGCCTGTGTGTTGTTATCATCTACCCAGTTTGACAGCCAGGCCGGGTTTCCAGATATACCTGTAAAAACGTAAACCCAGCACGATACAGCTGTAGCGTTAGTACAGCCATGAAAGCAGAAAACAAACAAACAGGATCAATGTAGATAGATTCTACCCAATTTAAAAGAAATGGCATGTTTTAGCAGTTTCATGACCAGAGACATAACAAACCCCGGGTAATGTATGTATGTATTTGAAAGATGGAAACAGCTTATAGCCCAAAAGGACACTGAGTTGGCTAATTTCCTCCTGAAGGTAGCTAAGCCTTAGCTTCAGGCTAATTTATCACGGCTACAAGGGACAGGCATTTTATGTAATTTCAACATTTGTGTACTCACATTGAATTATATACCTAGAGTACCTGAGTTGGTAACTCGCAAAAACAATTGAGACACAGCCAGTAAACTGATCCCGACTGGTCCTGGCTAACGCCACCATGCTAACCCTGCTAACTGCTACGTTGCCGGAGGAGCAAGCAAGCGGGCCACGGCTGTTTACAATGTGTAGCCTGTTTAGCATCCGTAGCTGACAACAGTGAGTTATTTGAAGCTAAGAGAGGGGGGCTGTACATCGGGAAGAGTGAGTTTGCAGTGTGTTTAGCGATTGTTGCCGTAATTCTAAGCCAATAAAGTGTGTGTTAAGCCAATCAGTCGGGTGGAAAAGGACGGCAAGGTAGTGTTATTTTTGCGGTTCCTACAGTAATTCTAAGTCTGTCAGTTAGGTACAGAGCTCCGCATGAGCACGGGCTTTTATAACTGTCAATATAGCCAGCATCTAACGTTAGCTACTCGGCTGTGCTGTGGAGTAACGTCTGGCTACGTGAGATAAGCATCTAGCAGCATTGTTGCTGCGGTCTCAGCCTGGCAATGCGAGCTTGGAGTCTGGGGAGGAGGGGGCAGGGGAGACGACGCTCTCCAGTAACTATTTGAAACACTAGCTGTCAGTATTACATGTTGCACTAACTGTAATAAGAGATACAAGTTGCACACTGTAGTTTTTAGAGACTGTATTTCGGTCTTTGTGCTGCTCTGTGCATCCATATCGGTTTATCTTTTCTTAATTAGCATGTTTGTAACAAATATGAAAGATTAATTTGCAGGCAGAGTACCAACGTTTTCCCTCTGTGGTGTTGTCAGGTGCTGGTTACTGATTTCTCCTCTGTTGTTTTTAGTTCTCAGTCTGCAGGCTCAAAGGTCAGAGCAGAAAGGTTACAAATCAAAATCAATAACTCTACTAATGACTTCCTTCATACTAAAGATTTATTCAAAAACAGGTCGATAATATCCTGAAAACATCCTGTTGCTGCCAGCGACCCTATCTTAGTGTGTGTGAGTGTGTGTGTGTGTGTGTGTGTGTGTGTTTGTGTTCTTGTTAACTATATTCGTGGGTCCAAAAAGCGGGAGTCCAGTATACGTGTGGGGTCCCGACGGCTTTGTGGGGCCAAAATGCTGGACCCCACAGCTTTAAAGGGCTGTTTGAGGGTTAAGACTTGGTTTTAGGATTAGGGATAGAATTAGGTCATGGTTAGGGTGAGGGTAAGGGTTAAGGTTAGGCATTTAGTTGTGATGGTTAAGGTTAAGGTTAGGGGCTAGGGAATGCATTATGTCAGTGACGGGTCCCCATAAAGATAGTTCCTTAAACCTGTGAATATGTGTGTGTGTGTGTGTGTGTGTGTGTGTGTGCGCGCGTGCATGTGTGTGTGCTTGTGTGTGTGTGTCTGCTAGACTGACCCCTAGCTGTGAGGTTGTGAAACACAGTTTCTGCTCCTCCTGCAGAAGACAGTCCGTATGAAATCAACTGTTTCCAGTTTCCAAAATGTGAGATTTCTTCTGCATTAAGTACTTTTACTTTTATGCTTTAAGTACATTTTCCTGATGAAAGACTTTTACTGAAGTAACATTTTCAATTCAGCACTTGTACTTTTACAGTGTGGAAGTAGTACTTTTACTTAAAGGTGCTCTAAGCGATGTCACATGTTTTTTTAGGCTACAACATTTTTTTGTCACATACAGCAAACAACTCCTCACTATCAGCTAGCTGCCTGTCCCCTGAACACACTGTAAAAAACATCTCCTCACTATCTGCTAGCTGCCTGTCCCCTGAACACACTGTAAAAAAAATCTCCTCACTATCTGCTAGCTGCCTGTCCCCTGAACACACTGTAAAAAACATCTCCTCGCTATCTGCTAGCTGCCTGTCTCCTGAACACAATGTAAAAAAACATCTCCTCACTATCTGCTAACTGCCTGTCCCCTGAACACACTGTACAAAACATCTCCTCACTATCTGCTAGCTGCCTGTCCCCTAAACACACTGTAAAAAAACCATCTCCTCACTATCCGCAAGCTGTCTGTAAAAAAACAACAAGGTCTCTGTAGACAGCCCAGGCTCCACAAATGCCAACAAAAACAAACTGGTCAACCTGCACCACCAAAAATAACAAACAGTGTTCCAGCCAGTAACCTACAAGAAGGATTTGGGGGTGGGGGTTGGGGGGGTTAGTGCGCGGAAGCACGGAAGGGAGGGGATGAGGAGGAGGGAGGGGCGAGCTAGACAGCTGACATTACTTTGAACGTCAACAAGAAGTAACGTCACCCAACATCGCTTAGAGCACCTTTAAGTAAAGGATTTTACTACTTCTGCCACTGCTGCCAGAACCAGAGCAGTTCAAAAAGTTAGTTGAGCTCTATTGTATTTTTAAATTCTGATCTGTAATAAATGAATACCAAATGGTTATGGAAGTTGATCACATGTTAACCCTACATTATTTTACCTTCAAATCATTATATAAAAACTGTTTACATTCTCAATAAAGCAAGAGACAACTAAACAAAAGTTTTTTTCTGACTCCTTTATTTGAGATGCAACAGCTGTGCTCGAGCAAACACAAAGTGATGATCCATCAGACGGTAGGGTTGATAATCTTGCCCATGAAGAGGATTTCCTCTGTGTTATGTTCAGTGATGATGACCATGAACGGACGATTGAACTTCAACACAGGGACAGGGTCCAAGACGGCAGAAAGTCCGACGAAGATTCCTGTGACAGCTGAAGCTTCAGCTCCGGCCTCGTCCACATCCAGCGTAGCTTGGTGCACAATCTGCGGCGCAACGCAGAGTAAGTGAGACGACAGACGAATGGAATATGTGTGAAATAACATAAAACATATGCTCTGTTTACTTACATCTGACACTGCCAGTCCATGCTCCTCTGAAATGCCCCTCAAATTTGCACCACCACTAAACATGTCTGTCATTCCCATTCCTGCCAGCACATCGTTCAGGTTGTAGGAAGTTTTGATGGAGAACTTTGGAATATATACATCATGGTTGCTAAAAAATGCGGGGGAGACAAACATTCACTGAATCGGACTAGGGCACAAGTTTCGTTTGGCTATGAGAGCCTTAAACAATGATATGCTGTTGTTGCCGCTAACAGACTCAGATTATTATTCTAAGTGTCTGACAACATTATGGAAAGGATCCCTACAGAGATAGACCTTTTAGTTAAAAACTAAGGTCCTTTTAGTTTAACGTGAAACAGCCCCGAAATCACCATCACCATATCCACCAGAGTCCATGTAAATAATCAGGACTTTTAGCGTGTATAGAGCCAGCATATCTCCACATGTAAATGGGTGAATTAAGGGTTTATTTCAACCAAACCAGAGTGGTGATTGTTGGCACAGTGGAAATTTTGAACCAAGACGGCTTTTGATAGTTTTATTTGGTTTCTGTCCACTTTGAATGAAGTGTGTTTTATGATGATAAAAGTACTGATTGTTTAAATGGAGTCTGGTGTAGTTTGGTGAAGATGATTTCAGGGCTGTTTCATGTTAAACTAAAAGGATCTTACTCTTTAACAAAATGGTCTATCTCTGTAGGGACCCTGACTTAATTAAGTTCATATAAAGTTAAAACAACTAAAATAATACATTTTATTCATAGGCACCTTTCTTGATATTCAATGACACATAAACAAATAGCAAAAGATTGATGATGCACAACAAAGACCACATAATTACAAATCAATGAACAACTACCGACACATACTATTAAATTAAACTCTGTTTCTGTCCTGTGTGTGTTTGACCCATCCACCAACCTGCCTCCTTACCAGGACGCAATATTTTTTCCCCACTTCGGCCACGCCAAGACCCGCCCTTCAATAGCTACTATTGGCCAGGCGTCCATGCTTACGCAAGGTAACGTAGCCCCATTTGTTCAGGTCCTATCCCCTGACCAATCTGCTATCCTAACCTTAACCACTGGAAGTCAAATGCCAAACCCCAAACAATCTACCAATCCCACTGGGATTCGTAATATTGCTACCAGGACATTTGGCGCTCTTATACTTCCTCACCTTACTTCCTGCTTTGCTCCTGTCAGAACTACTACGGCCACTAGAGGGCGCTGCTACTGGAAACCTAAATATACGTCAGAATGATGCTGGAACAAACCAACTATGGGGGAACTTTTTGAGGGAGGTCAGTCTATCAGACAGGACAAAGCTGGGTACTTTATTCAGTGTCAAACCTTCCACATATTAGAAGCATAAATTAAGATTGTCCCAACCTGCATCCCATAGCCTTCAACCATTTGTTGACGTGGTTCGGGGAGATGGCATTCTCCAGTGTTGCCATGACGTCAGGCAACATCAGCAGCATGGAGTAGGAGCTGTTGAAGGGGAGCTGAAGGACTGTTGTCTTCAGCTCGTGGTCGTGATAGGTGTGGAAACGGCCCTCCCGATTCATCATCACAGCTGGAACCTGGACGGTGACAATTTAAACATGAAGACACACAGAACGAACGATGTTGCTTAATTGGACTGGGACTCAAATCCATCCCAAATCAGCCCTTTTTCTGTCAAAAAAACAGGGGTTGAAAAACAACAAGGGTTGAAAAAAGCAGCAGACGTCAAAAACAAATAAGGGTGTGGCCATTTCGCTCAGTTGGTAGAGCAGGCGCACGTTTACAGAGGTTTATTCCTCGATGCAGAAGGTCCAGGGTTCGAATCCGACCTGCAATTGTTTTCCTGTGTCTCTCCCCCCCCTCTCCCCTTTTGTGTCATTAAAGGCGGAAATTCCCATAACATGTTTTTTAGCTTAAGTTACCTTAACTGAACTGAAGCTGACGGTGAGTCTCCCCCTGCGCTCCCACGGACAGCGCAGCCAGGGCGGTCGACACGCTAGCCGGGGAGAAGAAGATATTCTCTCCCTGTGAGGTAGCGTGAGCTGCTAACTTCCTGTAGAGTCGGAAGGAAAACTCTTTGTTTGCTTCGTTCACCAGGGAGACGCTGTTGGCGCTGCCGTCTGCTACGGTGTCTTGGACGGTCTTGTCAATGCTGTGACCCAAATGGTGATGGCCTCTGCCGACGCAGATCACCGCTGATAGGACCCAGAGACCCACGGCCGCACGCATCGTCATTGTGATCTAAGACAAAAGTTCAAATGTTCAGCTTCATTGTTTGTTTTAATGAGGAAACTGATTGTACTGGAGTTTTTTTCTGAAGGCTTAGGCAACCCTGTCTCACGCCACTTCGTGAGACACTTTTCTCGTTTATTTTGAACGTTACCATTTCACGAACTGCCATGACACTGGGCTTCTCTGGGGGACACAACAATGGAGAAATGAAACGCCACACGCCGGCGACAACAACTGGACAGACCGCGACACGGGGACGCGATCCCCGGGCGCAGGGACATGATCTGCGGTCTCTGTGGCACGCAACAACGGGGACATTAAACGCCACAACAATTGGATGGTTGAAGTTAGGAAAAGAAGAGACTGGGAAAGGAACTGTCACACGCAGGACACGCTGACAACAGCGGGACGGTTGTGGTTACGAAGAGAATAACACTGAAAGGTACTGCAACACGCCGGTTGCGATCCCCCGTCTCCCAGGTGAAAGTCCTGTGTTGTTTGACCCATCCACCACAACAACTAACCTCCCTAGGCGGATTTTCTGCTTTTCATACTACTCCCTACCATTGTCGTGCTGTGATCACGAAATATGCTTCCCATTTAAATACATTAAATTAAAATTCGTAATCACCACACGAAAAAAAAACACATAATTGTGTCCTGTTCACGAATCAATAGATTCAATAACGTAACCATTTCACGAACTGCCATGAGACTGGGCTGGATGAGCAGGGACGTCACTAGGATTTAAAGACAGGGGGTGCTTAGCCCCCAGGGTATTTGTAACTCGCGTTTGCATAATCTTTGCACTCACGTCTTTTGTTACTGTATTAGAGCTACACTTATGTCAACGACCAGTCAAGAAACCAAGATGTTAACAAGTAAAAAGTGACAGACATATCCTCTTCTTCCATTTCTACTCTGTTCAACACACTTGTTACTATAACATTAGCTTTTAGACACATCAACGCTGCATGGTGGAATTTACTTAGGCCAGACTTTGCTCCTGATGAGTCTTCTGTAAGCAATGACTTAAATACTATCTGTCTGCTCATGTAAATGTGTGATAAAGTAATAGCATACTATAGTTGTCCAAATAATGCTTTTTAATTACATTAGTTACTGTAACTGCGCTGTGCATTGGTTCAATCAGTGTGTCATTTCGCTGTTTAATTTGACTTGCATACAGTTTTACCCAAGAACCAGAAATTTAAGGTCATAGGGAAATTTGACAACACAAGTTTGAGCGTTTCTCAATTAAAGATGATTTATTCTGCCAAATGATGTATACAATGTATGATATAAATCAACAATGGAAAGGCAGTATTCAAATAAAGGAAGATTGAGAATGAAATAATGTTCAAAACCACAGTCAACAGTTGCTTTTTGTTTATTGTCTATACTTGTGTTGGGTGAAAGCATCGAAGAATCCCTTCTGTTTTTAAGGGTGGCAAATCGGTCTATCGCTATGTTGTGACTTAAGTGCTTCAGTATGTCATTTTGAATCGACATGGCTGAAAGATTGTGAAGCCTTTTTCTGCCCCATTGTTTGAGGCAGCCAGGAGTGAAGCCGACGCAGCGTACTAAAGGACCTTTCACAAGAGCAGCTGCTCACAGGCACTGTAAGGGCAACTTGGATGGTTGCCTTCAGAGAGGGAAACATGTATGGGTCTAGGAGGTTGTGCACAGCAAAGTTGTGTGTGTCTGCGTCTGTGTGTGTGCATGCAGTAGCAAATTCAGAGTATAGTAGAGAGTAGAGAGACGAGATGAATCCTCCAGTTACTCACAATGCTCTGAAAGCTGCCAGTTCACACCAATGCAATGAGACGGTGCATCATCTTGATAGCACGACTCTTTGTACTGTCTAACTTCCGACTTTTCGGCTATTTTGTAGCTGGATATATATCATTTACATATAAGATATATAAGGATATAAGATAAACTGGTTTAAATCTGCCATTCTCCCTCTGAATTCAGCAGCTAAGAATGTTCAGCTACCAGTTGACATCCCTATCTGTATGTCCTTCACCTACCTTGGCATAGAGATTTATCCTAATCTTAGTAAAATTGTTAATGAAAACTTTTGTGGTATAAAAAAGAAAGTAGAATAGGATCTAAAGAGGTGGGGCTCTCTTCAAGCCTCAATGCAATGCAGAATTTCAACTATCAAAATGAATATCTTGCCCCATGTAAATTTTCTGTTCTTTATGATTCCAGTTGCTCCTCCACCTAAATTTATTTCTGAAATGCACGATGTGTCAACATAGGAGTGACACTCATGTCACAATTTATCTGGGGTGGAAAACACCTCAGAATTAAACTAACAACTTTACAAAGAAGTAAGCTTACAGGAGGGTTACTGGCGGTCCCTAATCTGAATTTCTATTACTATGCCTTCCAAATTAGGTCATTGCAGGTATGGAGACACCAGGATTCACAAATCCCAGGGCGGGCAATAGAGGTGGCACCAGTTAAACCACACCGCTTAGAGGACTTACTTTATACAGGTATAGGTTGCAAAAATATCCAGTTACGTTACTATGGAACTATCATAGTCAATTCCCTTAATGTCTGGAGAAACACCAAAAAAATGCTGGGTGTAACAAGTAAATTTCATAAAACATCCCTATTATGGAACAATTATAACTTTCAGTCTGGTGGGAACCCGTTTGTATTTCCGTCTTGGGCTTGTAAAGGAGTCACTGTCTTCAGCGATTTATTTGACAATGCAGCACTGTGCCAATTTTTAGACATGAAAAGCAACTTTGATCTGCCAGGTACGTCATATTTCCTCTATCTTAGGCTGAGATCTGCTATGAAGGCTTACGGAGTGCCCTGGGATCAGCAGATTCCGGAGCACCCCATGGAGAAGTGGGTCAGACACGTGGAAACTCCCGGGGTACTGTAACAGTCATTTACAATGCAATACTCCTTCACCATTCGGGACACCTAGCTGTAGAAAGGGCATGGGAAAGGGAATTGATAACACTGGGCCCAGCTCCATTATGGGAAAATATATGGGAAAACCTGAGTAGTGCTTCAAAAAATCTTGCGCATCAACTCATACACTTCAAGCTGATACATCGGGCATTTGATGCTACCCCTTTGAAACGCTTCAAAATGAAATTAGTCCCAAATCCTATTTGCACTCACTGCCCGGATCAGGCACTTGGAACAACAGTGCACATGTTCTGGGAGTGCACCCCTATCAGACGCTTCTGGACGGAGATATTTTCTATAGTGTCATCACTACTGGGTAGTGTTACTCTCAACCAATGTAGACTACTCCTGGCAGGGCTTATGGCAGCGAAGAAGACCAACTTAAGGCTTTGGTTCCACCCTAATCTACCCTTAACACAATATTGGCTAACTGCCTACTTCTCTTGAGTCTACAACTGCATGCCTCAACAAGGACAAACTAACAACAATCCAGGCATGGTCGCAGATTACACTGTCCATCCAAGACCACCTTGTGAATAAGAAAATTCTGACCTGAATGTAGATTTGTGGGTGTTTATTTTTATTTAATTTGAATTATTTTATGCATATATGTTTTTGGGTGTTTTTTTATTTTTATAGATATACTTTTATTTTTATTATTTTCTGGGGAATGCTTTATACTTAGTAGTTAATTTTGACATTGTAACTGCTATCTTTCATCTACTTCACCATCTCTCTCATGATCTATGTATTCAATGTCGTATTGTAGTTTGTGCTATGCATGTTCAGAGTAAATGTGACTGTAAATGTAACATTTCAATCTTTTCTAATAAAAAATTGTTGATCACAAAAAAAATAAAAATGAGGAAAGATCCAACCTTTAAGGACACCAATTTTGTTTGTGAATGCACCATATCTCACAATTGGCATGGTTTTATTTCAGTTAGCCTAATAGCTGGTTTGATTTGCATTGAGAGATGATTTTATGGAATGTTCCCCATGCCAATCTCTAGGTATGGTGAAGGGTATGTAAGGATGTGGGGCTATTTTAATTCCAAAGGCCAAGGGAACTTTATTAGGATGCATAGTATCCTGGATCCATGAAATAACTGGCCTTTAAAAATAAAAATCTGCCTGCCTCTATGGGAATTGAACATAGGGGTGTACGTACTTATGCCCCCTGTATTTTAAGGAAGAACATTTATTTACGGTCCTAATTTTTTCACATGACTGTATGAATGGGGATACGGTTAGTGATAATGAGAGCCTTGATACAATTGCAGAATCTTTGATTCTCTGCTTTGTTTTAATGCAGCTTGGCTCTCTTCAGTAGCTAACTCTCTACCTCGCTCGTCCACATACCGTTACCGTGCACGTGGGCGCTCGTTGAGCCTCTTACATTTCAGCTAATGTTTTTAGGGTAGCTTCAGCGCTCCTAAAATAGTCCTAACGATGTCCCTGCTGATGAGTATGTGGGCTGTTTAGTTACTCTCAAAGAAATCTGATTAAAGGGTGGTATTTTTCAAGCTGGACCCTTATACATTATAATGTATTTCAATGGGAAGCATCTTTTTTAGGAAACGTGACAAGCGGTACACGATCCCCAGTCTCCTGGGTGAAAGTCCTGTGTTTTTTGACCCATCCGATGCTTCCTATTGAAATACATTAGTTTAAAAAAACGTGCTGACCATCACAAAAAAAAACGAGATAAAGGCGTCAATAGATTCAATTACGTGACCATTTCACAAACTGCCGTGAGAGCCTTCAGAAAATACCTCCAGTACAATCAGTACAATCAGCCCTCTTTAAAGGACAAAGAGTCAATCAAGCAAATGGTAACCAAGTGTAGACTGCCACACCTCTGCCTGCCTCCTACCCAGCTCACATGAGTGGGACGGGGTCATCACAATTGTTAAACTAATATTTATTAGTTTAACAATTGTGATGACCCTGTCCCACTCATTGTATCAAATAATACAAAAAAAAACCCATCAATGCATTGATTGAACTTCCAAAAGGAGAATATGTAGCGTAAATCTAGTCACCTATAAAGGGTTTACAGTTCCAGTGTGCACAGTTACATCTCAAACTCAATGTGTTAAAATGTATTTAACTGTTGGCAGAGTATTTCAACTTGTACACACACATGAAAACAATCCATCTTTCTAACAGCTTACCTTCTCCTGGTT
Organism: Perca schrenkii; assembly: GCA_025617405.1. Classification (NCBI taxonomy): domain Eukaryota; kingdom Metazoa; phylum Chordata; class Actinopteri; order Perciformes; family Percidae; genus Perca; species Perca schrenkii. Next base: position 34,309,679 of record CM046789.1, on the reverse strand, counting down.
GAAGTGCAGACAGAGAAGCACAGACTGGACGAAGGGAGATGCTCCTCTTTATAAGAAAAATCAGAGCAACTGCACTTTGGCTTTGTTTATCTTCATGTCTCAAAGTCGTATTTGCACTGCCCCTGCAAAAGTTCTGTGTAATCATGTTTTACCGTAACTCGCGTCAAACTGAGGCTGCAGCGGATAAACACACCTGCCATGAATCGTTTGACCAACTTACTGTAACCTTACAGGACAAATGTTCAGCGTCAGCTTTCCTCTATTTGAAGAATGCCCGGATTTCAACCTTTGGTAACTGCACACAGTTCAGCAACTTCTTGGAAAGCGTTTTTTGTTAGTTAGTCTACTGTACAGTCTTCACAGTAAATAATAAGAATCCATTTACATTTAATGTTACAAGTTCACAGCAGCAGCAGCAGGGCTGAATCATGCAAAATGTGTGTGTCTGTGTGTGTGAGTATGTGTGTGAGTGTGTGTGTGTGTGTATGTGTGTCTCTGTCTTTGTGTGTCAGTATGTGTGTGTGTGTGTGTGTGTGTGTGTGTTTGTGTGTGTGCGTGTGTGTCAGTGTGTTTGTGTGTGTGTGTTTGTGTGCATGTGTGTGTCTTATAAACAGATTTATAAGTAGAGGAGAACAAATCTAATGTAACTGGTGTTGAAGTGGGATTTGTTGCTGTAACTGAACACACGATTAAAAACATCCATCTGCATCTGGAAACCAACGCAGCCAATTAGAGAGCAGAGAAATCTGATCAGAGGGTTAATCTGTTTCCCCGCTGTAATACTTCCCTCATGCACTTATATACAATAACTCAATAATAATCTGGATATGTGTTACCCAGACTCACACACACTGTAAAAGTGACAGACAACAAAATGACTACAAAATGACAACAAACTTACAAATGGACTACAAAATGACATTGTATGACTACAGAAATGCAAAAGAATCCTCAAAGAGATGCTAAATCACTGAAAATAAAGACACAAAACTTCCATAAACCTGCAGCATATGACCCAAAACTAGCACAATGAGATGCAATGATTCAAAATGATTGAAACAAAATGACCACAAAGACGAGTAAACAGACTAAAAACAGATGTAAAAAGGCTACAAGGAGTCACAAAATGACTGAAAGTAGACACAAAACCACCAGAAAAATATGTAAACGACTACAAAGTGACATTATATGACTACAGAAATGCAAAGAGACGCTAAATGACTGAAAATACATTTGTTTTTCATTCCCACCAGTATATTCACCACTAGAACCAACTTATTTACATTTAGTCAAGATAATGCTATAAAATTGAATACAACACCCAGAATTCAATGAAAGTAGAGATCTGATCCTCAGTTGTGAAGAGCATGTTATGAAACCACCCATGGTATTTTGGGACAATTTGGTTGAAAGAAACTCAAACAAAAATATGATTAAAATAGATGCCAAACGACCAAAAACTTCCATAAAAATATGCAAAATGACTCAAAATAAAGCTGAGGATGACCCGGTTTTATGTATTGACTAAAGGATGTTTTCTTATCCTGAGACTCATAACACAAAGACACGATGACTCTTTGTTGTCTTAACCCTGCTGTTGACCTTGGGGTCAAATCTGACCCATTTTCAAAAAGCTTCTATATCGGAAATTTGGTTTTCTTTCAACCAAAATTGTTAAAAAATAAATAAATAACGTGGATGGTTCCCTACAACGCTCTTCACAAGTCAAATAAATGATCAGTTCACTACTTTCATTGAATCTGGGTGTTTTAGTTAATTTAATAGCATTTGGAGAAAAAAACAATTGATAAAAGAACGTTGGAAAAAGATTCAATAACGTGGGGGAAAAAACACATCAAACACGTCAAAAAGCGCAGAAAACCTCGACAAAAACTTTGGAAAAAGTGACAAAAACATCAGGAAAAGCGACAAAAGTGTCGAAAAAGACGACCAAAACGTCGAAATTTTGACCCAGAAAAACAGAAAGTTTCCTGGTCGACGAACAGACAACACGAGGGTTAACCCTGCTGTTGTGTGTGTCTCTCTGTGTGTCAGTGTGTGTGTGTGTCTTGTCTGTCTCTCTGTTTGTCTGTCTCTCTCTCTGTCTTTTTTGTAAATGCTATAAAATTGAATAAAACAGGTCCAATGAAAGTAGTGGGCTGATTATTTATTCTACTTCTGCAGAGTATTGAATGGAACTATCCACATTGTGGAGAAGTACTCTTATAGATACTTTACTGCAATAAAAGTACTAACACACACTTTGGAAATACTCCACTACAGGTTAAAGTCCTGCGTTCAAAACCTCGCTGCAGTATGAGTGTGGAAGAGTAAACCCAGTAGAATCTCTCGGGGGCTTAACAAACGTACAGACTTCCACCTCTTCACACTTTGTGACTCCGAATGAACTCAGGATGCAGCCGGAGATTTAAAACCCAACATTTGGGGTTCCGCAGGGACAATGTAATCCCGTTAACCATCTCCGGCTCCTTCACACAGAAACATCAAATCCTCTCAGCCTCAGAACGCTCGCCAGGAGCGGGTTTATGAGCTTTTATGAAACAATAACAGCCTACTTCTGGACACTTTTAATCTCTTTATGTCCTGGACGACGGGTACATGAAATGTGTCAGTTAATGCCTTTCTAATTACATTTCCTCTCAGCTCAAACACAAACAGACTAAGAGAAGTGACTATTTTAACGCCCGTCTGAGCTATTATTTATGTTCATAGTTTTTATCCTAATGAGCAAAGAGAAAGTTGTTGTGGTCACTTCCTCCAGGAAATTATCGGGCCAGATGGGACATGGACACAAAACCAGTGATGGAAAGTACATTCACCTAAGTTCTGTACTTAAAGAGACAGTTTTGTCCTGGAGTGAAGGACGCAGGACGTGACGACGCCCAGAGATGGGGACTCGAGTTTGAGACTCGGACTCGAGTGCGACTTAAGTCGCACACACAGTGACTTCATACTCGACTTGAGACTCGTCCTCGAAAGACTTCAGACTCGACTCGGACTCGAGCTGCAGGACTCGTGAACAATGTTGATTTTTAGGAAACGTCTGACGAGCTCGCTATACCCCTCCCTCCGTTACCTATAACCTGCCTACGTAACACGTACGTATTGCTGGCTGGAGGACAACAAACAAACATGTCAAATTCACCGGCCGCTGCTGTGCCATTCATCGTAAGTTTTGCGTTCAAAAACTTTAAACAAGACGGCCCAAACAAAAGAAGCGCTCAATGCAAAATATGCGGTATCACGATAAAAGATTCTGGCTCAACCACATCTCATTTTATCAGGCATCTGAAAACGCACCCTGATAGGTGAGTAAACATGTTTACCTCAGCATTGACCATCTACCGTTAGCTTGCTTCTTGCTTTAGCTACGACCTAACGTTACGGGAGGTTAACTCCGACTGTCTTCCTTATCAAATATAAATGAGCGTTTGTTTAATTGCCAAACTTGTGGTGGTCGATTAACGTTACGTTAATCATAGGTGCTGCTGTCTGCCATCACGTTAATTATTAACGTTGTCTGCAAACAGGTTACAGGATTATTGTTGATCATATAACGTTACAGTTTCATTTAGTTATAACGTTACACTGGTTTGAGAGTCTGGGATGTGTTGACATACAGTAGTTTATAAGGTATGATTAGTTGCATAGGCAGTGCACATTACATGGATCTGCCACTAAGTAAATAACAAATAATTGAGGATTCTCTATCATAAGGAAGTGCACTGTAGTGTGTTAAAAATTTCATTTGGTTGCAATAGTGTTTTGCATTTAGCTACACTGTGATGTTTTGCAGTTTTGAACTAAATATGAGTATGTCAATTTTAGTGTTGTGAGTTATAATATTTTCTATATTTGGTCTTATGGCCCCACAGAGCCAGCACAATAGGAGCCAAGGCCTTTCATTATAATTCATCAACAGACAGGTAGTCCTTTTTCTTCAGAGCCTCAATTTTTGGTCTGTACTGTACTGTATGTTACTTAAAGTACAGATATTAACTTAAAAGTAAAGCATTCTTGGTTTTTATCATGTTGCAATAGCCTGTTTACACTGATTATATACCAAAATCAAAGCTGATGTGTATGTGTATGTATGCTGATAGATAAAGGAGTCATAATAACATATTGCATGCTTTGAATTCCTTATATATAGCTATGCATTGTTCTAAGCAGCCTGGATGGGTCGCTGTACGTGATGCAACACTTATTATAACCACAAGAGACTTGAGACTTGACTTAGACTCTAGCTCAGAGACTTAAGACTTGACTTGGACTCTAGCTCAGAGACTTGAGACTTGACTTGGACTCTAGCTCAAAGACTTGAGACTTGACTTGGACTCTAGCTCAGAGACTTGTGAGCATCTCTGACGATGCCTCAAGGTGCAAACTAAACTTCAAAAGAGATGTTCTGATTCGTTCACTAAGGTTTGAACGTGTTAGAACTCTAGAAATGTCTTCCGAGTATCACGGTGCAAAATGTGATCTGAGAACATCATGAATAACTAATGATGTCACACCGAGTTGAAGTTTTGGGGATGTTTCTGTCAGATTCGTGCTGAGACGAGGGGAAGTGCAGCTTTGAAGTGTGGACCCACGAGGCCGAAGCTTCCACACGCAGACGAGATGAGAAAGTCGTGCAGATGTGTGCTGAATCCATAGAAATAAAACGGATAGAAAGGCCATTTCCTTTAAGCGGAATGGTCGTATAATCTAAATCTCCCGTACAAGCTGAGGTTTTGCAGTAACAGACACCAACCCGGTCTCACACCAGGTCGTGTAATAGTCACGTTATTTTGATTCATAATTTTCGTGTACAGGTTACGATTTTGACGTTTTTTTCATGTATATGCAACGACTTTTGAACGTGTACAAGTCATGCTTTTCGAACCTGCTCTGGGGGACGTGACTACGGGGAAATGAGGCACCACACGCCGGCCAAAACAACGGCACGGGCCGCCACTCGCGATCGGGGAAATGCTGACGCAACTACGGGGAAATGAGGCGCCACACGCCGGCCAAAACAACAGCACGGGCCGCCACTCGCGATCGGGGAAACGAGGCGCCACACGCCGGCCAAAACAACGGCACGGGCCGCCACTCGCGATCGGGGAAACGAGGCGCCACACGCCGGCCAAAACAACGGCACGGGCCGCCACTCGCGATCGGGGAAACGAGGCGCCACACGCCGGCCAAAACAACGGCACGGGCCGCCACTCGCGGGCCGCCACTCGCAGGACAAGGGAAATGAAACGCCACAATAACAAGACGGTTGGGGTTAGGAAAAAAAAAGAACGGGGTAAGGAACCGTCACATGCGGGACACGCCGACAAAGGAACTGCAACACGCGGGACATATGTACTGCCACACGCGGGGCGCGATCCCTGGTCTCCGGCATGAAAGTCCTGTGTTGTTTGACCCATCCACCACCCTTACCAACCTCCATATGCGGATTTTTGGCTTTTTATATCACTCCCTACAATTTCGTTCTGTGGCCACGAAATACGCTTCCCGGTCTTCGATCCACTGCTGCTGGATCTAACATTAGCAGTCCGCTGACACACTGCCGCTGGGTCTAACGTTAGCGTTCTTCGATCCACTGCTGCTGGGTCTAACATTAGCAGTCCGCTGACCCACTGCTGCTGGGTCTAACGTTAGCGTTCTGCTGACACACTGCCGCTGGGTCTAACATTAGGAGTCCGCTGACCCACTGCTGCTGGGTCTAACGTTAGCGGTCCGCTAACCCACTGCTGCTGGGTCTAACGTTAGCATTCCGCTGAACCACTGCCGCTGGGTCTAGCATTAGCGGTCCTCGATCCACTGCTGCTGCGTCTAACGTTAGCGGTCTGCTGAACCACTGCTGCTGGGTCTAACGTTAGCGGTCCTTGATCCACTGCTGTTGGGTATAACGTTAGCGGTCTGCCGACCCACTGCTGCTGGGTCTAAAGTTAGCAGTCCGTTGACCCACTGCTGCTGGGTCTAACGTTAGCAGTCTGCTGACCCACTGCCCCTGGGTCTAAGGTTAGCGGTCAGTTGACCCACTGCTACTGGGTCTAATGTTAGCGGTCCACTGACCCACTGCTGCTTGCTCTAACTTTAGCGATTATGGACCATTTTATTTCTACATATTTAAAGTTGACTTACCCAGGAGACGTCTGTTACGTTCTGCAACCAGCCTCTGGAGACTCGACCAGGTGAGTCGCAGCAACACCATCAGCTGGTTTGAGTCGAGCTGAGACGGGCCGGTTCACACAGCTGAACCTTTTCCCTGCGATGTTCTAAAACGGTTTCATCTTGTCGCCAAAATCTTTGGTTAAGAAACACAGAGACGTTCTGATTGTTCAGAGTGAAATTTGCAGCTGTGAAATGGGAAAAGCAACACTTTTATTTTCTTGAAATATCATTTGTGCATGTATTTAATTATGCAGATGAGGGACTGAAGGCGGTGTGTGATGAAGAGTGAACATGTATCCGGAGCAGCGGAGGGTTCAGAAACGAAGGTTAACGTCCGGATAGAAGCAGGTTTAGAGTCAAATGAAATTAGACCCCAGTGATTATTGTCTCATTTCTCACGGATCATTTAGGTTAATCACACTCAATCTGCATAATACATGATAGATTCCCTGGCAGCACACATCTCCAATGGGGGTTAACGGTTTCAATTATGTGACTCATTATCAGCGATGATTAACGAGGGGGAGCACTTGGATGGCTGTGACAAACAGTCGCATTAAATGAAAGAAGTTCAACAGCTGGAGATCTTTTACCGTGTCACATTCTCGCCGGGGTTTTAATTAAACTTCTGTCCATCAGAGGGCAGCAGAATGAGGACATGATCCTACATTATTTAATGTGACTGAAGTGCTTTTCATTCTTTATTTTTTTTTCACAGAAGATTGGACACTGTCCTCCAACCAGAAAAACGCCCACATAGGTTGTTTGTTCAAGCAGCGATTACGATTTACATTAACGTTTATAGTAGTCTGGATCAGCAGGCGGGACATGGGTTTGGGTAAAGGGCTGGCTACATTGCATGGGTAAGGTATGCGGAAGGGAAGTTCCAAGAAAAACAACAACAATCCCAAAGAAAAAGCTCAGCGTGTGGCCTGTGACGTATGCCGTGTGCGCGCTGCAGGTGTAGCCAATTAAAGGTGGAATCTGCTCCGCAAACGGTCCGCATATGTTATGCCTTCAATGTAGCCAAAGCGTTCCGGTTAGGTTCCAGGATAATGGCTGCCAGATGTCCCTCTCCTTCCGCTCTCCCTGTGTTAATACTACATTAAGTACATTACAATCCAGACAGTTCTTTTTTCCTCCTATCCCAGAGTGCATTTGTGCTGGAGCAAGACTACGGATGGGCATTGTTTAGATTTTAACAATTCTGATTCCAATTGCGATTCTTCCTTTCGATTCCGGTTCTCATCGATTCTCGATTCAGATTCTTTGACGGGTGGGGTTGAAACGGGTAACATGCTAAATTTCACAAATTTAATTTGTTTCAATGGTCAGTCAAGTTATTATCTAGTATGTGGAACTATTGGCATTTTATCCTATATGTAAATATCTGATTGATTGATATGCCTAATATGATTGCCTACCCAGCCCTGCACACTGCCCATCTACCTGTCTGTTTCCTTCTCTTCCTCTCTCCTCCTCCTCCTCCCTCCTCCTGATGAGAGTGTATGTGTGCAACAATAGAAAATAAAAACAATTAGCTTATCAAAGCAAAAATTTGGAGACAAAAACAACTCAGGTATACAGGCGTAAAACTCCTAAAAACCTAAAACTGTCATACCTCACATCACCAAATCCAAACCTGACTGAAAGTAAACTCTTTTTTCGGCGCCTTAAGTTGGCCTTAAGCCAATCGGATGTCAGGAAAAACGCGGATCAGTCCAAGTTAGGAGGGGCCGCTCGTATCCCCCCTCAATATTGAAAGTATTGGTTTGGCCCGGTCTGAAACAAACACACACACAGACACAGCGCTCCGCTGCAGCTGAACGGCCGGCCAGGCCCGTCGCGTATGAAAGAAAAAAAAGAAAAAATGTATTGAAAAATGTAAAAAACGTATTGACCACCGGCCGGTTCGGCCTGAAATGGACCAGCCGTTCAGGATTGTTCCCGGTATTTCCGATGGCCAATCCGCCCCTGGCAGCAACACAACAAGCGCCTGGCCGCTACGGAAAACCATAACTTGCGCATGTTAAATTTGGAACCCATGATCAGATTTGAAACCAAATCCTCCAAACGATTCCAAACGATTCCAATAAAGAAATGATTCCACTGGAATCTTAATTTTTGAAACAATTCCAAGTAGGAATCGGGTCTCCATGCCCAATCCTAGTCCTTCCGCTGTCCGTGTGTTGCCATTCTCGAACTCTGTTCTCCTCAATAACCTTCAGGCTAGCGAGCTCCACGCTGAAAATGTCAAGTTTTGAAGACCATTTGAATGCTGCAGCAAGGCAGGCCTGCTTGGTTCTTACAGGGAATGATTGTAAAGATTTACAAAGAATATGTTTAGGGCATTTCCTGTCTAACTGGAACGTTTTGGGACTGATTGGTAGGAAGTACACACGATGCGTTTTATAGTTGAGGTTTAACCATGTATCCAGATGATTTAAATGTACTGAATAAAATTATAAATGCCCCCAAGACTTTTTCTATGGCTTATTTCTCTCAAATATTGTTCACAAATCTGTCCAAATCTGTGTTAGTGAGCACTTCTCCTTTGCGGAGATAATCCATCCACCTCACAGGTGTGGCATATCAAGATGCTGATTAGACAGCAGGATTATTGCCAACCCAGTCTCCTACTAAAAATGTAACAACCCTACAAAATAGCATGGCGAGAAAATGTAATGCTGTTACATTCTTTTGAAGCTGCAGCAACGTGAAATCTCGTCTCGTAGCTGCAGCAACGTGAGATCTCGTAGCATGCGAGACTCACCCTGTTCTGCCCTGAGAAAGGACCAGAAAGGTAACGATCATTTTATTCATTTAAAATTATTATCATTTAAACAACTTGTTTTACATATTTATTTTTTATACAGAATGTAATCGATATGTGCTTTTGCAACTGATCAACAAATGTACCATTTTCTTGTGTTTGCAATATAGCTTCTTAGCTAGCAAGCTAGCTAAAATACTTGTCAGTAGTAGCTAGCTAGCTACTGTTATTAGCAACGTATGCATTAAATTAAATGGACATTGTTGCAATGGTAGCATCCAATAAACATTTAAGACAGCCCTAGTTAATAAAACATTAAGTTAGTGTTGGAAAGCCTATCCACGCCCCCAGCAGGTGGACGGCGTTACTGCAGTCTGATGTCGGTTGAGTGAGCGGCACTGTGCTTTGATGTCTGTTTAGAGAGGCTGCGGACTTTTTCCTTATTCCTTTTTCTTCATTCTGTCTGATTTGTGCGTTCGTGAGGAAAACACCACACAAACTAAAACTACAATGCAACTCAGAATAAAGCTCTGTTAACCAGTCAACCAGTTAAATAGTGGGAGGTCATATTCCTCCGTTTCATGGTCCTTCGAGCCGGATTGAGTGCATACTCTTAACGATATGGACAGCGCGGCTGTAGACACACCAGCAGTGGACAGGGAACGTCCCCACCGAGAACATAATCCACCCGCTCACTTGGCAGATTACGAAGTTGGATACTTTCCCCGACCGGATCCTCCTCCAACTGCCCAACCCTGCTCAAACAGCAACCACAGTGGCAAATCGAGGAAAACATCAATGAGAAGTGTATCCAGCTTAGGCTCCAAGTCCAGTGGGCGGACCACGGTCTCTGGAGGAACAGCTCCCTTTCTTGCTCTATCTACCGTACACGCCGCCATTATGGAGGAGAAGCTTAAGGAGATGGAGCTTAAAGAGGTTCAACGTCATATACAAGAGGACTCATGTGCTGACATTGAATGCCAAAAGCTAGAGCTTCAGGCTAAGGAGGCCCAGCGTCAGCAAGAGGAAGCCCTCAAAGCCAAAGAAGCATTAACAAAGCAGTTGGAGCGCCAGCGTCGCCTCAAGAAGGCCGAGAATAGACTGGAGGTAGCAAAGCTAGTATCGTCCCTGCTTCAAGAACAGGATGCAGAGGCTCCACTGGACAACCCCCCAACACCAGATAGCTTTGCTGCTCTTCCCCAGTCGTCACGAGCCGACAAGGCCAAGCTGATCTCCTCCCCTCACCAACGACATTCAACTCCACAGCATGCCGCCGTTCTTCACCCTGCTCCAACATCCACGGTCAATGTGCTCCCCCCAATTACACCAGCGCCACCTTTAGGGTCCACACAGGTAACGTCACTTCCCCCTGCTTCCTTAGCAGCCCAACTTGCAATAGCACCTCCAGTGACGCCACCAGTCTTTATGGGCCCAGTGGCACAGCCACCTGCAGCAGTTCCCGCCATGGCACAGAATATTGCTGCCGCAGCCAACCTTACGCTGCCAGCACCTCGAGGTGCGCATCACACTCTGCCAGGCCATGCGACGCATTTCCATGCGAGGCCGACATCGGCATACACTGTCTCCCAATCCCCTCAGGTTGCTTCAGCCCTCACCGCTCCATATCCAGGATATATGCAAGTCCCTGGAGCTGAAATGTTGATTGCTTCCGCCTATGGCATTCCTAAGCCTACTCTTCCAATATTCGAGAGTGGCCGTGAAAGTGACTTTGTTCTACTGAAGATGGCCCTGGACAACTTACTAAATGCCCATGGGCACCTCAGCGAGCAATATAAATTCCAAGTATTACTTGGCCACCTGAAGCTCCCCAGTGCACTACAGCTTGCTAAGGCGTATATGTATGACGCAAGACCATACACTACGGCTCTACAGGCACTGCAAGAAAAGTATGCCCAACCAAGACAGCTTGTCCAATCGGAGCTAGGCGCCATTCTCAACAGCCCAGCGCTAAAGTATGGTGATGCTAATGCCTTTGACACCTTCGCACTATCAGTTCAGTCCTTGGTGGGGATGCTGAGAACCCTAGAAGGGGAGAATGGATATGAGCTACGTTGTGGCTCGCACGTGGACCGGCTCCTGAGTAATATGCCTCCTGCATATCGTGATGGGTTTGTTGAATACTGCCTGAGTCACCACATTCTGCAGACTGGTACAGACATAACCTACACTCTCCCAGATCTAGCGACTTGGTTGCAGGTTAAGTCACAAGCTAAGCGTATTTCCAGCCGAGCAGCATCCTTGTACCAGAGTGAAGTACCCAAGCCAGTCAAGAAGGATCCACACATTACTCATTCTAAGGTGCGACCAGCGTCAGTCTTCCTCACAAAGGAAGGGCAGGTAGACACACCAGAGCTAGTTAGAGCCAAATACACAGCTAAACCTAAGCCCTATTGCCCTTATTGTGACAATAAGGAGCACTACCTCAACTCCTGTGAAGATTTCAAGAAGTTGACCACTAGCCAGATCATCAAGTGGATTAAGGAGGGTAAAAGGTGCTGGAGATGTGGTAGAGGCCATGCTGTGGACAGCTGCACCCTTAAGCGGCCTTGCAAAGTCTGTAAGGAAACACACCTCACCATCCTGCATGAGTCAGTCGAAGAGGTCCAGCGCTCCGTTCTCATGGTCAGCCTACCACCTACTAGGATCTATTTGGACCGTCCTAACCGCTCCCAGAAGGTTATGTTGAAGGTCATTAGAGTCCTCCTGCACAACGGTGACCTTACAATGGAATCTTACGCTGTACTCGACGATGGATCAGAACGTAGTATTGTTCTCCCACAGGTGGTGCATCAGTTGAAGCTTCTCAGACATCCAGAGACCATTCCATTGCGGACTGTTCATCAAAGGGTCACTCAGCTGGATGGTTCATCAGTTACTTTTCAAGTGTCCCCCATTCATGCACCAACGGAGAGGTATCAGATCTCAAATGCCTTCACTGCTGATAGCTTGTGCCTCTCTGAATTTTCCTACCCAGTGGCTGCCCTACAAAGGAAATACAAGCATCTGAGAGAGTTCCCCCTAGCTCCAGTGGATCGGGCTCAGCCATTGCTTCTCATTGGGTCTGATATGCCACATCTGCTTATGCCCATTCAACCAGTACGCACCGGGCCATCTGGTAGCCCCATTGCTGTGTGCACTAAACTAGGCTGGTCCCTTCAAGGTCCGACCTCACTCACCCAAGACACAGTGACTGAGCAACAGTGCCTACACCTGGCCACAGCACCGGCTGAAGAGCTCCTCCGGAATGTGGAGCGTCTTTGGCAGCTGGACACACTTCCCTACAGTGCTAAGGTGGTCACCCGTTCCAAGCAGGATCAACAAGCCCTCACTCTGCTCCAAACAGCTACAACGCGGGTAGACATCAATAGCACCCGGCGCTATGCCACACCGCTGCTCTGGCGTACCCCGGAAATAACCCTTCATGCTCCCAAAGAAGCTGTCCTGCCTAGTCTTCGCAGTGCAGAACGCAGACTCGCAAGAGACCCGAAGAAAGCAGAGTCCTACTGCAACGAGATACGGAAGTTAGAACAGGATGGATATGTGGCTAAGATCTCTTCAGACCAAGCCGACCAATCCACCCGGTCCTGGTTTATCCCCCACCATATGGTCCGCCATAAAGGTAAGGACAGGATCGTCTTTAACTGCTCATATCAATATCAAGGACAGTCACTGAACGAATTCCTCCTGCCCGGACCTACCTTAGGACCGTCCATGCTTGGTGTTCTTCTCAGGTTCCGGCAGCACTCTGTTGCAGTGAGTGGAGACATAAAGAGTATGTTCCACCAGATCCGCCTGCTGCCCACCGACCAGCCACTGTTGCGGTTCCTATGGAGAGACATGAAAAGGGAGCTAGAGCCAACCATTTACGAGTGGCAGGTGTTACCCTTCGGAACAACCTGCAGTCCATGTTGTGCAATCTATGCACTGCAGCATCACATCCAGGACCACGGGGAACAATCTTTACCAAAGGACACGGTACAACAGTCATTCTA